>CAWUFW010010204.1:395000-717836 GCA_963921515.1 Calotriton arnoldi
GCTTTCCAATGGGGCGACCAGATGGCCGGGCCAGCCTGGAAGTCCCGATGAGGGCTCATTTGCCTCCCTGATCCGAGCCAGGGCTCCAGGAGGTCAGGCGCGGTCACACCTAGGGTCCCATCAGTCTTGCGGTGTGCATGGGTTCCCAGAAAGGGGGGAAGCCTTCCTCCGGATTACTAGGTACAGGGTACTCCGGAAACCCTCTCGGCCTAGCGGTCGGCAGCCGGACGGGCCACGACACACCCCCAGCCCGGGGTCTGTGTGGCAGGGTGCCCGGGACGGGGTCCTGAGGGGGGGCCCGGGGAGGCATCCCCTGCGACTCTGGGCCCGGGAGCCCCGGCTGGGTCCAGGGGCCCCGCCGGGCGCTGGGTCAGGTGCTCCAGCCCTGGGCCCCCTCCCCCAGCCCGCCACTCTGCCAAAGGCCCAGGACAGGGTTCTGTCGTGCCCCGGGAGCCTCCCCCCCTGATTGGCTTGGTTCAGGGGCTCCAGGGGCCCTGGGGCCCTGGGGAGGGTGGCCTTCCCACCCCGTGCTCTGTCCTCAGTCCTGCCACATGGCAGGGTGTCCAGGACAGGGTCCCACAGTCCCGGGGATTCTTCCCCTGCGCCTCTGGGCCCAGGAGCCCTGGCTGGGTCCAGGGGCCCGCCAGGCCCCGGGGAGGGCGCTCCCGCCCTGGGCTCCGTCTCCTGGCCTGCCACTCTGCAAAAGGCCTGAGACGGGGTTCCGTCATGCCCGGGGAGCCTCCCCCTGCTTGGCTGGGTTCAGGAGCTCTGTCTGGGGCCCCTGAGGGCCCTGGGGAGGGCGTCGTCCCGACCAAAGGCTCTGTCCTCGGTCCTGCTGCTTGGCAGGGTACCCGGGACAGGGTCCCGTGGGCCCAGGGATACTTCCCCTACGCCTCTGGGCCCAGGAGCCCTGGCTGGGTCCAGGGGCCCCACCAGGCCCCGGGGAGGGCACTCCCACCCTGGGCTCCATCCTTGGCCTGCCACTCTGCCAACGGCCTGAGACGGGGTTCTGTCATGTCTGGGGAGCCTCCCCCTGCTTTGCTGGGTTCAGGAGCTCCGTCCGGGGCCCCTGAGGGCACTGGGGAGGGCGGCCTCCCCACCCCGGGCTCTGTACTCGGGTCTGGCGTGAGGTACAGTGCCCGGGACGGGGTCCCATGGGGCTGGGTAGTCCTCCCCTGAGCGCCCTGGCCCGGGAGCTCAGATGGGTTCCAGGTGCCCTGCCGGGCCCAGGGGAGGTGACCCCCCTCCTCCTTGGGCTCCGTCCCCCGGCCTGCCACTCTGCCAAGGGCCCGGGGTGGAGGGTGGGTCTGTCGGTCTCCCCCGCTGAGCCTGATTGCCAATGTGCCCGCGGGTTCCGGGTCGTAGGGCCGTCAGGGCCCCCTCGCAGCACCATGGCTGAGGCCCAACTGGGGATCCAGGCCCCCAGGCAGTGGGACCCGCTTACCCCTTCGTTAGGGCACAGAACGACCAGATGGCCGTCCTTTCGAGCCCGGCCATCTGGTCGCGCCGTTCCCCTCGACCATCTGGTCGCGCGCAATGCTTTCCAATGGGGAGACCAGATGGCCGGGCTGCCCTGGAAGTCCCGATGAGGGCTCATTTGCCATCATCAGACTCGCACGCTCCAGATCCCGTTCGGAGCCCTTCCTTACGGGATCGGCAGCGGCCCCTTGACTAAGTTCAGGAGCTCTAGCAGGGGCCCTTGTTGGCCCTGGGGTGGAGGACCCCCTGTTGTATACTTCATAGGGTGTCCATAAACGGGCTTTCTAGAATCATGTCCTTATATAGGCATAACCCAACCTGCCCTTATATAGGCATAGAATCCCAGACCTTATTTAGGCATAAACTATGCATACCAAATACAGGCATAGCTTCCGACATCCGTCCACCCTAGCGTCTCAACGAGTCCATGAAAAAACAGACCCTCAGGCTGCGGGAGTTTCCCTTGCCCAGGACTATTGATTTCTTCAAGGACTCATACATTATGCATGAACCTCTTATTCCCTAAGGGATTCATTCATGACGTCTTTCGCTACCCAACTCACGTCAATGCTACCATTTTCAGGTATAAATATACCTTCCCAAACCCCTGTAAATCAGAGGAGACCTCGACTTCAGAGGAGCCCGATTCCCGGCCAGACGCACTGAGAAGACGCTGCCCTTCCTGCTCGCAGAGAGTCCAGCTTCCAGTGATCTAACTTCCCTTGCGGGGTGTTGGAGTTCAAGTCCGGAAAAGAGATTCCTACCTCTCTCATTCTTCAGGTATGGAGCAGACTAGAACCTAGAGGGACTCTTGGCATACTAGACTCTTGGCATACTAGGCGTAACATACTCTTGGTATACTCTAGTCAGGATTACAGCACCTACTTCTCCCTACACCTAGGATAGGTTAGGTACACTGGGGTAGAACTAGGGTAGAAACGCATCGTATGAGTACTCGCATTTTTAGGCTGTGTCATTTTATGTAAATGCATATATGCTGAAAAGATAATGCTAACGCAGTATTATTTATTTTTACTGCTCACCTTGTACATCATTTATCTCGCATACTGTCTTGTGATCATAACAGCACATCTAATTTACAACAGAAACAAGACTGTTCAATAAATCCTTTATTGAAACGCCCGTCTGTTATTTCTGTGTAACTCTGAGAATAACTGAAACATGCACGACTGAGCTGAGTGAAATAGTTATCTATTGTTTCTACGACTCTGGGACACATCCTGATTCTGTAAGGGAAACACAGTGGTCATGTTTTGCGGCAGCCAGAAACTAATCCCTTCTTGTCGTCAAGAAGTTTCTAGTGGCCTCTGAGCTAGCTGGCACAAGTAATTAAGTTTAATATACTCGATAGGGACATACCGACCTTAGTCCTATGTCAAACCTATAGGATATATTATTCCAATGCGCAGAGCCTATAAGGGAAATAGGAGCTACACTACATGGCGCCCAACGTTTGGTAAGGCAGTAATTCAACGTTAGATACTGAGTAACTCAGCTGTGCACTTTTATTTTTCTCTCAGAGACCCCTACCCTTATACTCCAAAAGACGTCTGGAGTGGGCAGGGTTAATATCCGCCACGGCTATATAGGGCAGTACCCTATACATTAGCTGTTTGGTTTGCTCAACGTTGAAGGATAGACTGTTCCACAATATTGTGCATCTTATCTTTGTCTCCTTGAAACAAGTTCTACATTTTTTTTTTTTTTTCTCGAAAAACAAAATGAATGTAGACGCCGGAAACGGTGTAGCTGCGGCTGAACCAGCCCAAGCAGCGTTATTTAACAACACAGGTTTAAATGAAGCCGAAGAGGGTGTCATAGACATTCCTCCTAACTTAAGAAGAGCCATTACTCTAAAACGTATAAAACATGGCCTATCTCCGAGAGGAGGTAGAGCAGTTTTCGTGATTGAGGCACACGAATCCTTTCAGACAGAGGTATTCTATTCATGGGTAATATTTCCTGAATCCAATCCAGTAACTCACTTGTTTAACTTCTACAAAGAAGATGAACAACCAGAGGAATACATTCCTTTCGAGGATATTGAAATTCCATTAACATACCAGGAGCACCAGCTCTGGTTTAAAGGCGCCCTAAAACATCACAGAAATATAACCAGGCTCGGTCCGCTAGGCAGACCAGGAGCAACATGGCCGATTCTAGCCGGCTACACACCTCATCCAGACATCGAAATAATGTCAGACGAGGAACTACTTAATCAACTCACAGAGTTAATAAAAATCTACAGACAATTGGTTCAATATGTCATGCGGACTTTCACAGTCCAACAGCCATTAACACTTCCAAATCAAGCTCCTCCACAGGGGAGTACACTGAAAATTACACCACAGACTCTATACGCAGTCATGGGTAAAATGCCCACTAAGCGGGAGCAAATTCCGTTTTGGATAGCTCAAAAAATTACTCAAATCGAAGCAGTATTTCCAAATACTAGCCCACATGAGAAACACAGAATCCTAACCATTAGTTTACCAATGGGGATCACACCACAACTGGAAGACTGCACCACTTGGGGCTCAGTCTTTGCTGCCATCTACACTAAAACACACGGCATTCCGTCAATTGCGGTAATACCAGATGTCCTAAAACAGATTCAAAACGAATATGGGGCAGAGCCTGCTTTAAATTTAGGTATGAAATTACTGAAAAATTTTGAACAGGTCTCAACAATAATATTATCTAATATTAAAGGGGAGGCAGCAGCAGTGGCGATCCGACATAAACTAAGGGAATTCGATGTTACAGAACATCAAACAGAGCTACCCAGAATTATAGAGCAGTCATATGCAGAATTAGGAAGAGATAGTTTGGGTGGGAGACCAGTTAAACCAAAACTATCTGAAAGTCCTGAGAAGGACTCAATTAAACAAACTCCTACATCTTCTAAAAGAAGTGGGAATCTAACAAACAAAATTCAAACGAGAAAGGTTCTCAATCCCGAGGTAGGTCTCCTCAAAAGGAGCCCTCTGAAAGGAGGTATAACCTCAGGAATAGGGATAATTTGAGAAAACCTGATAGGTATCAAGATACTGATACACGTTCCTCTCGTCCCTTTCAGGTCTCATCACAGACTACGGAAAGAAGAGGACGTACAGAACATAGAGAAGAACGCGTGAAATCGAAAGACGACAAACACGCTCAAAAACTAAAGCAAAACCTCAATTCTCCAAAAAGAAAGTAGCAGGTCTTAAAGTAAGACATGCCGAGAATACTGAGATCGCAACTCAAGAACGGAGAATGGGCTCAGACAATGCTGGACAGTGCAGCAGAAGTCACAATAGCTCGCCAGAACCTGATGGAACTTCTGGAGATAGTGGACTTGAATGAGTACATTACAGTAGAGACTGTAGACACCAGGGTTAGTACTCCACAAAGGTTATATGAAATAACAATCCGGATGGAGGGAGACAAACCTAGACAGGTTAAAGCACTTTTTGGGAAAAACTATCAAAGGGTTATGACATACTTCTAGCAGAAAAAGACTGGCCACCACAGTTTGTCAGGGAGTGCCCACACGGCGAGGACATAATTATGCCTGCCTTCTCCAATCATATACCAATTCATGTAAAATATACATATGCCAGAAAATGGGCAGTGGCCCAGGCTCCAGCATTATATAAAAATCATGTAGGATGGGATGAGGACTCCCCTCACCATAAAATACATCTGAAACATGAACCAACTGCACAAAGGCAGTATCCTATTAAGCAAGAAGCTAAAAAACAGGTCAGGGAGATTTTAAATCAACTTGAATACCAAGGGGTGATTGAAACGTGCACCTCATCTATGAACAATCCTTTGTTTCCTGTCTCCAAACCAGACAATACATATCGTCTAGTTTTGGACTACAGACATTTAAACACTTGTTCTAAAACTTTTGCAGTGCAAAATGCACACAGCACAGCATTAATGAATAACATTGTGCGTAAAAAATACAAAACCACATTAGACATCTCAAATGGTTTCTTTTGTCAAAATATAGCACCTGAAAGTAGGTACTTAACGGCATTCTCCATAATGGGGACCCAGCGTCACTTTTGTCGACTCCCACAAGGGTTCAAGAACAGCCCAGGTTTATTCTCAGCGAGAGTAACGGAGTTACTACAAATTTATGACAACGAGGCATTGTCCTATGTCGATGATATTTATCTGACAGACGATGACTTAGAACGACACTTGAACAGGGTGAGCACCATTATACTGGGATTCGCCTCTGAGGGCTACAAGTTCAACTTCAAAAAGTCCCGAATTGCCCATCTCAATGTCCTATTTTTGGGATATGAGCTTTCAAGTGAAGGCAAGAGCTTGGCAGCTAACTTTCTAGAGAAATGTGCGCTGATCCAACCTCCTAAGACGCTAAAAATTTACAATCAATCCTGGGATTCCTAAATTTTGGAAGAACATACATTCTAAACTACGCAGAAAGGGTTAAACCTCTCTACGCATTAATAAAACCTGATTTTTCAATCAAAAACTGGACACAGGAACACACAGAAATTTTGCGTTCACTCCAAGCTAACATGTTAGCAACAAATCACTTACAAACACGCGTAAGTCAAAGAAATTTGGTGATTCGAATAATTTCGGGTCAATGTGGATTCACTTACTTAACCTTTAATGAGGGTGAGAAAGTACCAATTGCATACAAATCACATTTGTATACACAAGCGGAAATGCGCTTCAGTTCAACTGAAAAAATTCTGACAGCAGTTCAAACAGCTGTAGCAAAAGAAAGAGCCTTAGCCCAAGGGAAACGCATAATTGTCGTTACCCCAGTACCGGCTTTAGAAGCGGTCACAAAAGCGAGCATTCCAAAGGCTAAAGCTTTACATCCAAGATGGATACAATGGGTTAATTCTCTTGCTGCAACTGATGTTGAATATGTTTTTGATGCAGATTTAAAAACACAGGCATTTCTCCAATATGAACAAGAATGTCCTCTGCCCACTGAGATTCTGCCTCTCGATCAGTATGAATTCGTAATTTACACTGACGGATCCGCACAGCCCGCAACAGGGAGTAAGCAAGCTTACAGTGCAGCGTGTGCTATCGTTAAAGGTCGCATACGAAATGGCATCTTCAGACCTATGGTCACAAAAACTCAGTCACTAGGTGATTGTACAGCTCAGCGAGCTGAACTACAGGCATTCAAACTGGCACTTGAAAGTACGGATCGAGAATTCCTCACACTGATAGTGTGCGATTCCTTTTACTGTGTTCAGTCGTATAATGACTATATACGAACCTGGCTTGAAAATGGTTTTAAGGATGCAAAAGGTGGCACAATCAAGCACAAACTGCTTTGGGAACAAGTAGTTCTGTTGAAAAACGAACTACCAAAGGCTCACGTGATTCACACACTGAGTCATCAGCGTGATGGCGTTCACGTTGCAGGGAATTCATTGGCTGATGAAGCCGCGAAGGGGCTGTTCAGACGGCTTCCGTAGCTGCGATCACTCGTTCAAAAACAAAAATAGACGGTGAGATAATGTTAGCTGTCAATGCTTCGAGCAAAGGCAGCAGTGCAGCGTTACCGAAAAAGTTTCCACTCAAGTACTCTTATGTAATTGATGCGAATAACGTTCCTTTTGCTCGAATCCCTGGAGTGGGGGATAGGGTAATTCCAAACATGGAACGAAGAGCAGCCTTGATTTATGAAACACATTTGAGGGAGGGTCTCTGCACATGCAAGGTGATCTCAACAACATATTTTGACATTAAACAGAGATCTACTGGTGGCCTGGAATGAATACACACATTCATATATTCATCAACAACTGCTCAGACTGTAAATTACAGCGAGAGAGCCACCAGACACCATGCAGCGAATGTGGCAGTCCCAGTGCAGACACCTTTGTTAGACAGACCATTAGGCTATCTAATCGCCAGCGGTCCTACTGGACAAAGGCATTCCTGCTGCAATATACTGAATCTAGGTTCCTATGGTTATGGCCTCAGCGCTCAGCTGACGCTCGAACTGTTATAAAAGATTTGCGAGTCTTTATCGGCACATACGCAATAGGCACGTTTCATTCTGACCAGGGTCCTGCGTTTAGCTCTAGGGCTTACAAGGAGGCCATGGCCAGTCTGGGCGTTGCATTGCGGTACTCCTCTCCATTCCATCCTGAGGGAAATTCTGTTGTGGAAAGGAAAAACCGAGACATAAAGCAGTCTATAACAGCTAGGGTATTAGGCTCGGGTGATGGGTGGGTCAAACACCTAAATAGCGTCCAGCGCTCTCTCAATAATTTGCCAAGAAGTTCTCTAGGGGAGTCACTCCATATGAGGTCCTATTTGGGACAAGAATGTGGGTTCCAGACTTAGAACACGTAGGCACAGTGGTGGACGAAAAAGAATTTGATATCAAAGATCGTTTGGCTGTTTTACAGGATCTTAACAAGTTAAGAACGAAACAAAGCAACGTATCCTTACAGCCAACCACCACTGGGGAAAATCGGCGGTCCCAGCAAGGCCTGTCTGGATTCCAAAAGTTGGGGATCTAGTCAGAGAAAAAGTCGCGGACAAGAAGGAATTTGGACCTTCTTACAGACAACCGGTACCTGTTCTAGCTGTTCAAGGAACAAGGACAGTACTTCTGCCGCCCCTTGCTGGAAGAAAGGAGAAAAGATTTGTGTCCATCGACCTCGATCAAACCACAGCATGTGGCCAATACTAAGCAGTAGGCCTCGTGGACTCCGACCTAGTAGCAGACGCACTCCTCTCGCTACTATTCAAGAGGTTCAGACTGAAAGACTGATCACGATCGAGAATTCAGCTGTAATAAATGAAGGACTAAGTAACCAAGCTATGGAACTCATCCCTCTTGACAACCAAGTAACAGTTCATCCAAATACTCCTGTCTACACCAACGTGACACGTGAAGAACTGGTTCCTGTGATTTCATCGAATCCTGATGCAATTCCAACAATTAACAGAACTGCTTCTGGCTATTTCATTGACTTTGATACGTTCTCAGAGGATCCAAGCGAACCTGAAACGACGCCAGCATCATCGAAACTCAAGCAGCAAGTACAAGACTTTATTCACTTTATGAAAAAGACTTATCTGGTTTCTCCATGGATTGAACTCTGGATTATATCTGGACTTTTTGTTTTCCTGCTCTGGCTAGCTTTGGTAACAACTGTAAGCATGCTCATAGGTGGCAGATACATCCATGTGAACAGTGAAGGAAAAGACGTAAACGTGCTTTTGAAACCACATAAATCTTCCCATTGTGAAGCAAGAGACTTGTCATCAGTGAATATCACAGCCGTTCCTATACAGGATGGTATAGTGTGGGACAAAACAGACTATGAAATCTTCTGCCCCAGTGAACAATTGAACATTCCACATTTGTTTAAAATTTCACTAAGTGATTTGATAACGTCCAGTACCTATTCAGATGATTGGGACTTAGAGACTGTTCAAGATATAATGTTTGATCTAGAAAAATCTGCTGCATTTTCTAAAAATGAATATTTAGAAGGTTCATCTGATTACGAAGAATTGTATTGTTATAACCACTATGGTCATCATTATTTGCACAAAACTGCATATCCAAGAAATGTGTTTATGTTTAATCAATGGGAACATTGTCCTACACCACCACAAGGTAGTTCGAAAACTTTTGCTAGTAAATTTCCATATTTTTCAGGTTATAATACATCTGATCCAGAAACGTTTTACTATAAAAATGTAAACAAAACAGGACTGAAAATTATGTTAACAAATACAAAACAGATTTACTCTGAAGCATTTATTGCCCAACTGTCTACACAGGGTTTCGACTTATGGAAAGACACAATTGAGACAAAAACTGTCTGGGGTAGTAAAGATTGGCAAGTACAGGGTATAGAAGCTTTATTTAGAGCCTGTATTATCCGTGAACAAATACTGTTTTTGAATGACACCGTCCAACAGACATCTTGTCTTGGATTAGCCAAGATCAAAGAGATGAAAACACCTTCTGTGCCAACACCTGCCAGTGATAATAATACAAAGGCAGTGGTGACAGTTGACATCCTTGAGACCCTCCCGGGTGAGTAGCGCGCTCTATAAATGCCGTGATTGATTGATTGATTGATTGATTGACAATATACTACAACTCAACAGAACTCATCCAAATTGGAAGAAATGGTTGATCTGGCCCACAGACACAAACAACTGCCAGGAAAGGTTCTTGAACAAAACTCAGGGCTTTACTATTCATAGGCCAGACCCAAGATATGTCCAAAGACAACATCCGGGGGTAGTAACAACATATAGTGTAGGAAAATTATGCCTCGATTGGCTGCATAAATCTACACTACAGGATGTGAAGCAACACTTAACCTTACTTGCACACGACACAGATCTTAGGGAATTCTTGCTTGGACCAAGAAAACCGCGTCAAAAACGTTTCATATATGCCGGCATCTACGCTGCTTATAACGAAGCATGGAAAGTGTCACAGATAGAGGCTGCAGAACGAATACGTGAACTTGATCGTATTAATTTAGAGAAAACACTCTCTGTAGTCGACAATGGGTTAACAACTTTGTCCTCCAGAATTTATTCGTTGGATGGCATTGTATCCTCTGCTATCGACATTCTAGAACAAGATTTGGCTATGTTACAACTAGGTCAGTCTCAATTACGTTCTATTGTGTTATTAACATGGACGCTGCAATCTTTGAGAGCGGGCTATGTGCCTTGGCGTTTCATCAACACGTCGTCTCTGTTTGCAGAATACAATCTAACTGATAAACAGATCGAATTGGCACAAAGAGGAGCGAGGTATACAGTGCTGAGCATTGAAAAATTTGACAAATTACCATTCACAGTGGCAGAAAAACCAGCTACAAAATGGCTTATTCATGGCAAAATATAATTACCTGTGACAACTTTTCAGTTTCAGTATTGCCTCAGACAGATGCAAGCAGGCAAATATGAAAGGTTGGGTAAGGAATACATTAAGACATCTTGGAATTTACCGTATACACATACATGTTGGAGTGGGGATCGTGAAGTGTTTCTTAGCGGTATTAACTGTAAACATGCACTGACCGGTTCACTCATATGTCAGGACATTATTTTACACGGTGCTTGTAATGGTTCTGTGGCAAACTTGTCTTGTCATCAGCACGGTTCACCAGCTGCTGTGATTAATCCAACGTTTGGACAACTTTCTAATGGGAGTTACCTCATGTTGAATGATCAGAGCTGCTGTGGAATGTTGCCCGGCATCCCATATCTAGTAACGGTCAACTCCAGGGTCACTTGCTGTATGCAAGTATTGTTTCCCCCAATAGACACAGTCAGGGAGTCGGCTTTATGGCCTTCACTGAATGTCTCTCTTATAAGATTTGATACTTTAAGCAGAATGAAAGCCATGCTTTTACAGCAAACAGTGCCTTTGACCTCGGCCAAAGAAACCTATGATCTACAAGTTGCAAGGACTTCGGCTGAGATACAGACTTTAATACGTACAAACTGCCCCATACATTTCGTAGAAATGTTATCACGTATCTTCAACATGTCAGATACAACAGGAATTGTACATGTATTTAAGAGCATTTGCACCAGTCTCTTAGCACCGTTCCAGGCAATACTTGGAATCATTCCGAACTTTGCACATTCGGTGTTTGGTGGCATACCATTAATTCTAGCACTTGTTGCGGGAATTCTCTTCATCTGTCTGCTATTGCGCTATGGCCAGCCTCTTCGCAGAAATATCTCCGAGAGAAATGGAGAAAGCTCTCCTTGAAAGAAAGTGCCGTGAGCGAATAGTACAGCTATTGGGCATGACTCGTCTACGGGACCTTAATACCACATGGTTCCTGTCATTCCGACCAATCTGGCAAGATTGCATCTTACCTGTTCTACACTGCCTGTTATGCGGTGAAGAATGCGTGTTGGACGCTTGTCTAACATACCCATCAGCTGCGCCAAAGGATGTCGATACTTTGCTGGTCCCGATAACGGTCCATGCTTCGTGTTGTCCCCAGAGGCTCCCAATACTGATGTCAGCATTCATTGAGATCTCACAGACGCCTCCTGCTGCTGCTGAGGTACGAGAAACAACTCCAGGCACACAGGTAACAACGGACGCGAACATTGCTGCAGCAACCTATGCTGAGGGCGATGCTTCCCATCTTTGTGCGGTCAATCTCTTACATGAGGTGTTCGAACTTACACCAGCGACAGTGGATGATGTTTTGTCTATTGAAGTAGATGACCTAATGTTTACGCCAGACTCGTAAAATGACTCTGATTCGGCATACTGTGTTCCAGTGCAAACAGCAACAATTTGGCCTTCATTTTTCAAAGACTTGGAACATTACCAAATTTGAACTTTTTTCCCATTTTTCGAATGAAAATGGCACTCCGATCTGCTTAAAGTAAAACTAGCCTTATAATACAGACTTGGCAGTACTTCCAGGGACACTTAGTCATCTTGTGTGTCTAAATCAGTTCATTTAAATTTCATGACAGGAAATGACTTTGATTTTGAACCAACTTATCAATCTTTCTCGTCATATGTAACTATTGCTTTTATTTTTTCATTTCGAATGTGTTTATTTTATACATTATGCAGGAAATGAAAAACACTGCTTCTTGATGTACAGAAACCTTTGCATTTTAAATATGTCTTTTAAAGCTTTTAGGATATGTTTTAATATGCGGTACTCCGGTTTTTATTGTTTAGCATTCTAAATGATTAGGCATTTTAGTATTGTTGTATACACGAAAGAGGAGTGGGTGTTGTATACTTCATAGGGTGTCCATAAACGGGCTTTCTAGAATCATGTCCTTATATAGGCATAACCCAACCTGCCCTTATAAAGGCATAGAATCCCAGACCTTATTTAGGCATAAACTATGCATACCAAATACAGGCATAGCTTCCGACATCCGTCCACCCTAGCGTCTCAACGAGTCCATGAAAAAACAGACCCTCAGGCTGCGGGAGTTTCCCTTGCCCAGGACTATTGATTTCTTCAAGGACTCATACATTATGCATGAACCTCTTATTCCCTAAGGGATTCATTCATGACGTCTTTCGCTACCCAACTCACGTCAATGCTACCATTTTCAGGTATAAATATACCTTCCCAAACCCCTGTAAATCAGAGGAGACCTCGACTTCAGAGGAGCCCGATTCCCGGCCAGACGCACTGAGAAGACGCTGCCCTTCCTGCTCGCAGAGAGTCCAGCTTCCAGTGATCTAACTTCCCTTGCGGGGTGTTGGAGTTCAAGTCCGGAAAAGAGATTCCTACCTCTCTCATTCTTCAGGTATGGAGCAGACTAGAACCTAGAGGGACTCTTGGCATACTAGACTCTTGGCATACTAGACTCTTGGCATACTAGGCGTAACATACTCTTGGTATACTCTAGTCAGGAATACAGCACCTACTTCTCCCTACACCTAGGATAGGTTAGGTACACTGGGGTAGAACTAGGGTAGAAACGCATCGTATGAGTACTCGCATTTTTAGGCTGTGTCATTTAATCTAAATGCATATATGCTGAAAAGATAATGCTAACGCAGTATTATTTATTTTTACTGCTCACCTTGTACATCATTTATCTCGCATACTGTCTTGTGATCATAACAGCACATCTAATTTACAACAGAAACAAGACTGTTCAATAAATCCTTTATTGAAACGCCCGTCTGTTATTTCTGTGTAACTCTGAGAATAACTGAAACATGCACGACTGAGCTGAGTGAAATAGTTATCTATTGTTTCTACGACTCTGGGACACATCCTGATTCTGTAAGGGAAACACAGTGGTCATGTTTTGCGGCAGCCAGAAACTAATCCCTTCTTGTCGTCAAGAAGTTTCTAGTGGCCTCTGAGCTAGCTGGCACAAGTAATTAAGTTTAATATACTCGATAGGGACATACCGACCTTAGTCCTATGTCAAACCTATAGGATATATTATTCCAATGCGCAGAGCCTATAAGGGAAATAGGAGCTACACTACACCCCCTCCCCATCCTGGGCTCCGTCCTCGTGCCTGCCTTGTGGCATGGTGCCCAGGACGCAGGCCCGGGGAGGCCTCCCTTGCATGTGCCGGCGCGGGACCTCCGGCCGGGGTCCCAGGGGTCCGAGCTCCATCCCCCTGCTCCACCATGGGCCAAGAACGGGAGTCCATCGGGCCCGGGCAGGCCGCTATGGGCCCGGGTCAGAGGTCTGTCGTGGACTCACATTTGCATCCCCCGTGCCTGAGGCCCAGCTGGGGTCTCCGAGCCCCCAGGACGTAGAGCCCCCGAGCCCACCAAGGGCAGGCGGGATCCCTTCCGTTAAGGCGCAGGGCAGGCTGATGCGAGCGTGCGAGTGGATTTGTCAAGCCCTGGACTTGCTGTAGGGGGCGCGCTGGACTTAGGAATAGTATAATTTACTATTCAAACTCCAGCAGGCCACCTTACCTGGGAGTCGCAAAAGACTCGCAATTTGCGAGGCGCTATTTTGGCCGTCATACATCTGGCCCTCAGACTGTTACTCTAAAGGTTAAGTGTTCCATACCCAGTGTTTCAATCTTTCTTTATTAAAGGTGTAGGCAATCGCAGTTTATTGGACTAAGGTTGGAAAACATTTGTTTCTTTTCACCTTGTTTGAATACATCTCTTTTTAAGTATGGATTATCCCAGAGAGAAAAAATACTCTTTTTCTCCTACCTTGTCTCTGTCCTCCCATTCCACACTGTGAACCATGTTACTGTATGTGCACTCTAACCTATAGCTGTAAATACGCTGAATGTCATATATAAGTTTTGACACAACTGATAGAGTGTCACTGTGCCCTAATGGTTAAGGTCTTAGACTCTTAAGATTAAGTGTTCAATTCCCAATGTTTCTGTTTCTTCAATTAAAGGTGTAGGCAATGGTAATTTATTTGACTAAGGTTGGTAAACTATTTTTCTTTTACCGTGTTTGAAAAGATCTCTTTTTAAGTATGTATTACACCAGAGAGAAAAAATCCTCTTCATCTCTCTCACCTACCCTGTCTCTGTCCTTCCATTCCACACTGTAAACCATGTTACTGTACGTGTACTCTAACCTGCAGCACTAAATATGCTGGGTTTTCGATTCGAATGTCATATATAAGTGTTGAGGGTGGTCTATAGAGCGTAAGTGTGGGCTAGTGGTTACGGGCTTTATCTCTTACCTGCAAGGTTAAGAGTTCAATTCCTAGTATTTTGATGGTTTTATTTCTTCAGTTAAAGATGTAGGCAATTGTAATTTATTTGACAAATTTCGGAAAATAATGTTTTCTTTTTACCATGTTTGAATATATCTCTTTTTAAGTACGGCTTACCAGAGATAATAAAAGTCCTTTCTATCTCTCTCTCTCCATTCCTGTCTCTGTCCTTCCATTCCACACTGCAAACCATGATACTGTATGTGCACTCTAACCTACAGCTCTATATACGCTGGTTTTCGATTCGGATGTCATATATATGTTTTGACTCTGAGCTATAGAGAGTCACTGTGGCCTAATGGCCAAGATCTTAGATTCTTGCTCTCAAGATTAAGTGTTCAATTCCCAAAGTTTCTGTTTCGTTTTTTTAAATGTAGCATACGCAACATTAAATATTACTTCTTCCATAGAATACACCAATAAATTACAAGAATCAAGATACATGCTATACATAATGAATATAATAGACATAGAAAACTCTTAAAAATTGCATATCTCATCGAACTAGAAACTTTCCATTCTTTCCATATTCTATTTACTTTGATCATAGAGCCGACTCTCCCTGCATACATGGTTTCCCGATTAAAAATGTTAATCATTTTATGTATCCATTGGGAGAGAGTTGGGATTATTGCTGATTTCCAATTTGCCAGAATTAGTGATCTTGCTACCAAAGCGGCGATAAAGATAAATTGACGTTGAGATAATGTTAAGAGGCTCTGAGCTTCAGCTAGGCCTAAGAGAGCTGTGGAAGCCTTAAAGGGGAGATCTATTGCCAATAATCTTCTTACTTCTGAAAAAACATTTTCCCAGAAGCTTGCAATTTTAGTGCAAGTAAATCCCACATGTAGCCAATCTCCTAGAACCTGGCAGCCTCTAAAGCAGCAAGGATTAACTGCAAGGTAGATTTTATTAAGTTTGGCAAGAGTAAAATAAATCTGCCATTTACTAAAAAAAGGCCATGCTCCTTAAGTTAGCTGCTCTCACTGCTTTACAGCTCATTTTATTAAAAAAACGCCATTGCTGGAGATTGAGACGATAATCTATTGATTGAGAAACTTTTTCCAAATGGGTTATAACTATTTGATCATTCTGCGTAGATTTGAGCAGCTTGTACCAATTCCCAATTCCCCGAATTTTCAGTATAAAATGAGCTTTACTTAATAGCAACCCTTTCGAATTAACTCAAATTGCTCAAACCCACACAAAACTTATTTATCTGAAAGTGACTAAAAAAAAGAGACGTCTTGATGTTACTGTTGAGCGATCTAATTTCATGCCAAGTTCTAAATCTATCATTTAAAAAACAAATCCTGAAGCTTGGAGAAACCAAATTTAGCCCAGAGATCACAAGTCCGAGTGGACATGTGTAGACCAAAAGGGAGGCATTCCACTAATCTCAACTGTGGATGTAGCCAAGGGATATTAAATGTCTCCCAAATCCTCTGGAATTGAACAGCCACTAATTTAGGAAATTGATATCGCGATCTCTTTGGAAGCTTCGGAATTCGTAAAAAAGGTGCTAAAGCAATCTCCATTTCCCCTAACATTAACTCAAGAAAATTTTTTGCGGAAGACATTTCTACCAAGTTGTTATAATTGAGCCAGTTGATTAATGAAGCTTGGTAGTATAAACGCATGTTGGGAAACGCAAGACCCCCATCTATGACTTCTAATTGCAAAGTTTCTAACTTTAATCTGGGTTTTTTACCCTGCCAAATAAACAATCTCAATTCTGATATTATCTTCCTCGGCTGCCAAGTACAGAGCCATATCATCAGCGAACAGTTTCAACTTGGCAGCACCTGGAATAGGGGGTAAAATAGAATGGTTTTGCCTTATTGCACAGGCTAGCGGCTCCAAAAACAAGGAAAACAATATCGGAGAGAGGGGGCAGCCTTGCCACGTCCCCCGGCTGATGGTAATCATGCCCGCTCTTTTGCCATTTATCACTATGGACGCCTGAGCACCTGGATATAGGTTACTTATCGCTCGACAGAGCTCAGATTGAAGCGCCAATTTATTTAAGATTTCAAAAAGAACGTTCCACTGAACTCTGTCGAACGCTTTCTCTGCGTCCAGCATCATAATAACTGCCTTCGTCTTATTGGTATTAAAATAATCAATCGTTTGGCACAAATAATGAGAGTTATTAGCTAAAAGTCTACCTGGGATAAACCCATTCTGGTCATGATGTACAAGAAAGGTAGAGACTAGAGATAAACGGTTCACCAGAATCTTTGAAAAAATCTTATAGTCGTTATTTAGCAGGCTTATTGGACAATAAGAATCAACTTCCTCCTCTGCTTTGCCTTTTTTAACAAAGCTAACTACCACGTCTTGCGTAAATGAAGCTGGGATCATTTTGCCTTCCAAACTTCCATTAAATAGAAGCTCCAAAACAGGGCTGAGCTAAGGTACAAACAAGCTTATAAAACTCTATTGGGATCCCATCGCATCCGCATGCTTTCCCAGAGGGTGAAGTCATCGGAGGGTTTTTTATTTCTTCTTCTGTAATTTCTGCGATTAATCTATCTTTATTTGCCTGTGACAATGAGGGGCAATTAATACCGTTAAGCCAGGTATCTGCTGCCTCTACTGGGCTATTATAAGGATCAGAGTAGAGCTTCTTATAGTGATCCAAAAAAATGGCCGAAATTTCCTGAGGGTGGGAAGTAGATCTACCAGTAACTGGGTCCTTTATCAATTTAAAAGTATTCTGATTAACCTTGCGTTTTTCTGACCAGGCTACATATTTGCCTATGTGCTCATTCTCCTCATATCTTTTCTGTAGAACTACGTCATGTGCTAAAATATTTTCTTTTACCTTGCTTGAATAGATATTTTTTTAAGTATGTATTACCCTAGAGAGAAAAAATCCTCTTTATCTCTCTCTCTCACCTACCCTGTCTCTGTCCTTCCATTTCACACTGTAAACCATGTTACTGTACGTGTACTCTAACCTGCAGCTGTAAATACGCTGGTTATCGATTCGGATGTCATATATAAGTTTTGACTCAGACTTATCAAGATTAACTGTGGCCTAATTGTGAAGGTCTTAGACTCTTACTCTCCAGGTTAATTGTTCAATTCCCAATGTTTCTGAATCTTGAATTAAAGGTGTAGGCAATGGTAATTTATTGACTAAGGTTGGTAAACTATTTTTCTTTTACCGTGTTTGAATAGATCTCTTTTTAAGTATGTATTACTCCAGAGAGAAAAAATCCTCTTTATCTCTCTCACCTACCCTGTCTCTGTCCTTCCATTCCACACTGTAAACCATGTTACTGTGTGTGTACTCTAACCTGCAGCACTAAATATGCTGGTTTTTCGATTCAAATGTCATATATAAGTTTTGAGGGCTTCCAAAAGAGAGTCATTGTGGCCTAGTGGTTAAGGGCTTAGTCTCTTAGATTCAATATTCAATTCCTGGTGTTTCAATGGCTTTGCTTTTTCAGTTAAAGATGTAGGAGATTTTAATTTATTTGACAAATCTTGGAAAATAATATTTTCTCTTTACCATGTTTGAATATATCTCTTTTAAGTACGGCTTACCCGAGATAATAAACATCCTTTCTATCTCTCTCTCTCTCCCACCCTGTCTCTGTCTTTCCATTCCACCCTGTAAACCATGTTACTGTATGTGCACTCTAACCTACAGCTGTAAATACGTTGGTTTTCGATTCGAATGTCATATATAAGTTTTGAGTCTGTCCTATAGAGAGTCTCTGTGACCTAATGGTTAAGCTCTTAGACTCTTACTTTCAGAATTAAGTGTTCAATTCCCAAAGTTTCGGTTTCTTCAATTAAGGGTGTATGTAATGGAATTTTATTTGACTAAGGTTGGGAAACTATTTTTCTGTTACCGTGTTTGAATAGATCTCATTTTAAGTATGTATTACCCAAGAGAGAAAAAATCCTCTTTATCTCTCTCACCTACCCTGTCTCTGTCCTTCCATTCCACACTGTAAACCATGTTACTGTACGTGTACTCTAACCTGCAGCACTAAATATGCTGGGTTTTCGATTCGAATGTAATAGATAAGTTTTGAGGTTGTCCAATAGGGAGTCACCGTGACCTAATGGTAAAGGTCTCAGACTGTTACTCTACGGGTTAAGTGTTCCATACCCGGTGTTTCAATCTTTCTTTAATTAAAGGTGTAGGCAATCGCAGTTTATTGGACTAAGGTTGGAAAACATTTGTTTCTTTTCACCTTGTTTGAATAGATCTCTTTTTAAGTGTGGATTACCCCAGAGAGAAAAAATCCTCTTTATCTCTCCTAACCTGTCTCTGTCCTCCCATTCCACACTGTGAACCATGTTACTGTATGTGCACTCTAACCTACAGCTATATATATGCTGGTTTTCGATTCGAATGTCATATTTAAGTTTTGAGGGTTTTCTATAGGGAGTCATTGTGGCCTAGTGGTTAAGGGCTTAGTCTCTTGCCTACAAAGTTGAGTGTTCATTTTCTGATGTTTCAATGGCTTTGTTTCTTCAGTTAAATATGTAGGCAATTGAAATTTATTTGACAAATCTTAGAAAATAATATTTTCTTTTTACAATGTTTGAATATATCTCTTTTTAAGTATGGCTTACCTGAGTTAATAAAAATCCTTTCTATCTCTCTTTCTCCCATCCTGTCTCTGTCCTTCCATTCCACACTGTAAACCACATTGCTGTATGTGCACTCTAACCTACAGCACTATATACGCTGGTTTTTGATTTGCATGTCATATATATGTTTTGACTGTGGCTTGTAGCGAGTCACTGTTGCCTAATGGTTAAGGTCTTCGACTCTCGCTCCCAAGATTAAGTGTTCTATTGCCAATGTTTTGGTTTCTTCAATTAAAGGTGTAGGCAATGGTAATTTATTTGACTAAGGTCGGAAAACATTTTTTTCTTTTACCTTGTTGAATAGATCTCTTTTTAAGTATGTATTACCCCAGAGAGAAAAAATCCTCTTTATCTCTCTCTCTCTCCTACCCTGTCTCTGTCCTTCCATTCCACACTGTAAACCATGTTACTGTATGTGCACTCTAACCTACAGCTGTAAATACGCTGGTTTTCGATTCGAATCTCATATATAACTTTTGACTCCTATTGTTACAGAGTCACTGTGACCTAATGGTTAAGGTTCTAGATTCTTACTCTCAAGATTAAGTGTTCAATTCCCAAAGTTTCTCTTCTTTCAATTAACTGTGTAGGCAATGGTAATTTTTTTGACGAAGTTTGGAAAACATTTTTTCTTTTACCTTGTTTGAATAGATCTCTTTTTAAGTATGTATTACCCCAGAGAGAAAAAATCCTCTTTATCTCTTTCTCTCCTACCCTGTCTCTGTCCTTCCATTCCACACTGTAAACCATGTTACTGTACGTGTACTCTAACCTGCAGCACCAAATATGCTGGGTTTTCGATTCGAATGTCATAGATAAGTTTTGAGGGTTTTTTACTGAGCGTCATTGATGCCTAGTGGTTAAGTGCTTAGTCTTTTACCTTCAAGGTTGAGTGCTCAATTCCTGGTGTTTCAATGGCTTTGATTCTTCAGTTAAGGATGTGTGCAATTGTAATTTATTTGACAAATCTTGGAAAATAATATTTTCTTTTACAATGTTTGAATATATCTCTTTTTAAGTGCGACTTACCCGAGATAATAAAAATCCTTTCTATCTCTCTCAATCTCCCACCCTGTCTCTGTCCTTCCATTCCACACTGTAAACCATGTTACTGTATGTGCACTCTAACCTACAGCTGTAAATACGCTGGTTTTCGATTCGAATGTCATATATAAGTTTTGACAGCATCTGATAGAGACGAAAAATTCTTGTAGATTATACTTAGACTGAAGCAGCTTGATTTTATTTTCCCTAGAGGGTGCTGCCAAATATTAGGCCGTCAATCTAGAAAACTAATTCTCGAGCTGCCATGTTTCTTCCTTCTCTTTGCTTCTCTTGTATGCAGTATAATTAATTGCTTCCCCTCAAAAAAAGCCTTCAGAGCCCCCCAAACTGCAAAAATTGAAGCCGTGTTTCTATTTCGTTTCCAGAAATACTCTAAGAGCGAACGCATATTTGCCACCCAATTCTCGTCAACTAGAAGAGACTTGTCTAATGACCATCTAAACTCGGTTTGGGCTTGAGTTTGAATTAAAAATTGAACCGAAATTAATGCTTGGTTAGAAAAAGGATTTTCAATGATCTCTGATTTGGTACTTAAGAGAGCATGTGAGACAAGAAAAAATCGATTCGTGAGGACGAATGATATCTCTTTGAGTGGCAAGTATACTTCCTCTCACTGGGGAATTCATCACACCAGCAGTCAACCAAGCTCAAATCACATAGTAGATCTCTGCATAGCCTGATAGATTCAGGTTTAGACTGAGATTTCTGGGGTCGTGACGAGTCAATAGCAGGATTAATTAACAAATTGAAGTCTCCTCCAATGACCAAATATCCTATTTGAGCAGTAGCAAAGTCGTATAATGACTGGAGTGACTCTATTGAGGCTTCTATTGGACCATAAAAACTAACAAAATTAAATATTTGGTTGCAGATCTTCATTTGCAGCCAGAGCCATCTTGCATTATTGTCCTTCTGTACCATTATAATATCCCCCTGTATCTTTTTGCTGACTAAAATAGCAACTCCTCTAATAGCCGCATTTGCAGAGGCAAAGAATTCATATTGAACAAAGTCTGGGGTTTTATCCCTAGGCGTGCCCTCTTTTTAAAGAGTCTCTTGTAAAAAAATTATATCAGCTTGGAAGGTTTTAAACCAGGCCAACATAGAGTGGAGCTTCAGTCTATTATTAAACCCGTTCCCATTACAGGAAATAATTTTTAATGGTCTAGTAGTCATTTAAGAATAAGAGAGAAAAGATAGTTTCTTGATCCTCTGCATTACCATCAGAAATTCACTACATTTTATATTTTCACCCCCCTGCCCTCTGTGACCATCACACCCTTCCCGCCCTCTACCCTTCGTGGACCCCTCCTCCCCACTCCCATGGGTCCCCTCCATCGTGGAACCTCCCCCGTCTGGGGCTCGCTGAGGTGACCCCTGTGTGCCTAAAGCCCTCCCGTCTCCCCCATTTGACCCCTTCCACCTCCCAACATTGGGGTGCTGTGGCATGGCACCCAGGTGGTAAGCCAATCACTGGCGATCTAAAAACACAAAAAGAAAAAGGGAAGAAGCAAGAACACAAACAAAAATCACTTAGATTAGCTACATTTCGCTAGACTATGACCAGAAAGTCATTTTGAGGCCGCCTTCCCTGGATGTTGCAGAGAGTAGAGGAGCACCTGAGTCTCTTGAGCTGATTGAAATATATGGACTTTCCCTTTGTAAAATACTTTCAGCTTTGACTGTTGAACTAGTCCTGCAGGGGCCCCAACTTGTTGAAAACCATTTATCATGCCTTTAAATTCTCTTCTCCTCCTAGCCGAATGAGAAGACATGTCTGAAAAGATTTTGAACAAAAAATTGTCACTTGTTTGATACCCTTTGTCACGGATCGTACAGGTTAGAGTTTTCTCCTTTACTCTGAAATCCCCAAAATTCACAATGATTGTTCTAGGATATTTAGCATTCGGAAATTGAACTGCCGGAACTCGATGTGCAAGCAGGATCGTTAGGTCCGTCTTCTGGGTAGTAAGGTCTCGGCATACATATTTGGTGATCAAATCCGTGATGACTTTATCCATTGATTGCCCTTTTTCAAAACCTTCCGTAACTCCAATAATACGTAAATTACATCTTCGTGCGCGGTTTTCCGCATCGTCTACCTTTAACTGGAGATTTGCTAACTCAGATTGCAGTTTATTTATCTGATCTGTTTGCAGAGGAGCCGAGTCTTCGAGACCGGATATGAGCTGTTCCGCTTCTGTAACTCGAGATGTAAGCTGTTGAACATGAGACTGAATTGAGTTTAATTGTGACTCCGTCCTTTTCTGAGCTTCATCTTGAGAAAGTTTCATATTTTTAAGTTCAGTTAGAATCTGAATAAGAAGAACTTTGAAGCGAAATCTTGTCTGGTGTTGCCATTGCAGTTTCCATTGCTGACGTAAAAAGGGATGAATCCCAGAGCTGGGAGCTCCCCACCTCCTGCTGCTCGGGAATAAGACTAGGTTTAGGTTTAGAAATAACAAAGCTATCTAGATTGGACTGAGCCTGAGCCTGAGCCTTTGCATTATGTCCCGTAATAGGCTGGCTAGAGATGTACTGTCTAACCACCGGGAGATCCTCTGTTGTTGTTGTTTGTAATAAAGATAAAGACTTATCATTATCATGTTTCTGTTTCTTCAATTAAAGATGTAAGCAATGGTAATTTTTTTTACTAAGTTTCGGAGAAAAAAAATCTTTTCCCTTGTTTGAATAGATCTCTTTTTAAGTATGTATTACCCCAGAGAGAAAAAATCCTCTATATCTCTCTCTCTCCTACCCTGTCTCGGTCCTTCCATTCCACACTGTAAACCATGTTACTGTACGTGTACTCTAACCTATAGCTCTATATACGCTGGTTTTTGATTTGAATGTCATATATATGTTTTGACTCTACCCTAGCAAGAGTCACTGTGGCCTAGTGGTTAAGGTCTTAATCACTTACCTTCAAGATTGAGTGTTCAATTCCCTGTGTTTTAATGGCTTCGTTTCTTCTGTTAACCATGTAGGCAATTGTAATTTATTTGACAAATCTTGGAAAATAATATTTTCTTTTTACAATGATTGAATATATCTCTTTTTAAGTACGGCGTACCCGAGATAGTAAAAATCCTTTCTATCTCTCTCACCCTGTCTCTGTCCTTCCATGCCACACTGTAAACCATGTCACTCTATGTGCACTCTAACTTACAGCTGTATATATGCTAGTTTTCGATGCAAAAGTCATATATAAGTTTTGACGCTGACCTCTAGAGTGTCACAGTGGCCTAATGGTGCAGGTCTTAGACTCTTACTTTCAATGTTATGTGTTCAATTTCCAATGTTTCTTTAATTAAAGGTGTAGGCAATGGTAATTTCTTTGACTAAGGTCGGAAAACATTCTTTTCTTTTCACCTTGTTTGAATAGATCTCTTTTTAAGTATGTATTGCCCCAGAGAGAAAAAAAATCCTCTTTATCTCTCTCTCTCTCCTACCCTGTCTCTGTCCTTCTATTCCACACTGTGAACCATTTTTTTTTTTAACTGTATTTTTATTAGTTCCAAGACAAAAACAGTCCATCATGATCAGAACATTACAGGCAAGCAGGTACTCATGTAGCATCCCAATTCCCTGGTCGCACCCAGGTACATTTGGTAGAACCATGAACAACAGTGCCCATGTATGATTCCACAGTAAAATGGTTGAAACTGTCAGCAAGAATACTGAAAGCAAACATAGCAATATTGTCCAATTATCTATGAAGCATGCAGGAAATGCCTGCGCCGCACACTTAAAAAAAAACCAAAATGAAATAACCCCCCCCCCTTATCCCTCCCCCCTCCCCGGTGTATCACACATAGTAAACTGTATGGTAAAAGCTAGGTGTAGTCCTAAGAAGGCACATTACAGGTATACTGCAGTCAATATCAGGGAGTTCTGCAGCGTCAGAGGGCAAGAAAATCAGGAACTGCCCTGGTAGAGGTAGCCAATTTACGAAGACACCTGGGTCAGGGCGAAACAATCTGATCCCTGGCCGTGGGGGCCACCTCCTGATCAGTCTCTGGAACCTTCAACAATATTGCCCTTGCTGCCTCTAGGGCTTTCTCGCTATTTGCGTGGCGAGCCAACTGTACTCTAACTGTGCCTTCACTTGCCGCCCATTTAAGGAATTCAGCCTTCCATCTTTGGAAACTTGGGCCCTTCTTGTATTTCCAATGTGCCGTAATGTCCCTTTTAGCAAAGAGAAGACCCAAGTCCAAGAACTTACTAGTGATCTTGTTCTTAGAGGTATGGGGGAACCAGTGCAGCAAACAAAGGCCTATTGTGGGCTCCACGTCCCTCTCAGTGACGTCGCGCAGCAGGGCAACCACCTCCTCCCAATATATCCCAATCTGTGGGCAGGACCACAGCATGTGACAGAAATCCGCACCCTCCACATTACATCGTGGGCACACTGCTGTAGCCATGCTGAAGTATGTGTTAATTTTAGCCGGGGTGAGGTACGCCCTGTGAAGAATAAAAAAATGCACCACTGAAAACGAGCATTTCTAGTGCTTTTCCAAGCCTGTTCAACTAGCTCAGCCCACGCCTTCTCGGGAATTTCTGCACCTAGATCCTCTTCCCACTTTTGCCGCAGCACCAACAACGGTGTTAGAGCTTCGTGCGTCATGTGCCTGTATAGGCAAGTAACAGCCTTAAAGGTGCCCGCCGCTAATACTACGTACTGGCAGGCCATTGAAGTTTGTGGTTCAGACAACCCTTCTTTCCAATGCTTTTGGATGGCCGTGACGAGGGCCAAATGGAACAAAACGTCCACACGAGGTAGGTCGTACCTGTCTCGGAGTATGCCGAAGGGAAGCAAGGTGTTATCCTCGAAGAGGTCCCCCATTATATCCAGACCCTTCTCTTTCCAGCCAATCAACGCAGCTCAGCTGCCCCCATGCGGCAAAGCAGTGCACATGGCCAAGGGGATCTCAGGGGCATACGGACGCGCGATCCGCGTTCTCCTCTGGCTCCTGTTCCAACAAAGCCAGAACGTATTGAATTCACTAGTGAGCGCTTTAAGCCGCAACGGCAATTGTAAAATGATTCGAGAGAGCAACTGTCCAGAATCCCGCTCCCCTCCCCGATCATCCAGCCCTCTAAATTCCAGTGCTACTGCCTGGGTGAGCCACTGCAGTTGAGCCGCCAAGTAATAAGCCTCGAAGTCAGGGACCACCAGCCCACCTTCGGACTTTGGTCTCATTATCGTTTTCATTGCCACCCTGCATCTGCCATCAGACCAGAGAAACCCTGTGATCATTGATTGGAGCTGTTTAAAGATTAGCGCTGGTATCCAGACCGGGAGGGTACGGAAATAGTACAGTAGTCTGGGGAGGGTCACCATCCTGAGGAGAGCCACTCGACCAGCCACCGAGAGAGGCAGGGTCCCCCAAAAGTCAATGTTACTCTTAAAGCCCCGAATGGCGCGGCCCACATTACCCTCCAATAAATCTGATTGCGTATGATAGATTCGGGTCCCCCAAATAAGGCAAGCAGTGGCACTCCCACTGCACTCCTTCAGTAACTGGCAGGCCACCTGCCAATGGGGCGGTTGGGAACAGGCAAGACTTCGCCCAATTCACCTTAAGTCCTCCAACAATCCCAAGATCATGAAGCAATCGCTTTGCTCCAACGAGGGCGTCAGCTGTATTAGCTAAAAACATGAGTAGATCATCGGCGTAAAGGGCAATATAATGGATTTGACCATGTACACAGAGGCCCGTGTAGCGTTGCCCCATCCTGGCCTGAGCCGCTAAAGGCTCCATAGCCAAGGCAAATAGCAGAGGAGAGAGTAGGCATCCCTGCCTCGTCCCACGACTCACAACACAGGCATCTGAAATCAGACCCCCGTCTGCACTCGAGCAGTAGAATGCTTGTACAACAATGCCGTCCAATCAACAAAATCATCCCCTAAGCCAAACCTGCGCATCACCTGAAACAAGTAAGGCCATTCCAAACTGTCGAATGCTTTCTCTATATCGACCGACAGAATGGCAGCGGCTGCTTTCGGGTAAGTGTCAGCTTCCAATACCCGTAGCAGACGCCTCACATTTATAGCTGTGTTCCTTGTTGGGATAAATCCCGCCTGATCACTGTGTACTAAATGGATCATATGTGGGAGCAGCCGTGTCGCTAAGATCCGGCTTAAAATCTTATAGTCAGTAGTCAGCATAGACAGCGGACGATAAGCGGTCCTATCAGAGGGCGTTTTCCCCGGCTTCAGGAGGGGAATAATAATGGCTTCGCGAGTGGTGGCAGGCAGTTGTCCCGCGCGCTTCGCTTCGTTATAAAGTACTACTAATTTAGGAGCCAGAAGATCTACGTACGTCAAATAAAACTCAATCGGCAGGCCATCTGCCCCAGGGGTCTTCTTCCACGCCATTTGTTTGATCGCTCCTCTAACTTCCCCGATTGTTATATCTTGGCCTAACAACTCCGCCTGTGTCCTATCTAGCGATGGAAGTTCAGTTGTATCTAAATACTCCCCGAGAGCATCAGCAGTTGGCATCACTTTACTACGATAGAGATCCGTATAATAAGCAAGGAATTGGTCATTAATCTCCTGCTGGGTTTAGCAAACATCACCCGTTGGGGTGCACAATTCTAGAATGACCGTTCCCCATCTGGCAGGGTTGGCTAGCCAAGCCAGTAACGCTCCAGATTTATCACGCTCTGCATGAGCGCGCGCTAAGTACTTTTTATAATCAAAACAGCGCAACCTCTCAACCCCCATGGCAACCCCCTCCCTAGCCTCCAATAAGCTCTGTTGCCTATCAGGATGTCCAGGTCGTCTCAGTTCAGCCTCACATAGGCGCCGGTCCGCAGCCTCTATATCCTGTAAGAGCGTCCTACGCACCCCCATCTGGTGGCGATACAGTGGCCCCTTAATACGGCCTTAAAAGCATCCCATTCCACAGCAGTCGAGGACGCTGTGCCGGTATTCTCGAGGTAGTACTGAGTAACACCATCCCTCACTACCTCACGAAAGGCCTGGTCTTCTAACAGCTCTGGAGCTAAGCGCCACGTCGGGATAGTAGATCGCGTTTGGGCCCAGTGGATCTGCACCAGTAACGGGTTATGATCTGAGAGTGTTCTAGTAAGGTACTTACTGTGCTTGACTGCCGCATGAACATCTGGGGAACACAATATCGCATCTAAGCGAACATGAAGTTCGTGTAGTGCTGAAAAGAAGGAATAATCGCGCACTCCCGGGTGATGTGCCCTCCATGTATCAACTAACCCCCAGCTATGTTGCCAATCCCTTCTAGCCTTAGAGACCCTATGAATAGGAGCATCCGGAAGAGGGGGGTGGGACCTATCCAGGGAAATGTCAGTGATGGAATTAAAGTCCCCACCCATAATCACCGACCCAGTCAGATATGGCGCCAATTTCCCAGACAACTGGGTGAAAAAAGCTGGCTGTTCCATGTTGGGTGCATATATGTTGCTTAGCACAACATCCCTGCCATTAAGGCGACCCGCAACCAGCACATACCTCCCCTCCGGATCTACCAATTGATGCAAAGTTTGAAAAGGAACATCCGCCCTGATCCATATTAATACTCCCCGCGCAAAGGCAGAATAGGTTGTAGCAAAAATCTCCCACCGCCATCTGCACTGCAAGGCGAGATCCTCCTGACATATGGTGTGTGTTTCCTGAAGGAAGGCAATTTGAACCCCTGTATGCACTAAATAGGCGTGTATCTTGTGCCGACGCACCATTGTATGCATGCCCCTGACATTCCATGATATACATTTTAATTCAAGTAACGATCCCATGATAGAGCAGTGCCCAGTACCCTAGAAACCTTTTGAAGGAGATAAGCCATGTCCCCAAAAACATCCCAAGACCAAACAAAAGAAAAAAAAAACAACACCCCCTCCCCAGAACAGGCACTACAACGCTAGTCCCCATCCAAACACACTACACACAGTATCCTCCAATAGCTACAGAGGATCTAAAGGGGAGGCAGATGTAAGCCGATGCTGCTATGTAATAGAAACACCAACCAGAAAAGCGCCCAAGCCTCCAGCACCACCCATGCCCCGTGCTCGGGGGTACTCAGCAACAGCAATGGGCCCGAAGACCTGCCCCCACTACCCCCCACCTCAAAAACTTAAGGAAACTCAAAGCAGTTCTGGGAAGCCCGGTAATAAAAAGAACAACAGCCCAGAGGTAAGAAAAAGAGCAAGATAGAGACATCAAGAGGAGCAAAGCAATCAAATAAGCTCATCGGCTGTCCCTGGAGTAACATGCAGCAACTTAACACTGTCAGCTTGGGACTCCTCCGAGGCAGCCCCATCGGATGCCTTCTCCGATTCAGTGTCTGTTCCAGACGGCGCCTTATGGTCTTGCAGTAGTTCCGACACCACCCGCAGTGCATCAGATCTCTCTTTCTCCATCTGGGAAGCACTGGGTGTCCGCAGAGGATTGCGGCGATGTCTTGTCCGTCTATTGTGAGCGTTGCCCCTCCGGGGGAGGCGTGCATCGTCGTTCCGTCAAATGTGGCCAGTCTTATAGGACTCAATTCATTCCCACGCCTCCTTGGGGTCCTCACAAAAGTGGGTCTTGCCATCGAGAACTATCCGCAACCGGGCCGGGAACATCAAGGAGTACTGGAGCCCCTCGTCGTGCAACGCCCTCTTGACCTCCAGAAAGGACGTGCGGCGACGCTGGACCTTCAATGTATAGTCAGGGAAGATCAACACTCTGCTGTTGTCCACTGTGTAAGGCCCTGTGGAGCGCGCCCTCTGTAGCAAGAAGTCTCTATCCTTGTAATGAAGGAGACGAGCAACCACCGGTCACGGGGGGGCCCCGGCACCGGGAGCCGAGCAGGAACCCAGTGAGCCCTCTCCAGAGTATAGAATTGGGTCAGTCCCGCAGTTGCCACTACATCTCGAAGCCAGCTCTCCAGGTAGTTGAGCATGCTAGACCCTTCAACTCCCTCCGGAAGACCCAGCACCCGTATATTATTCCTGCGGTTACGCCCTTCAGCGTCCTCGGCTCTTTTCTCCAGCGTTTTAACTCTGTGGGAGATATCCCCCATCTGGGCAGAGAGGGATTGCTGCACAGGTGCCATGTCTGCCAAGGTCGTCTCCGTTTGCTTCACCCGGTCAGCTAGCTTGGAATGCTCTGCTTGCAGGAGACCCAGTCCCACAGCCACATTAGTAATGTCCTGGTGCAACGTGTCCTTGGTATCCGATATAGCCTGCAGGATCTGGGCCAATTGTTGCTGGACCAAGTTGTCGGGTGGGGGCTCTGGTGAATCTTGCCGTCGGCGGTCCGACGCCGACTCCTCTTGGTCCTGGGGCACCCCCACCTGCTTGCCCCTAGGTTTCCCCATATCTTCTGGAGTACGAAGCCGCCCGCCAGGCAAAGATGTCTCAGCAGTTCCCAACAGCGCAGGCACCGGGAGAGATGCGAGTATCAGCGCCGCGGAGCAGCGCAAAACCACCGACCAGGTAATGATCCCTCCTTTGGCCTTAGTTTCGCATTCAGTCAGGCACAAAGTCCGGTCGCCACGAGCAGGTTCTGGTCCACGCCACCAAGCCCCACAACGGCTTCCCGGGTCCCCAAGCACGTACAACACCAACCGGCCAGTGGCCTCCCCCAGGCTATACAGCAAGGTCGCCGAGTGAGAGCCTCCAAGCATGGACGCACAGGCCTCACAGCAATCCATCCCAGGTGGCAAGGGAGGACACACTCCTCAATGGAGGGCAAGCCCAACTTCCGGCTAAAAAGCTCTACCAAATGGGGCAGGACATTCAACACTGGTCGCCCTAGGTAGCAGCCGCTCTGGGCCAATCAATCTCCAGTGGCCCAGGGCGTAGAGGATCTTAATGGCTCCACGATCCACAGAAGAGCCTCAGTAGTGCAAGGGTGCAAGGATCGAGAGCACCACCCTCAAGATAGCACCGACTCCAGTGTGCACCACCACCAGCCACTATAGTTCACCCCCGGGGAGCCCCCCACCGGGAGGACCCCTCTGTTGTTCACTTAACGGCAGTGCGGCTGCGGCCAGGGCCTCCAATCCAGACCATGGAGATCCTGCACTCCGTATGCGGGGGAACTAAGCCTCCGGGGCAGTATGCGAGCTCGCACACCGAGGAAGAAGAGCGCCTCCCGGCTCACTGCTCAAAGCACCTCTGCAGTGCTCAGCCAATCAGGCAGGATCTCCCCAGTTGTCCCCCAGGGTCAGGCCGGCAATCACGGGGACCGGGAAGAGCCCCTACACAGTTTCCAGGCTCTCCGAGCCTCCGGGTGCCATTTTGCTGCCGCGGAGCCGAAGCCTGCTCCGTCACTCAGTTCGGTGTTTGCCGAGTTGTAGGCGTTCAGCCCGGTCGTCCGGCCCCCCGTTACCGCTACAGGACCAACTTAAGACTCACAGGGCCGAGAAGAGCTGCTACGCGGTCGCCGGGCACTCCGAGTCTCCAAGCGCCGTCATCTTGCCGTCACAAAGCCGCAGCCTGCCCCTTCTCGGAGCTCGGTGACTGTCGCAGGTCAGGGCTCCGGGAGCCGCAATTAACGAGCCCAGTTATCCCCTGCCAGCGGTGAGGGCCGGTATGTGCCCCCGGCACCGGGGAATCAGCCGTTGTGCAGGATAAATGGCGAGGCCGGCGCGGAGCTCCGGGCTCATGCGTCTGTCTCCATCGGCCTTCAAGCCACACCCCCCACACTGTGACCCATGTTACTGTATGTGCACTCTAACCTACAGCTCTATGTATGCTGGTTTTCGATTTGAATGTCATATATAAGTTTTGACGGTGACTCTTAGAGAGTCTTCATGGCCTAATGGTTAAGGTGATTTACTCTGAGGGTTAAGTGTTCAATTCCCTGTTTTTCAATGTTTCTGTTTCTTCAATTAAAGGTGTAGGCAATGGTAATTTATTTGACTAAGTTTGGAAAACATTTTTTCTTTTACCTTGTTTGAATAGATCCCTTTTAAGTATGTATTACCCCAGAGAGAAAAACTCCTCTTTATCTCTCTCTTACCCTGTCTCTGTCCTTCCATTCCACACTGTAAACCATGTACTGTACCTGCAGCACTAAATATGCTGGGTTTTTGATTCGAATGTCATAGATAAGTTTTGAGTGTTTTTTTTTATAGAGAGTCATTGTGGCCTAGTGGTTAAGGGCTTAGTCTCTTACTTTCAAAAGTTCAGTGTTCAATTCCTGGTGTTTCAATGGCTTTGTTTCTTCAATTAGAAAAAGTAGGCAATTGTAATTTATTTGACATATATTGGAAAATAATATTTTCTTTTTACCATATTTGAATAGATCTCTTTTTAAGTACGGCTTACCCGAGATAAAAAAGATCCTTTCTATCTCTTTCTCTCTCCCACCCTGTCTCTGTCCTTCCATTCCACACTGTAAACCATGTTACTGTATGTGAACTCTAACCTACAGCTGTAAATAAGCTGGTTTTCAATTCGAATGTCATATATAAGTTTTGACTCCAACTGATAGAGAGTCACAGTGACCTAATGGTTAAGGTCTTAGACTCTTACTCTCAAGATTAAGTATTCCATTCCCAATGTTTCTGTTTTTTCAATTAAAGGTGTAGGCAATGGTAATTTATTTGACTAAGGTTGGTAAACTATTTTTCTTTTACCGTGTTTGAATAGATCTCTTTTTAAGTATGTATTACCCCAGAGAGAAAAAATCCTCTTTATCACTCTCACCTACCCTGTCTCTGTCCTTCCATTCTACACTGTAAACCGTTACTGTGCGTTTACTCTAACCTACAGCTCTATATACGCTGGTTTTTGATTTGTATGTCATATATATGTTTTGACTCTGACCTGTAGAGAGTCACTGTGGCCTAGTGGTAAAGGGTTTAGTCTCTTAACTTTGAGGTTGAGTTTTCAATTCCTGATGTTTCAATGGCTTTGTGGCTTCAGCTAAAGAAGTAGGCAATTGTAATTTATTTGACAAATCTTGGCAGATAATATTTTCTTTTTATAATATTTGAATGTATTTCTTTTTAAGTACGGTGTACCCGAGATGGTAAAAATCCTTTCTATCTCCCTCTCTCTCTCCCACCCTGTCTCTGTCATGCCATTCCACACTGTGGCAAGCGTATCAAAGACCCATGAAACTATAAGCTCCGCCAACAGTCAGTCTGACAATGTAGGGTGTTGCTGGGCCAACAGAGCTCAGGAGGATGTGCCACACGACTGGGACCGATGTCTGGACCTGGAGCATCTGCTACCCTTCCCCCTCTGCGTGGGTTGTTTCCACGCCGCCTCGCTCGAACAAGAATCTGATTCCCTCCGGGGCGGCGTGTGAGGGCGAAGCCGCACCGTCTAATCCGTCCACTGAAAGACCTCTTCTGGCGAATCGAAGAAATAAGTACGGGACCGGTATACTACCCGCAACCTGGCCGGATACAACAAGGCATAGGGAAGCTTGAGATCTCGGAGACGGGCTTTTGCCGCCATGAAGGACTGCCTCCGTTGCTGAACCAGTTTAGTGTAGTCAGGAAATAACAGAATGCGGACATTGTCAAATAGCAGTGGTTCTTTGGCCCTAGCCTGCTTCAGGATAATGTCCGGGTCATGATAATTGAGCAGTTTCGCGAAAACAGGCCTCGGGCGGGCCCCAGGTGGGGGCTTCTACATCAGGGCTCTGTGGGCGCGCTCCACCACGAAACATTTGGACAGTGACTCCGGAGGGAGCCAACTCTCCAGCCACTGACTAAGGAACCGCTCCATATCGCCATCCTCGCACCCCTCTGGGAACCCGACAAAGCGAAGATTGTTGCGCCAGGCCCTCCCCTCAGCGTCCTCCACCCGGGATGCCAATCCACATTGGATTGTCTCCAGTGAGGCCAGTCGCTTTTGCAGGGTGTCAACCACGTCCTCCATTCCAGAGACTCTCGTCTCAGTCTCCGTGATACGCGCCACCGCATTGCGTAGGTCCTGTCGCAGCAACATAACGTCGCAGCCAACCGCCCCAATCTTGGCGTCCAGGGCATCCCTTGACTGAGTGATGGCAGCCATGAGGGCAGCATTGTCAGGTATGTCTCCAGGTGTCCCCCCGACACAACTGCAGAGGCCCCAGGGCCCGTGAATTTGTCCATTGTGCTCTGCCTGGCTGGTACCCCACCCGGTTTGTCTCTCATCATGACGGACTTAGGACCACTCTGCGCCCCTGAGAATATCGCACCTGCCTTTTGTGCAGCGCGGCCCAGATAAATTGGGTCCCGGATCACAGACAGGGGATGAGAAAAAGCGCACCCTCGCAGTGACAATGACCCACCCCAACACAGGAAGCCAGGGTCCGTCAGATCCGGCTGTGGGCAGCAGAAACAGAGGAGCCCGGCCCCACCGGCCCGACCTGGCCACCGATCACAGGGCCATCAACAAGAAGGATAGGAGGGGCCCAGGGAATCCAGCACTGCCAGGGGCCACACGCGCCAGGGGGTACCACTCACCAGGGCGTTCTGCAGTCCAACACACCTCACCAGACGCTGCTCCCAGCTGGGAGATCGAGGAGGGGCCCCCACAAGTCTCGCTCTAGCCCCTCAAGGGCCCCCACACAGTGTGCCAATGTCGCTGCCGCAGCCCTGGTGAACAAACAGTGGCCCCGCATCAAGCTCGCGCGGCCCGACTGACCGCCGAAGCGAGCAGGCCACCCCACGGGAGATGAGGGAAGTAGAAGGTCCCCCAGCCGGCCGCCGGAGGCCCGAGGGCACCACAGGAAGTGCTTGGGCTCAGGTCCGCCACCAAAGGCCCTGGAGGCGGTCACGCGGCCCAACGGGTTGCCGACACGGGCCCCCTGCGCAGCAAGAGAGGAAGGGCACAAGGAAGGTCCTCCACCAAGCCTCGGAAGGTAGGGAAGGCTGCAATCACCCACCAGCACTATGGCCGTCAATCCCTCAATCCAGCCGCACTCTCAGATGACGCCCCCCACGGCCCGATATAGCCGCCGATCGCCAAGGCACTTCTCGTGGGGGAAGGGGGGAGGCAGGAGGATGCACCCAAGTATCCAGAGAAGAGGCTAGCCGAGAGGCTCCCACCTCCGCTATCCCCCACAGGAGCTCACGAGGCTCAATAGGCCTCCGAAGCGAGCAGGCCACCCCACGGGAGATGAGGGAAGTAGAGGGTCCCCCAGCTGGCTGCCGGAGGCCCGAAGGTGCCACAGGAAGTGCTTGGGCTCAGGTCCACCACCAAAGGCCCCGGAGGCGGTCACGCGGCCCAACGGGTTGCCGACATGGGCCCCCTGCGCAGCAAGAGAGAAAGGGCACAAGGAAGGTCCTCCACCAGGCCTCGGAAGGTAGGGAAGGCTGCAATCACCCACCAGCACTATGGCCGCCAATACCTCAATCCAGCCGCACTCTCAGATGACGCCCCCCGCGGCCCGATATAGCCGCCGATCGTCAAGGCACTTCTCGTGGGTGAAGGGGGGAGGCAGGAGGATGCACCCAAGTATCCAGAGAAGAGGCTAGCCGAGAGGCTCCTACCTCCAATATCCCCCACAGGAGCTCACGTGGCTCGATAGGCCGCTGGTGAAAGCCCTCCACACCGCAGGGGGGAGGGGCGCACGGCAGGACCCGGGGGAGCCGCTATCACTGCTACAGCCCGGGACCCATATAGCGACCACCGGTTCCCCAGCCCAGCCACGCACACCTCCGGCTCCCCTCCCCGCGGCCCGATACAGCCGCCGACCAGCAGGACTCACCACGCTGCAGAGGAATGAGGGGAGAGGCGACCGGTCCCCGATGGCTGTGGAGCAGGTTCAAGAGCTCCCTCCATGTTGCAGATGGCCACCGGAGTCACCCCACCGTCAGCACAGCACGCCAGCTCGTTGTCCCACCGGGGCCCAGCCCGATCCAATGCTCAGGCCTCCGCACTAGGCCGTCAGGCTCCATGATCACGGACTGACATCGACGTCCCGCCGTTCAGGGCTGCTTTTCGAGCCGGGACGCAGCCGGAAGGTGCAGCACTGGCCCGCGCCGTTCCTGGGGCACAGTCTGGGTGCGAAAGTGAACCGGAGAAGCAGGATGATTCAGGATATTAATTTAGGCTGGACGGAGCTCTCCTAGCACGAGTCCGCCATGATGGCTTGCTAGGACACACCCCTATATGCTAGTTTTAAATGCAAAAGTCATATATAAGTTTTGAGTCTGACCTCTAGAGAGTCACAGGGGCCTAATGTTTCAGGTCTTAGACTCTTACTTTCGAGGGTATATGTTCAATTTCCAATGTTTCTTTAATTAAAGGTGTAGGCAATGGTAATTTCTTTGACTAAGGTTGGAAAACATTCTTTTCTTTTCACGTTGTTTGAATAGATCTCTTTTTAAGTATGTATTACCCCAGAGAGAAAAAATCCTCTTTATCTCTCTCTCTCTCTCCTACCCTGTCTCTGTCCTTCCATTCCACACTGTGAACCATGTTACTGTATTTGCACTCTAACCTACAGCTCTATGTAAGCTGGTTTTCAATTCGAATGTCATATATAAGTTTTGACTCTGACTTTTTGTGTGTCTCCGAGGTCTAATGGTTAAGGTGCCAGACTCTTACTCTGAAGGTTAAGTGTTCAATTCCCAATGTTTCTGTTTCTTCAATTGAAGGGGTAGGCAATGGTAATTTATTTGACCAAGTTTTGAAAACATTTTTTCTTTTACCTTGTTTGAATAGATCTCTTTTTAAGTATGTATTACCCCAGACAGAAAAAATCCTCTTTATCTCTCTCTCTCCTACCCTGTCTCTGTCCTTCCATTCCACACTGTAAACCATGTTACTGTACGTGTACTCTAACCTGCAGCACTAAATATGCTGGGTTTTCGATTCGAATGTCATAGATCAGTTTTGAGGGTTTTCTATAGAGAGTCATTGTGGCCTCGTGGTTAATGGCTTAGTCTCTTAACTTCCAAGGTTGAGTATTCAATTCCTCGTATTTCAATGGTTTTGTTTCAACAGTTAAAGAAGTAGGCAATTGTAATTTATTTGACATATCTTGGAAAATAATATTTTCTTTTTACCATGTTTGAATATATATCTCTTTTTAAGTACGGCTTACCCGAGATAATAAAATCCTTTCTATCTCTCTCTCTCTCCCACCCTCTCTCTGTCTTTCCATTCCACACTGTAAACCATGTTACTGTATGTGCACTCTAACGTACAGCTGTAAATACGCTGGTTTTCGATTCGAATGTCATATATAAGTTTTGAATGCAAGCTATAGAGAGTCATTGTGGCCTAATGGTTAAGGTCTTAGACTCTTACTTTCAAGGATAAGTGTTCAATTCCCAATGTTTCTGTTTCCTCTATATATAGGTGTAGGCAATGGTAATTCGTTTGACTAATGTTGGGAAACTATCTTTCTGTTACCGTGTTTGAATAGATCTCTTTTTAAGTATGTATTACCCCAGACAGAAAAAATCCTCTTTATCTCTCTCTCCTACCCTGTCTCTGTCCTTCCATTCCACACTGTAAACCATGTTACTGTACGTGTACTCTAACCTGCAGCACTAAATATGCTGGGTTTTCGATTCAAATATCATATATAAGTGTGAGGGTGGTCTACAGAGAATCAGTGCGGCCTAGTGGTTACAGGCTTTGTCTCTTACCTTCAAGGTTTAGTGTTCAATTCCGGGTGTTTCAATGGTTTTATTTCTTCAGTTAAAGATGTAGGCAATTGTAATTTATGTTCCAAATCTTGGAAAATAATGTTTTCTTTTTACCATGTTTGAATATATCTCTTTTTAAGTACTGCTTACCCGAGATAATTAAAATCCGTTCTATCGCTCTCTCTCTCCTACCCTGTCTCTGTCCTTCCATTCCACACTGTAAACCATGTTACTATATGTGTACTCTAACCTGCAGCACTAAATATGCTGGGTTTTCGATTAGAATGTCATATATAAGTTTTGAGGGTATCCAATAGAGAGTCACCGTGCCGTAATGGTTAAGGTCTTAGACTCTTACTCTAAAGGATAAGTGTTCAATTCCCGGTGTTTCAATTTTTCTTTAATTAAAGGTGTAGGCAATCTGAGTTTATTGGACTAAGGTTGGAAAACATTTGTTTCTTTTCACCTTGTTTGAATAGATCTCTTTTTAAGTATGGATTACCCCAGAGAGAAAAAATACTCTTTATCTCTCCTACCCTGTCTCTGTCCTCCCATTCCACACACTGTGAACCATGTTACTGTATGTCCACTCTAACCTACAGCTCTATATATGCTGGATTTCGATTCGAATGTCATATATAAGTTTTGACTCTGCCCTAAAGTCATTGTGGCCTAAAGGTTAAGGTCTTAGACTCTCTCAAAATTAAGTGTTTAATTCCCAGTGTGCCTCTGTTTTTTCAATTAAAGGTGTAGGCAATGGTAACTTATTTGACTAAGGTTGGAAGACATTTTTCCTTTTGCCTTGTTTGAATAGATCACTTTTTAAGTATAGGTTACCCCAGAGAGAAAAAATTCACTTTATCTCTCTCTCTCCTACCTTGTCTCTGTCCTTCCATTCCACACTGTAAACCATGTTACTGTATGTGTACTCTAACCTGCAGCACTAAATATGCTGGGTTTTCGATTTGAATGTCATATATAAGTTTTGAGGGTGCTCTTTAAAGAGTCACTGTGGTCTAGTGGTTTATGTCTTAGTCTCTTACCTTCAAGCTAGAGTGTTCAATGGCTTTGTTTCTTCAGTTAAAGATGTAGGCAATTGTAATTTATATGACAAATCTTGGAAAAAAATATTTTCTTTTTACCATGTTTGAATATATCTCTTTTAAGTACGGCTTACCCGAGATAATAAAAATCCTTTCTATCTCTCTCTCTCCCATCCTGTCTCTGTCCTTCCATTCCACACTGCAAACCATGATACTGTATGTGCACTCTAACCTACAGCTCTATATACGCTGTTTTTTGATTCGGATGTCATATATATGTTTTGAATCGTCCCTATAGAGAATCACTGTGGCATAATGGTTAAAGTCTTAGATTCTCACTCTCAGGATAAAGTGTTCACTTTTCAATGTTTCTGTTTCTTTAATTAAAGGTGTAGGCAATGGTAGCTTATTTGACTAAGGTTGGAAAACATTTTTTTCTTTTACCTTGCTTGAATAGCTCTCTTTTTAAGTATGTATTATCCCAGAGAGAAAAAATCCTCTTTATCTCTCTCTCTCCTACCCTGTCTGTCCTTCCATTCCACACTGTGAACCATGTTACTGTATGTGCATTCCAACCTACAGCTCTATGTATGCTGGTTTTCGATTTGAATGTCATATATCAGTTTTGACTGTAATCCTTTGAGATTCTCAGTGGCCTAATGGTTAAGGTGTTAGACTTTTCCTCTGAAGGTTAAGTGATTAATTCCCTATGTTTTTGTTTTTTCAATTAAAAATGTAGGCAAAGGTAATTTATTTGACTAAGTTTGGAAAACATTTTTTTTTTACCTTGTTTGAATAGATCTCTTTTTAAGTATGTATTACCCCAGAGAGAAAAAATCCTCTTTATCTCTCTCCTACCCTGTCTCTGTCCTTCCATTCCACACTGTAAACTATGTTACTCTACGTGTACTCTAACCTACAGCTCTATATATGCTGGTTTTTTATTTGAATGTTATATATATGTTTTGACTCTGATTTGTAGAGAGTCACTGTGGCCTACTGGTTAATGGCTTAGTCTCCTAACTTCAAGGTTGAGTTTTCAATTCCTGGTGTTTCAATGGCTTTGTTTCTTCAGTTAAATAAGTGGGCAATTGTAATTTATTTGACAAATCTTGGAAATACCCGAGATAATAAAAATCCTTTCTATCTCTCTCTCCCACCCTGTCTCTGTCCTTCCATTCCACACTGTAAACCATGTTACTGTATGTGCACTCTAACTTCCTGCTGTAAATATGCTGGTTTTCGATTTGAATGTCATATATAAGTTTTGACTCTGACTGATAATGCATCACTGTGACCTAATGGTTAATGTCTTAGACTCTTACTCTCAAGATTACGTGTTCAATTCCAAATGTTTCTGTTTCTACAATTAAAGATGTAGGCACTGGTAATTTGTTTGATTAAGGTTGGTGAACTATTTTTCTTTTACCGTGTTTGATTAGATCTCTTTTAAAGTATGTATTACCCCAGAGAGAAAAAAATCCTCTTTATCTCTCTCACCTACCCTGTCTCTGTCCTTTCATTCCTCACTGTAAACCATGTTACTGTATGTGTACTCTAACCTGCAGCACTAAATATGCTGGGTTTTCGATTCGAATGTCATATAAAAGTTTTGAGAGCATCCTATAGAGAGTCATAGTGGCCTAGTGGTTAAGGGCATAGTCTCTTAGCTCAAGGTTTAGTGTTCAATTCTTGGTGTTTCAATGGCTTTAGTTCTTCAGTTAAAGATGTAGGCAAGTGTAATTTATTTGACAAATCTTGTAAAATAATATTTTCTTTTTACCATGTTTGAATATATCTCGTTTTAAGTACGGCTTACCCGAGATAATAAAAATCCTTTCTATCTCTCTCTCTCCCACCCTGTCTCTGTCCTTCCATTCCACACTGTAAACCATGTTACTGTATGTGCACTCTAACCTACAGCTGTAAATACGCTGGTTTTCGATTCGAAAGTCATATATAAGTTTTGATTCTGATCTGTGGAGAGTCACTGTTGTGAGAAGTTGGCCTGGCATATGCTGTCCAATAGTTCTAGTGGGCACCTTGCACCAGTCCAAACAACCCCTTATGGAGATAGGTTAAAGACAACCTTTACTGAAAGCTATCCTAGTGGTAGCTATGGAGAGCAGCCTTTAGGCTAAGTCTTGAAGGAATGTAAAGCAGCTTGTTTTACCAGTCTATAATCTCTTGAGTGACCAAATGAAAGAGGACCACACTAGGTACATATATAAAATATATGTATTTAGTCTTAAACACACCCCTCTAGTCTCTTTTATGAGGCTAGAGTTCGAAGTACATAAGTTACAAGTCAAATATCAGCAGTATTTAGCACAATACACGTTTGAGCCCTATGGGCGTACCAAACCATATACTAAAATAGTGGTATAAGAATCACTACTGAGCTAGACACAAGGCCTAGAGCCTGTAGAAGTGCTTGGACCCCAAGGAACCACCCAAGGTAGTGACACAGGAGACCCACGGGGGACGCGTGGAGTGTGAGGACACAGCCGCGAGCCACCGTTGACTTCTATGGGGAAAGTCGCAGTTAGATTTTTAAAGAAAAGGGACACTTCGGAGAGGACTTCCAGTTAACCCCTTAAAACTTAAGAGTTTCTAGGGCCCACACCCACGTGAGTACCGAAATACTCGAGTTACCTCACCCAGGGAAGCCGGGTGCATACGTGTTAAAAGGTGTTGGGAATCGTCGTTGTTTTCAATGGCGACCGCTGGAAAAGTGCTGCTGCCGTGGAGAAGAAGAGTGTACGGAGCGATCCAAGCCTGGATTGAGGGAAAGGAAGACCTGAAAGCAGAGGGGACAGAGTCTGGGTCACTAGCCAGTGACCAGGGCACGTTAGTCGAATGCCCTCAGATGTCGGGTGCTTCAGGTGAGTTGACGGGTGCCTTGACTCTTCAGCCACGAGGTCCAGGAGGTGTCGATGATAACCAGGAGCTGGATTCGAGCTGTCCCACGACGTTTGTCGAGTGCTGCAGAGTAGGCGACCGGATTAGACCCAACAAGCCTTGGCAACGGCAAGTCATGGGAAAGTGAAGAAAAGGCTGCAGTGCAGAACAGCAAGGTCTGAGCAATTCACCCCGCAAGGGTAAGTCAGGGCAAGTCTGGAGCAACCAGAAAAGCCCAAGCAGTTGAAGAATTACCTTCGTGGGGACCCACTAGCCAATGAACTAGGGATTGCAAAGGAGCCTCGAGTGGTCGCACTTGGAGCTAGCCCACAGGACACTCATGGAGTGTAGGCCAGTGATCTTCACTGCAGTTGGTACTCGGGGATAGGGCTACTTGGATCCCAAAGCACAGCTTCGAGAGATGCCAGGAAATTGATGCACTTGCAAATGTGTTTGGTGTCCATGTGTCATGGTTCCACGTTATCCACGATAGCTACGGGCCTCAGCTTCATTGGGGACTCAGGGCAGCCTCGGGGAAGTCTGGAAATCCACCTCTGGTGATGCAAAGACTTCGGCGTCCGGCAGGAGCTTCAGCGATACAGACCAGACAGATGCTTGGTTGGTGCCTGCCAACTAGGGGAGTCACTCCTTGACCCCAAGGGAGATTCTTCAGTCCTCTAATCTTGATGTAGAGCATCAAAGGTCTAGGATTCAGCTTCAGAGTTTCGTCCAGGGATATCTAAAGTCCTGTTGCCAGGGTTCCCTTACTTATACTAAGAAGGGGGTTGGACTAACTCTGGGGACCCACCTATGGGAGGGTTTGGAAAGAGGGGTGGCTACACCCATTTCCTTTGTCCAGTTTCACACCAGAGCAGGGGCTGGCAGCCCCTGCAACCGGTTTGAACTGGGGTATGCATGAGGACACCAAATGTGCCCCCAGTGCAGGCCGTCAAAGCACTAAGAGAGTGCACCACCCAGCCCCAATCCACTAAGGCCTGTCTGGGAGGTGGTAACACCTCCCTGAGACAGGAAACCTATTTTCCAGGCCTCCCCTGACGGAGTTTCGGTCAGCAGCAGGAGGCCAGACTCGTGTCTGTGGCTGCAGCATCCATTTTGTGATGCCAGGCTCTGTTTAGTTGGTACCGGGTATACCGGTGCTGTCATGTCTCTCCCTCTAGAAGGGTGGGATCATACTCCCACACCAGGAACTGGTGTGGTTCCTGGTGGGGGTATGATTCCAAGGTGTTTGACACCAAACACAACATGTTTCCGTGCAGCCATCCCAAAGTTAGCATTTACCGTTTAGATATAATGCACTTAAGAGTATATGGTCAGGCTGCACCACAGACAACCCCGGATAGGAGATTCCGAGGGCTGCAGAGGGGCTCTGCTCATGCATGGGCACCCTCTCACATATAACCAAGCACCCTGCCTTCAGGATTGATAAGGCCTGCCATAGGGGTGACTGATAGGTTTCTATGTGCAGTGTTATGTGAGATATAGTGAACCTATATCTCTGTAAGGGGTGCATGCACCACCTTACCCAGACTGAAGTAGCAGTCCTGTGGTGTCATTTTGGAGGGCCTTCCAAGGGTGGCACAATACATGCTTCAGCCCCTGGTAGGCCTCTGGGGTGTCTATGCCCTTGGTACATAGTACACCATATACTTGGGACTTATAAGGGCACCCCAGAATCCAATCTGGGATGTACCTAAAGTACATGGAATCAATTTAGAGAGGAAGCAGCTAGGCTGGGGTCCTGAATAGCAGGGCCCCAGCCAGACTAAAGTCGAAAAACAGTGATACACCAGCAAAAAGTGGGGGTAACCATAAGAGGCAGATCCTAATCTCCTACACAACCCCCCAAATGCAGGGACATTAAACTAACCTTGACCAGTTAAGTCTTCATGTTCTAAGTGGAAATATCTGGAGAGTCCATCTGCATTGGCATGGTTACTCCCAGGTCTATGTTCCACTGTATAGTCCATCCCCTGTAGGGAAATGGACCACCTCAAAAGTTTGGGGTTTTCACCCTTCATCTGTTTTAGCCATAAGAGGGGCTTGTGGTCTGTTTGAATAAGGAAGTGAGTGCCAAACAAGTATGGCCTCAGCTTCTTCAGAGCCCAAACCACAGCAAAGGCCTCCCTCTCTATGGCTGACCAACGTTTCTCTCTGGGGGTCAGCCTTCTGCTAATAAAAGCTACTGGCTGATCATGACCTTCATCATTCAACTGTGACAGTACAGCCCCTACCCCCAACTCAGATGCTTCTGTTTGCACAATGAACTTTTTGGAGTAATCAGGACTTTGCAGAATGGGAGCAGTGCACACGGCCTGCTTCAGGTCATCAAATGCCTTTTGACAGCTAACTGTCCACTGATCCTTTTTGGGCATTTTCTTAGAGGTTAAGTCATTCAGGGGTGTCACTATTGATCCATACCCCTTGACAAATCTTCTGTAGTACCCAGTCAGGCCTAAAAGGCTCTCACCTGAGTCTGGGTAGTTGGAGCAGCCCAGTCCATGATAGTCTGGATCTTGCTCTGCAATGGTTGAACCTGGCCTCCACCCACAAGGTGGCCCAGGTACACAACCTGACTCTGCCCTATCTGGCACTTTGTGGCCTTGATAGTTAGGCCTGCCTTCTGCAGGGCCTCCAAAACATTTCTGAGGTGGACCAGGTGATCCTCCCAGGTGGAGCTAAAGACAACAATATCATCTAGATATGCTGCACTATAGGCTTCCAGACCTGTAAGGACTGTGTTCACCAACCTCTGAAAAGTGGCAGGTGCATTTTTCAAACCAAAGGGCATCACCACAAATTGGTAAAGCCCACCAGGGGTAGAAAATGCAGTCTTTGGCTTTGCATCATCATCTAGTCTGATCTGCCAGTAGCTAGCTGTTAGGTCAAATGTGCTTAGATACTTGGCTGAGGCCAAAGTGTCTATTAGCTCATCTGCCCTGGGGATTGGATGGGCATCAGTCCTAGTGACTGCATTGAGGCCTCTGTAGTCCACACAAAACCTCATCTCTCTCTTACCATCTTTTGTGTGAGGTTTTGGCACCAGGACCACTGGGCTAGCCCAAGGGCTATCTGAAGGTTCAATGACACCCAGTTCCAACATTTTCTGGACTTCTGTCCTGATACAGTCCCTGACATGGTCAGGTTGCCTGTACATCTTATTTTTAACAGGCAGACTGTCCCCATTGTCCACTTCATGAGTGCACCAGGTGGTCTGACTTGGAGTCAGAGAAAACATGTGTCTGAACTGATTGAGCACCTGTCTACAATCAGTGTGCTGCTGGGCAGTGAGGCTGCCTGCCAAGGCTACACCATCCACTGACCCATCATCAGGGTTCTGAGAGAGCAGGACAGGGAGAGGGTCACTCTCCTCCTCCTGGCCCTCATCAGTTGCAATGAGCAAGCCCATGTCAGCCCTGTCCACATGTGGCTTCAGCCTGTTGACATGGAGCACCCTGTGGGGGCTCCTGGGAGTTCCCAGGTCTACCAGATAGGTAACCTCTCCCTTCTGTTCAACAATTGTATGGGGGCCACTCCACTTGTCTTGGAGGGCTGCTGGGGCCACTGGCTCCAGCACCCACACGTTCTGCCCTGGCTGGTAAACAGTCAGCACAGCCTTTTGGTCATGCCAGGCTTTCTGTAATTCCTGGCTAGCATCAAGATTTTTGGTTGCCTTTTTCCTATATTCAGCCATCCGGGAGCGGAGACCAAGTACATAGTCCACTATGTCCTGTTTAGGAGGTTTGAGAGGTAACTCCCAACCTTCCTTCACCAGACACAATGGACCCCTAACAGGATGGCCAAACAAAAGTTCAAAAGGGCTGTAGCCAACCCCCTTCTGAGGCACCTCCCTGTGTGCAAATAAAAGGCAGGGCAAGAGTATGTCCCATCTTCGCCTAAGCTTTTCCGGGAGCCCTTTAATCATGCCCTTTAAGGTTTTTTGAATCTCTCAACTAAACCATTGCATTGTGGGTGATAGGGTGTGGTAAACGTATAAGTCACTCCACACTCCTTCCACATTGCAGTCAAGTAACTGGACATAAAGTTTGCCCCTCTGTCAGATACTACCTCCTTAGGAAAGCCCACTCTTGAGAAAATTCCCAGGAGGGCCCTTGCCACCAAGGGAGCTGTAGTGGTCCTAAGGGGAATGGCTTCTGGGTACCTGGTGGCATGGTCCACCACCACCAGGATAAACCTGTGCTCAGATGCTGTTTGGGGATCCATGGGACCAACTATGTCAATCCCCACCCTCTCAAAGGGAACCCCCACCACAGGTAGTGGTATCAGGGGATGCCTTTGTGGTACCACCTGCCTTCCCACTGGCTTGGCAGGTTACACAGGAGCGACAAAACTCCTTGGTGTCTTCAGACATGTGGGGCCAGTGAAAGTGAGGGACAATTCTGTCCCAAGTCTTGTTCTGGCCCAGGTGACCTGCTAAGGGAATATCATGGGCTAGTGTCAATAGGAAACCCCTGAACTTCAGAGGTATAACCAACCTCCTGGCTGCTCCAGGCTTGGGGTCTCTACTCTCTGAGTACAGGAGTCCATCATCCCAATATATCTTATGGGTGCCACTAGCATTCCCAGCAGTCTCAGCAGCAGCCTGCTGTTTGAGGGGTTCAAGAGAGGGGCAGTTCAGCTGCTCCTGGCTCAGGTCTGCCCTGGAAGGGCCCCCTGTCCCCAGGAACTCAACCTGATCAGGTTCAAGCTCCTCTGGGACAGTTCCTTCTTCAGGCCTGAGATCAGCTTCCTCAAAAGACTGGTCTTCCTCCTGAGCCAAGGGGGAAGGCACTGCCTTAACCCTACTGCTCCTTTTCTTGGGAGGCACCTGGTCCATTATTCCAGAATCCAGGGCCTGTTCAGCTTTTGACATTTTTGCCTGTGACCTAGTCACAGCAAAGACATGTGCAGGGATCCCTAGCATTTCTGCATGTTTCCTGAGCTCCACCTCTGCCCAAGCTGAGGTTTCAAGATCATTGCCAAGCAAGCATTCAACTGGTAGGTCTGCACTCACCACAACCTTCTTAAGGCCAGTTACCCCTCCCCAGGAGAAGTTAACAACTGCCAGAGAATGGTCTGTTCTGACATTGCTAGCAGTGGTCACTTGGTACATTTCACCAAGTATAATCTGCCCAGGATCCACAAGATCTTATGTCACCATGGTGACACTTGCTCCTGTGTCCCTGAATGCCAAAGCCTCCCTTCCATTAATTAAAGGCTGCTTTCTGTATTTGCCCAAATTATTGGGACTCACAAAGGGGGACATATCCATGCCCCCATCACAGACTAGGACAGCCTGAATTGGCACTCTGACTAGGCCAGAGTCCACCTCAGTACCCAGGGTCAACCCTACTAAACCCTTATTCTGAGTGTTTCCATCACCACTTGTAGCTGGACTAGGGGGAACAGTTGCCTTAGGGGCAATGGTGGCTGGAGTGGAGTCTTTGAACTTGGTGCAATCACTGGTCCAGTGAGTCTTTTGCTTACAGACTTTGCACCATGGTTTCCTTTGGCCTTTTCCTTTATTAGATTGGGATTCCCCACCCGATGCAGATTTTTGGGGACCTTGTGAAGACTTCTGGTCTTTACCCTTCTCCCCACCCTTATCAGAGTTTTTGGAATCTTGCTTCTTCTGGTCACCACCTTGGTTCTGTACTTTCTGCTTCACCCTGGTTCTGACACATTTGTCTGCCTTCTTTCCCAATTCTTGGGGAGAGGTCAGATCAGAGTCAACCAGGTACTGATGTAGCAACTGATTTTGACAGTTATTAAGAATCTGTTCCCTCATGATTAAATTATAAAATCCTTTGAAGTCACACACCTTCCTGCCCAGTAACCAGCCTTCCAGAGCCTTGGTAGCACAATCTACAAAGTCCACCCAGTCCTGTGTCTGTGCCTTTTGGGTATCTCTGAACTTTAACCTGTATTGCTCAGTGGTTAGGCCAAACCCATCTATTAGGGCACTCTTCAGGACTTGATAATCATCAGCATCCTCTTCTCTTACAGTGAGGAGCTTGTCTCTACCTTTGTCTGCAAAGGAGAGCCACAAGATTGCTGCCCACTGCTCCGGAGGGACCCTCTGTACTTTACAGGCCCTCTCCAGTGCAGTAATCCATTTGTGGATGTGATCCCCACTCTGGTAGGGAGGGACAATCTTGCTCAGGTTTCTATGGTCATAAGACCTTTCCCTACCACTAGGGAAGTTGCTGCCACCATGGGACTCTAGTCCCAACTTTCTTCTTTGTCTATGAAGCTCTAGGGACTCCCTGTCTATAGCCAACTGCTCTCTTCTGATTCTCAACTGAGCTTCCTCATACTTGAGCAGTCTCTCTTTCCTTTCATGAGAGGTTTCCCTCCTATGAGAGGAAACAGAGGTCCCTACTGAGGTGTCAGAACGGTTAGACTCCTGAGAAGGAGATCTGGACCTTCTGGGCACATTCACAACTCTTCCTGGTGGGACAAAGGGGAGGTCATTCTGATCCTCCTCCTCATCTGCAGGAGGAGCTGCATTTTCCAGGGCAAGGTCATTGTCACCTTCCTGGCCAGTTTCAGAGGTCAGGTTCTGGGTATTTTCACCCCTGGTCCCTACCTCATCTTCTACCCCACCCTCTCTGCCTACCCTTGCAGACCCTATAGGTCTTCTGAGATCATCTAGCAGGAGCATCTCCATGAGACGTTGGGTGTTGGCACTTTTGCCTGTCTTCAGCTTCCTAATCTTGCACAACTCTCTCAATTCCAAGAATGGGAGGTTGTCATATTTGGATGGCAGGAGCCCACTGGTTCCTGGCAGTGAAGACATTACTAGTGAGGTGTGGTGTATGCACTACCTACTCTATTGTGGCCTACTAAACTCTCTTGAGTTGTAGAAAGGGTGTGCTAAGCCCTTGACACACAACTCTAAGTTCAGTAGAACTTACTGTATTTCTAAGCTTGAATTTATATGTATCTTAGGTACCCTTAGTTGTTTTCAGTTGATCAATTCAATTGAGATTATCTGGTAAAACAATAGCAAGCTGGAATCCCACACGCTGCACACCAATGTGAGACGTTGGCCTGGCATATGCTGTCCACTAGTTCTAGTGGGCACCTTGCACCAGTCCAAACAACCCCTTATGGAGATAGGTTAAAGACAACCTTTATTGAAAGCTATCCTAGTGGTAGCTATGGAGAGCAGCCTTCAGGCTAAGTCTTGAATGAATGTAAAGCAGCTTGTTTTACCAGTCTATAATCTCTTGAGTGACCAAATGAAAGAGGACCACACCATGTATATATATAAAATATATGTATTTTGTCTTAAACACACCCCTCTAGTCTCTTTATGAGGCTAGAATTCGAAGTACATAAGTTACAAGTCAAATATCAGCAGTATTTAGCACAATACACGTTTGAGCCCTAGGGGCGTACCAAACCATATACTAAAATAGTGGTATAAGAACCACGACTGAGCTAGACACAAGGCCTAGAGCCTGTAGAAGTGCTTGGACCCCAAGGAACTACCCAAGGTAGTGACACAGGGGACCCACGGGGGACGTGTGCAGTGTGAGGACACAGCCGCGAGCCACCGTTGACTTCTATGGGGAAAGTCGCGGTTAGATTTTTAAAGAAAAGGGACACTTCGGAGAGGACTTCCAGTTAACCCCTTAAAACTTAAGAGTTACTAAGGCCCACACCCACGGGAGTACCGAAATACTCGAGTTACCTCACTCAGGGAAGCCGGGTGCATACGTGTTAAAAGGTGTCGGGAATCGTCGTCGTTTTCAATGGCGACCGCTGGAAAAGTGCTGCTGCCTTGGAGAAGAAGAGTGTCCGGAGCGATCCAAGCCTGGATCAAGGGAAAGGAAGACCTGAAAGCAGAGGGGACAGAGTCTGGGTCACTAGCCAGTGACCAGGGGCACGATAGTCGAATGCCCTCAGATGTCGGGTGCTTCAGGTGAGTTGACAGGTGCCTTGACTCTTCAGCCACGAGGTTCAGGAGGCGTCGATGACAACCAGGAGCTGGATTCAAGCTGTCCCATGACGTCTGTCGAGTGCTGCGGAGTCAGCGACCGGATTGGACCCAACAAGCCTTGGCAACGGCAAGTCATGGGGAAGTGAAGAAAAGGCTGCGGTGCAGACCAGCAAGGTCTGAGGGACTCACCCAGCAAGGGTAAGTCAGGGCAAGTCTGGAGCAACCAGAAAAGCCCAAGCAGTTGAAGAGTTGCCTTTGTGGGGACACACTAGCCAACGGACTAGAGATCGCGAAGGAGCCTCAAGCGGTCGCACTTGGAGCTAGCCCACGGGACACTCGTGGAGTGTAGGCCAGTGATCTTCACTGCAGTTGGTGCTCGGGGCTAGGGCTACATGTAACCCAAAGCACAGCTTCGAGAGATGCCAGGAAGTTGATGAACTTGCAAATGTGCTCGGTGTCCAGGGGTCACGGTTATACAGTTCCACGTTACCCACGATAGCTACGGGCCTCAGCTTCACTGGAGACTCAGGGCAGCCTCGGGGAAGTCTGGAAATCCACCTCTGGTGATGCAAAGACTTCGGCGTCCGGCGGGAGCTTCAGCGATGCTGACCGGACAGATGCTTGGTTGGTGCCTGCCAAGCAGGGGAGTCACTCCTTGACCCCAAGGGAGATTCTTCAGTACTCCAATCTTGATGTAGAGCGTTGAAGGTCCAGGATTCAGCTTCAGAATTTCGTCCAGGGATATCTAAAGTCCTGTTGCCTGGGTTCCCTTACTTATACTAAGAAGGGGGGTTGGACTAAGTCTGGGGACCCACCTATGGGAGGGTTTGGAAAGAGGGGTGGCTACACCCATTTCCTTTGTCCAGTTTTGTGCCAGAGCAGGGGCTGGCAGCCCCTGCAACCGGTTTGAACTGGGGTATGCATGAGGATACCAAATGTGCCCCCAGTGCAGGACGTCAAAGCACTCAGAGAGTGCACCACCCAGCCCCAATCCACTAAGGCCTGTCTGGGAGGTGGTAACACCTCCCTGAGACAGGAAACCTATTGTCCAGGCCTCCCCTGCCGGAGTTTCGGTCAGCAGCAGGAGGCCAGACTCGTGTCTGTGGCTGCAGCATCCATTTTGTGATGCCTGGCTCTGTTTAGTTGGTACCGGGTATACCGGTGCTGTCATGTCTCTCCCTCTAGAAGGGTGGGATCATACTCCCACACCAGGAACTGGTGTGGGGGTATGATTCCAAGGTGTTTGACACCAAACACGACATGTTTCCGTGCAGCCATCCCAAAGTTAGCATTTACCGTTTAGATATAATGCACTTAAGAGTATATGGTCAGGCTGCACCACAGACAACCCCGGATAGGAGATTCCGAGGGCTGCAGAGGGGCTATGCTCATGCATGGGCACCCTCTCACATATAACCAAGCACCCTGCCTTCAGGATTGATAAGGCCTGCCATAGGGGTGACTGATAGGTTTCTATGTGCAGTGTTAGGTGAGATATAGTGAACCTATATCTCTGTAAGGGGTGCATGCACCACCTTACCCAGGCTGCAGTAGCAGTCCTGTGGTGTCATTTTGGAGGGCCTTCCAGGCGTGGCACAATACATGCTTCAGCCCCTGGTAGGCCTCTGGGGTGTCTATGCCCTTGGTACATAGTACACCATATACTAGGGACTTATAAGGGCATCCCAGAATCCAATATGGGATGTACCTAAAGTACATGGAATCAATTTAGAGAGGAAGCAGCTAGGCTGGGGTCCTGAATAGCAGGGCCCCAGCCAGACTAAAGTTGAAAAACAGTGATACACCAGCAAAAAGTGGGGGTAACAATAAGAGACAGATCCCACTCTCCTACGACTGTGACCTAATGGTTAAGGTCTAAGACTCTTACTTTTAAGATTAAGTGTTCAATTCCCCATGTTTCTGTTTCTTCAATTAAAGGTGTAGGCAATGGTAATTTATTTGGCTAAGGTTGGGAAACTATTTTCTGTTACCGTGTTTGAATAGATCTCTTTTTAAGTATGTATTACCCCAGAGAGAAAAAATCCTCTTTATCTCTCTCACCTACACTGTCTCTGTCCTGCCATTCCACACTGTAAACCATATTACTGTACGTGTACTCTAACCTGCAGCACTAAATATGTAATGTTTTCTTTTTAGCATTTTTGAATATATCTCTTTATAAGTATGGCTTACCTGAGATAATGAAAATCAGTTCTATCTCTCTCTCTCTCTCCTACCCTGTACCTGTCCTTCCATTCCACTCTGTAAACCATATTACTGTATGTGTACTCTAACCTGCAGCACTAAATATGCTGGGTTTTCGATTCGAAAGTCATATATAAGTTTTGAGGGTGGCCCACAAAGAGTCACCGTGGCGTAATGGTTACGGTCTTAGACTCTTATTCTAAAGGTTAAATGTTTCATTCCCGGTGTTTCAATCTTTCTTTAATTAAAGGTGTAGACAATCTGAGTTTATTGGACTAAGGTTGGAAAACATTTGTTTCTTTTCACCTTGTTTGAATAGATATCTTTTTAAGTATGGATTACCCAGAGAGAAAAAACTCCTCTTTATCTCTCCTACCCTGTCTCTGTCCTCCCATTCCACACTGTAATCCATGTTACTGTATGTGGACTCTAACCTACAGCTGTAAATACGCTGTTTTTTTATTCGAATGTCATATATAAGTTTTGACTGAGACCTATAGAGTGTCACACTGGTCTAATGGTTCAGGTCTCAGACTCATACTTTTGATGTTATGTGTTCAATTCCCAATGTTTCTTTAATTAAAGGTGTAGGCAATGGTAATCTCTTTGACTAAGGTTGGAAAACATTTTTTCTTTTCACCTTGTTTGAATAGATCTCTTTTTAAATATGTATTACCCCAGAGAGAAAAAATCCTCTTTATCTCTCTCTCTCCTACCCTGTCTCTGTCCTTCCATTCCACACTGTAAACCATGTTACGGTACGTGTACTCCGACCTGCAGCACTAAATAAGCTGGGGTTTCGATTTGAATGTCATAGATAAGTTTTGAGAGTTTTCTAAAGGGAGTCATTGTGGCCTAGTGGTTAAGGGCTTTGTCTCTTAACTTCAAAGGTTTAGTGTTAAATTCCTGGTGTTTCAATGGCTTTGTTTCTTTAGTTAAAGAAGTAGGCAATTGTCATTTATTTGATAAATCATGGAAAATAATATTTTCTTTTTACCATGTTTGAATATATCTTTTGTTAAGTACGGCTTACCCGAGATAATAAAAATTCTTTCTATCTCTCTCTCCCACCCTGTCTCTGTCCTTCCATTCCACACTGTAAACCGTGTTACTGTATGTGCACTCTACCCTACAGCTGTAAATACGCTGGTTTTCGATTTGAATGTCAGATATAAGTTTTGACTCTAATTGACAGAGAGTCACTGTGACCTAATGGTTAAGGATTTAGACTCTTATTCTCAAGATTAAGTGTTCAATTCCCAATCTTTCTGTTTCTGTAATTATAGGTGTAGGCAATGGTAATTTATTTGACCAAGGTTGGTAAACTATTTTTCTTTTACCGTGTATGAATAGATCTCTTTTTAAGTATGTATTACCCCAGAGAGAAAAAATCCTCTTTAACTTTCTCACCTACCCTTTCTCTGTCCTTCCATTCTACACTGTAAACCATGTTACTGTACATGTACTCTAACCTGCAGCACTAAATATGGCGGGTTTTCAATTCGAATGTCATATATAAGTGTGAGGGTGCTCTATAGAGAGTCAGTGTGACGTAGTGGTTACATGCCTTGTCTCTTACCTTCAAGGTTGAGTGTTCAATTCCAGTTTTTTCAATGATTTAATTTCTTCAGTTAAAGATGTAGGCAATTGTACTTTATTTGACAAATCTTGGAAAATAATGTTTTCTTTTTACCATGTTTGAATATATTTCTTTTTAAGTACGGCTTACCCGTGATAATAAAAATGTGTTCTATCTCTCTCTCTCTCCTACCCTGTCTCTGTCCTTACATTCCACACTGTAAACCATGTTACTGTATGTGTACTTTAACCTGCAGCACTAAATATGCTGGCTTTTCGATTCAAATGTCATATATAAGTTTTGAGGGTGCCAGAAAGAGTGTCACTGTGGCCTAATGGTTAAGGTCTTAGACTCTTACTCTAAAAGTTAAGTGTTCCGTTAGCTGTGTTTCAATCTTTCTTTAATTTAAGGTGTAGGCAAGCTGAGTTTATTGGACTAAGGTTGGAAAACATTTGTTCTTTTCACCTTGTTTGAATAGATCTCTTTTTAAGTATGGATTACCCCAGAGAGAAAAAATCCTCTTTATCTCTCCTGCCCTGTCTCTGTCCTCCCATTCCACACTGTGAACCATGTTACTGTATGTGCACTCTAACCTACAGCTCTATATATGCTGGTTTTCGATTCGAATGTCATTTATAAGTTTTGACTCTGCTCTATAGTCATTGTGGCCTAAAGGTTAAGGTCTTAGACTCATACTTAAGTGTTCAATTCCCAGTGTGTCTCTGATCCTTCAATTAAAGGTGTAGGCAATGGTAACTTATTTGACTAAGGTTGGAAGACATTTTTGCTTTTACCTTGTTTGAATAGATCACTTTTTAAGTATGTATTACCCCAGAGAGAAAAAATCCACTTTATCTCTTTCTCTCCTACCTTGTCTCTGTCCTTCCATTCCACACTGTAAATAATTTTGCTGTACATGTACTCTAACCTGCAGCACTGTACATGCTGGGTTTTCGATTTGAATCTCATATATAAGTTTTGAGGACTTTCTCTAGAGAATCACTGTTGTCTAGTGGTTAATGTCTTAGTCTTTTACCTTCAATATTGAGTGTTCAATATCTGGTGTTTCAAAGCCTTGGTTTCTTCAGTTAAAGATGTAGCAATTGTAATTTATTTGACAAATCTTGGAAAATAGTATTTTCTTTTTACCATGTTTGAATATATCTCTTTTTAGGTTCGGCTTACCCGAGATAATAAAAATCCTCTCTCTCTTCCATCCTGTCTCTGTCCTTCCATTCCACACTGTAAACCATGTTGCTGTATGTGAACTCTAACCTATAGCTCTATATATGCTGGTTTTTGATTTGAATGTCATATATAAGTTTTGACTCTGATCTAAAGAGAGTCGCTGTGACCTATTGGTTAAAGTCTTAGACTCTTACGCTCAAGGTTAAGTGTTCAATTTCTGGTGTTTTAATAGTTCTGTTTCTTCAATTAAATGTGTAGGCAATGGTAATTTATTTGACAAAGGTTGGAAAATAATAGTTTCTTTTCACCTTGTTTGTATATATCTCCTTTTAAGTACATGTTAAACGAGAGAATAAAAATCCTCTCTATCTCTCTCACCCTGCCTCTGTCCTTCCATTGAACACTTTAAACCATGTTACTGTATGTGTACTTTAAAGTACAGCGCTATATATGCTAGGTTTTCGATTCGAATGTCATATATACATTTTGATTGAGACCTTAACAGAGTCACTGTGGCCTAGTTGTTAATGTATTAGACTATTAAGGATAAGGTTAAGTGTTCAATTCCTGGTGTTTCAATAGTTCTGTTTTTTCAGTTAAAGGTGTAGACAGTGGGTATTTATTTGACAATGGTTGAAAAATATATTTTTCTTTTCACCTTGTTAAATATAGTCCAAGCCAGGATGTCTGTTGCACAGTTTCATTTAGAAATATCATCTGCTGTGGAATGAGGCATGCTCTAAAAGCGCTTCTGTTCCCTGGACCTGCCAGTCCCTAGAACCCCAGATTGATTTTGAATCTATAGTGTCCTTCCATAGGTCGAAACTCCATGTAGACAACTGGGCCATAAAGAAAGCAGAATAAATCTGTTTGGTGTTAGTCAACATCATTTTCTGTGCTGATGTTGTTGCCACTTTGTAATAAAATGGCTTTGGGTCTGATGTGTTGAACCCTGAAAAGTATGTGAATTTCTGTGCGAAAGTATGCGAACTACCTTTTGGAGGTGTTGGGCAGTGTTCCCACTGGTGGTATTCAAATAAATTTCTAGGAGTTATAGATGTGTGCAAGAAATGATGACCATAATGTTGGTAACAGTACAATGTATCATAGTCTGAAGTACCTTCTAACATTTCATTGTTCGGAAATGCTGCAGTTTTTTCTAAATCAGATATTAAGTTATTTGCAGTTTCAGTGTCCCAATCATCAGAAAATGTACTGGGGGTAATGATATCACTTAAAGAAATTTTAAATACATGTTTAAGCTTTAAAAGTTCAGTCGTACCGTATATATCATAATCAATTTTGTCCCATATTATACCGTCCGGTATAGGAACTGCTGTGATGTTCACTGAAGACAAGTCTCTTGGTTCACGATGTGAAGACTGGTGTGGTTTTAAAATCAAATTGACTCTTTGGGCTGTAGAGCTCTGCTGGAGGTATCGTCCATTAATAAGCATATTAAAAGTTATTATTAAACCTAGCTAGAAAAGAAAAAATAAAATCCCAGTGATATACCATAGTTCAATCCAAGGTGACACCAGGTAAGTCTTTCTAAAAAGGTCAAAAAGTCAGTGAGTTTCTGTTTGAGTGATTTTTGGCTGGCGTCGTTTCCGGCTCACTTGGGTCCAGTGAAAACGTATCAAAGTTCATGAAATAGCCAGAAGCAGTTCGATCAATTGTTGGAATTGCATCGGGATTTGTTGAATTCGGATTTTGCTTTTGACGAGGCACGTTGACGTAAATGTCTGTAGTCTGTCTGATTGCAACTTGGTTGTTAAGTTGGTTTTCTTCTTGTTGAAGTGGAACGAGTTCCAAAGCATTGTTGCATAGTCCTTCATTCCGTACAGGTGGCTCTTCAAACGTGATGAGTCTTTCTGTCTGTACTTCTTGGATTGTAGCAAGAGGAGGGCATCTGCTACTGTGGAGTCCACGAGGCCTACTGTTTAGTATCGACCACATGGTGTGGTTTGATTAAGTCAATTGAGACAGATCTTTTCTCCTTTTTCCTGGCAAGAGGCGGCAGTAGTACAGTTCTTGTGCCTTGGATTGCTAGGACCGGTATAGGCTTTCTGTAGAATGGCCCAAATTCTTTTTTGTCAGCAATCTTCTCTCTGACCAGATCCCCGACTTTTGGAATCCAGACAGGTCTTGCCGTTACTGCCTTGACTTCCTCAGTGGCGGCCTGTTTCTGGAGCACGTTACTTTGTTGTGTCCTGGAGTCATTTAGATCCTGTAAAACAGCCCAAAGATCATGGATATCAAATGGTTTTTCATCTGCCACTGCACCTTCACAATCAAGATCAGGTACCCACATTCTTGTCCCAAATAGGACCTCGTAAGGAGTGACACCCACTAGAGAGCTTCTTGGCTGATTGTTAATTGCTCGTTGGACCCCATAAAGGTGATCGACCCATCTACCGCCCTTGCCTAATACCCTAGCTGTTTAAGATTGCTTTAAGTCCCGGTTTTTCCTTTCCACAACCGAATTTGCCTCGGGATGGTACGGAGAGGAGTACCGCAATGCTACGCCCATTCCTTCCATGGCCTCTTTGTAAGCCCAAGAGCTAAACGCCGGACCACGGTCAGAATGTAACGTGCCAACTGCGTATGTGCCAATAAAGACTCGCAAATCTTTTATAACAGTTCGAGCGATAGCCGAGCGCTGAGGCCAGACCTTGAGGAAACTTGAGCTGGACGTACACAAACGGACAACCTAATGCTGTCTAATAATGGTAACTGTACTGGATGTGTTGCGGTGGACCCTTCCATCTGCTTGCAGATGTCGCAGTTCCAGACATAGTCTCTAATCTGCCTTCTCATCACGGGCCACCAGTAGCGTTGTTTCAACAAAGAAACAGTCTCCCTAAGTCCCTTATGTACAGAACTTTTCCCTTCGTGTGCTGCCACAATTAAGCCTTGCCTACGATCCATATTTGGTATTACTCTATCCCCCACTCCAGGAATCTGAGCATATGGAATGTCTTGTGCATCTAACTTGTAGGAGTACTTGAGTGGAAATTTTTTAGCTACTGCTGTGCTGCCTTTGCGTGTAGCATTGACAGCTATCAAAATCTCGCCGTCTATACTCGTTTTTGAATGAGTGAATGCAGCTATGGATGCTGTGCGTACAGCCCCCTTTGCGGCTTCATCAGCCAATGAATTCCCTTCAACGTGAACGCCATCACGCTGATGACTCAGTGTATGTATCACGTGAGCCCTTGGTAGTTCGTTTCTCAACTCCACTACCTGTTCCCATAGCATTTTATGCTTAATTGTGCCACCTTTTGCGTCTTTGAACCCGTTTTGTTCCCAATGATGTAAATATTAATTGTACGACTGTACACAGTAAAAGGAATCACACACAATTAGTGTGGGGAATTCGTGTTCCGTATTTACAAGTGCCAGTTTCAGTGCTTTTAATTCTGCCAACTGAGCTGTGCCAGAGCTCTTTCTCTTGCTACAGCGGTCTGCACTGCTGTCAGTATTTTTTCTGTTGAAGTGAAACGCATTTCTGCGTTTGTGTACAGGTGTGATTTGTATGCGATTGGTACCGTTTCGCCTTCATTGAAAGTTAAATAAGTGTACCCCCATTGACCCGCTATTATTCGGATCACCAAATTGTGTGTGTTTACGCGTGTCTGTAAATGTTTAGAAGCTATCATGTCTTCCGGTAGGGAACGCAGGATATTTGTATGTTCCTGTGTCCATTGTCTGACGGAAAAGTCAGGTTTTATTAAGTCGTAGAAAGGTTTTACTCTTTCTGCGTAATCCAAAATGTATGTTCGACCAAAATTTAGGAATACCAGAATTAATTGTAAATTCTTTAATGATTGTGGAGGTTGGAGCAGCGCACACTTTTCTAAAAAGTTAGATGCCAGGCTTTTTCCCTCACTTGACAGCTCGTATCCTAAAAACAGGACACTGAGGTGGGCAATTTTTGATTTTTTTAAATTAAATTTATAGCCCTCAGAGGCGAATCCCATAATAATGGTGCTCACCCTGGTCAAGTGCCTCGGTAAGTCATCGTCCGTCAGATAAATATCATCCACATAGGACAATGCTTCTTCATCCAAATTTTGGAGTAACTCTGTTACCCTTGCTGAAAACAACCCCGGGCTATTCTTATACCCTTGGGGGAGTCAGCAAAATTGCTGTTGTGACCCCAGCGCTGAGAATGCGGTCAGATACCTGCTTTCAGGTGCTATATTTTGGCAGAAAAATCCATTTGAGATATCAAGTGTTGTTTTATATTTTTGTCGCACAATGTCATTCATTAATGCGGCACTGTGTGCATTTTGAACTGCAAATGTCTTTGTGCAAGTGTTTAAATGTCTGTTATCTAAAACTAGACGATATGTGTTGTCAGGTTTGGCTACGGGGAACAAAGTATTGTTCATAGGTGAAGTGCAATTTTCTATCACCCCTTGGTATTCAAGTTGATCTAAGATCTCCCTGACTTGTTTTTTAGCTTCCTGCTTTATAGGGTATTGTCTTTGAGCATTTGGGGAAACTTTTAACGGGATCACGTGGTGGGTTGAATCCTCATCCCAACCAGCATGATTTTTGTACAATGCTGGAGCTAGGGCAACCGCCCACTCCTGCGCATATGCATGTTTTAAATGTATGGGAACGAGGTCGGAAAATGCTGGAAAAATTACCTTTTCTCCATTTGGGCACTCCACGACGAATGCTGGCGGACAGTCTTGCTCTGCTAATAGGATGTCATATCCAGATGACAAATGTTCCCAAAATAGACCTTTAACTTTCTTGGGCTTGTCCCCCTCCATCCGGAGTGTTATCTCATGTAACTTATGTGGGACACTTACCCGAGTATCAGGTGTTTCCACCGTGATATACTCACTCAACCCCGCTGTCACCAGAAATTCCTTCAGGTTCTGGCGAGCTATCGTTACTTCTGCCACGCTGTCTAGCATCGTCAGAGCCCATTCCCCTTTCAGAAGCTGTGTCCTCAGAATTCTGGGCATGTCTGATCTTGAGACTTGCTACCTTTTTCTTTTTGAACTGAGGTTTCTGTTTTTGTTTATCTTCTTTTTTAGGTGCGTTATCCGCATTGCGTAGCGTGTCTCTGGACTTTGTACGCTCCTCTTGTCTGTGTTCTGACCATCCTTCCCTCTCGGAGTTTTTTGACGAACCCTGAAAGGAACAAGAGGAACGTATATCAGTATCCTGATACCTGTCAGGTTTTTTAATATTATCCCTATTCCTGAGGTTATACCTCCTTTCAGAGGGCTCCTGTTGAGGAGACCTGCCTCGGGATTGAGATCTGCTGTCTTTAGACTTTTGTTGTTTTTTATTTTCCCACTTCTTCTTAGAAGAAGTAGGTGTCTGCTTTGTAGTGTCCTTTTCAGGACTGCCCACCAGTTGTGGTTTTAATGCTTTCCCACCTAGACTGTCTCTGCCTAGTTCTGCATATGCAGTTTCAATTATTTTGGGTAGTTTGTGTTGTTGATCTACTGGACTGAACTCCCTTAGGCGTTGGCGGATTGCCACTGAAGCTGCTTCCCCCTTAATGTTAGCTAGTATTATGGCTGATACCTGCTCGAAGTTGTTTAGTAACTTCATCCCTAAGCTTAGGGCAGGCTCTGCTCCGTACTCATTTTGTATCTGTCTCAATACGTCTGGCACTACTGCTAAGGACGGGATACCACGTGTTCTGGTATATATGGCAGCAAAGACTGAACCCCAAGAGGTGCAGTCCTCTACTTGTGGTGTGATCCCCATGGGCAAGCAGATTGTTAGAATTCTGTGTTTATCATAGGTGGTAGTATTTGGAAATACTGCCTCAAGCTGAGTCATTTTCTGAGCTATCCAGAATGGGATTTGTTCGCGTTTTGCGGGCATTTTGCCCATTACCGCGTGTAATGTTTGTGGAGTAATTTTATTTCCTGTACCCTGAACTGGAGTACTATTTGCTGCAGCTGGTGCAGGTTGGAATGTTAAAGTCCTCATGATGAATTGTGTCAGGTTTCTGTAGATTTTAATTAAATCTCTGTGTTGTACGAGTAATTCTGGCTGTGGCATTGTTCTAATGTCAGGGTGCGGTGTGTAAGCCGCTAGTATTGGCCATGTGGCCGCGTCTCCTCCGAGCGGGCCTAATCTTACTCTTCCTCGTACGAGGGGTAGGGCGCCATTAAACCAGTAATGATGTTCCTGGTAAGTGAGTGGAATCTCTATGTCATCAAATGGGGCATATTCCTGTGGTGCATCTCCTTTTATGAAATTACTTTGTTATGGCATTTGCTGCTGGGAATGTAACCCATGAATAGAACACCTCTGTTTTGTTTGATTTGTGTGCCTCAATCACGAAAACTACCATGCCACCCTTAGCTTGTAAGCCATTTTCTAATAGTCTTAGGGTGACTGTCATCCTGAATTTTTGTGCAATCTGTATTGCATCCTCAGGATCTTCTCCTCCTTCTAAAAGGAAGAGGTCAACTCTCTGGTCCCCTGCCTCGGAATCAGGCATCTTTTGAGGAAGAAGTGTTTAAAGGGAACTAAGATGAGGTGTTATGGACAATTTAGGAACTAAATGTCCTTCAAGCTTGATTAACCAACAGCCGATAAATAGGATATCTCGCCTACTCAGCTGTGGCCACCCACTCCAGACGTCTCTGGGGTTTTGTGAGTAGGTTCTCTGAGAATAGCACAAGTGAACTACTCAGATTCTACTGTTAAATAAGTACCCAACCAACATTGGCGACGCCATGTCGTGTAGTTCCTATAGTACACCTGCAGGACCTGCGTGTTTGGATAACATAAACCGTGGGCTTGGTGTTAGACTGATTCTGTGCACCCCCACTGCATATGTTAGCCGGATTTGCATTAGCTAGCTCACAGTGCCACTAGAATCTCCTCTTATCGGGGAGAGATTAGTTCCTGGCAACCTTAGATCATGACAACACAAATTCCTCAAAATCGTGGAAACAATGTACTACCTTTCACTCAGTCACTCGTGCTTACTTATTCGGTTTGTCTCAGAGAGTTACACAGAATAAACAGTCTGGGCATTTCAATAAGTATTTATTGAACAGTCGTTATTCTAGTGTAAAATATATGTGCTGCAGCAATCAGCAGACAATAGCAGAGATATATTATCAGCAGTACGATCAAAGTGAAAGGATAGAACAGTTCTACCATATTGCAATAATCATGAATACATACATGAATCTAAAAAGGCACTATGAAAGTGTGCGTACTCCTACGATGCCTAACTAGATGTACCTGAGTGTACCTAGCATATGTGTAGGTCTAAAAGCCTAAGAGCCAAGAATCCCTCTAGGATTTAGTCAAACCCCCATACCTGAATAGAGAGAGTGTGGGACCCCGTCCTGGTCTCGAGTTGGACACCCCGCAAGGGCTGTGTTAGACCGCTGTCAGCTGGAGCGACTGCATGCAGGAGCCTCAGCATCTCTGGTCAGTGTGTCAGCATGGAAGTCTCGGTTCCCTCTATCTTACCGTGGCAAGATGTGGTATATTTATACCCTAAAGTGTCTCGTCCCTCAGTATGGTTTGTATTGGTCTTTGTTATACATGAGGAAGACGTCAGGGGTGAACTTTGTACATACATATTATGCTGGAGATGTAGCTGGTAAATACTCATGCATAATTTATGAGTACATTGTAGGCCTGTGTTCTGGAACGACCTTGCAGTGTTCTATCCACAGACTAGATAACGTTCAGCCCTCAGAGCTCGTTGTGTACTGTAAGGAGCTAATGTAGGTGAAAGATCATGCCTATATTAGGAGCCATGACTATAATAGGGCATATACGAGTATGACCACAATAGGGCATACACAAGTATGACCATAATAGGACATATACGAGTATGACCATAATAGGGCATATACGAGTATTTCTACATTATGGCAGATATGAACGGGTCTACATTAGGGTCTATATACGAAACATAACACCATAGAGAGTCTACGTGGCCTAATGGTTAAGGTGCTAGACTGTTAATCTGAAGGTTAAGTGTTCAATTCCCTGTATTTTAATGTTTTTGTTTCTTCAATTAAAGGCGTAGGCAATGGTAATTTATTTGACTAAGTTTGGAAAACATTTTTTCTTTTACCTTGTTTGAATAGATCTCTTTTTAAGTATGTATTACCCCAGAGAGAAAAAATCATCTTTATCTCTCTCCTACCCTGTCTCTGTCCTTCCATTCCACACTGTAAACCATGTTATTGTACGTGTACTCTAACCTGCAGCACTAAATATGCTGGGTTTTCGATTCAAATGCCATAGATACGTTTTGAGGGTTTGCTGTAGAGAATTGTTGTGGCCTACTGGTTAAGGACTTTGTCTCTTACTTTTAAGATTGAGTGTTCAAATCTTGGTGTTTCAATGGCTTTGTTTCTTCAGTTAAAGATGTAGGCAATTGTAATTTATTTGACAAATCTTGGAAAATAATATTTTCTTTTTTCCATGTTTGAATATATCTCTTTTTAAGTACGGCTTACCCGAGATAATAAAAATAATTTCTATCTCTCTCTCTCTCCCACCGTGTCTCTGTCCTTCCATTCGACACTGTAAACCATGTTACTGTATGTGCACTCTAACCTACAGCTGTAAATATGCTGGTTTTCGATTCGAATGTCATATATAAGTTTTGACTCTTACCTCTAGCAAGTCAGTGTGACCTAATGGTTATGGTCTTAGACTCTTACTTTCAGGATTAAGTGTTCAATTCCCAATGTTTCTTCAATTAAAGGTGTAGGCAATGGTAATTTATTTGACCAAGGTTGGGAAACTATTTTTCTTTTACCGTGTTTGAATAGATCTCTTTTTAAGTATGTATTTCCCGAGAGAGAAAAAATCCTCTTTATCTCTCTCACCTACCCTGTCTCTGTCCTTCCATTCCACACGGTAAACCATGTTACTGTACGTGTACTATAACCTGCAGCACTAAATATGCTGGGTTTTCGATTCGAATGTCATATATATGTGTTGAGGGTGAACTATAGAGAGTCAGTGTCGACTAGTGGTTACGGGCTTTGTCTCTTACATTCATGGTTGAGTGTTAATTTCCTGTTGTTTCAATGGTTTTATTTTTTCAGTTAAAGATGTAGCAATTGCAATTTATTTGACAAATCGTGGAAAATAATATTTTCTTTTTACCATGTTTGAATATATCTCTTTTTAAGTACGGCTTACCCAAGATAATACAAATCTGTCCTATCTCTCTCTCTCTCCTACCCTGTCTCTGTCCTTCCATTCCACACTGTAAACCATGTTACTGTATGTGTACTCTAACCTGCAGCACTAAATATGCTGGGTTTTCGATTCGAATGTCATATATACGTTTTGAGGGTGTCTGATTGAGAGTCGCTGTGGCCTGATGGTTAGGGTCTTAGACTCTTACTCTAAAGGTTAAGTGTGCCATTCCCAGTGTTTCAATATTTATTTAAAGGTGTAGGCAATCTGAGTTTATTGGACTAAGGTTGGAAAACATTTGTTTCTTTTTACCTTGTTTGAATAGAACTCTTTTAAGTATGGATTACGCCAGAGAGAAAAAATCCTCTTTATCTCTCCTACCCTGTCTCTGTCCTCCCATTCCACACTGTGAACCATGTTACTGTATGTGCACTCTAACCTACAGCTCTATATATGCTGGATTTTGATTCAAATGTCATATATAAGTTTTTACTCTGCCATATAGTCATTGTGGCCTAATGGTTGAGGTCTTAGACTCTTACACTCAAAATTAAGTGTTCAATTCCCAGTGTGCCAATGCTTCTCTTTCTTCAATTAAGTGTGTAGGCAATGATAACTTATTTGACTAAGGCAGGAAGACAATTTTCCTTTTACCTTGTTTGAATAGATCTCTTTTTAAGTATGTATTACCCCAGAGAGAAAAAATCCTCTTTATCTCTCTCTCTCCTACCTTGTCTCTGTCCTTCCATTCCACACTGTGAACCATGTTGCTGTACGTGTACTCTAACCTGCAGCACTGTATATGCTGGGTTTTTGATTTGAATGTCATATATAAGTTTTGAGGGTGCTTTGTAAAGAGTTTCTGTGGCCTAGTGGTTAAGGTCTTAGTCCCTTACCGTCAACGTTTAGTGTTCAATGGCGTAGTTTCTTCAGATAAAGATGTAAGCATTTGTAATTTATTTGGGAAATAATATTTTCTTTTTACCATTTTTGAATATATCTCTTTTTAAGTATGGCTTACCCGAGATAATACAAATCCTTTCTATCTCTCTCTCTCCCATCCTGTCTCTGTCCTTCCATTCCACACTGTAAACCATGTTACTGTATGTGCACTCTAACCTACAGCTCTATATACGCTTGTTTTTGATACGGATGCCATATATATGTTTTGAGTCTGCCCTTTAGAGAGTCTCTGCGGCCTTATGGTTAAGGGCTTAGATTCTCACTTTCAAGATTAAGTGTTCAATTCCCAATGGTTCTGTTTCTTCAATTAAAGGTGTCGACAACGATAATTTATTTGACAAAGGTTGGAAAACATTGTTTCTTTTACCTTGTTTGAATAGATCTCTTTTTAAGTATGTATTACCCCAGAGAGAAAAAATCCTCTTTATCTCTCCTACCCTTTCTCTGTCCTTCCATTCCACACTGTAAACCATGTTACTGTATTGGCACTCTAACTTACAGGTCTATATACGCTGGTTTTTTATTTGAATGTCATATATATGTTTTGACGCTGCTTTATAGAGATTCACTGTGGCCTAATGGTTAAGGTCTTAGATTCACACTCTCAAGATTAAGTGTTTAATTCCCAATGTTTCTTTTTTTTCAATTAAAGGTTTAGGCAATGGTAATTTATTTGACTAAGGTTGGAAATTATTTTTTCTTTTACCTTGTTTGAATAGATCTCTTTTTAAGTATGTATTACCCCAGAGAGAAAACATCCTCTTTATCTCTCTCTCCTACCCTGTCTCTGTCCTTCCATTCCACACTGTAAACCATGTCACTGTATGTGCACTCTAACCTACAGCTGTATATATGCTAGTTATAGATTCGAAAGTCATATATGAGTTTTGACTCTGAACTCTAGTATGTCACAATGGCCTAATATTTCAGGTCTTAGACTCTTACTTTCGAGGTTATGTGTTCAATTCCCAATGTTTCTTTGTTTAAAGTTGTAGGCAAAGGTAATTTCTTTGACTAAGGTTGGAAAACCTTTTTTCTTTTCACCTTGTTTGAATGGATTTCTTTTTAAGTATGTATTACCCCAGAGAGAAATAATCCTCTTTATCTCTATCTCTCTCCCACCCTGTCTATGTCCTTCCATTCCACACTGTGAACAATGTTACTGTATGTGCACTCTAACCTACAGCTCTATGTATGCTGGTTTTCGATTAGAATGTCATATATAAGTTTTGAGTGTGTCCGGTAGAGTGTCAAAGTGGACTAATGGTTAAGGGCTTAGACACTTCTCTCATGATTAAATGTTCACTTCCCAATGTTTCTGTTTCTTCAGTTAAAGTTGTAGGCAATGGTAATTTCTTTGACTAAGGTTGGAAAACCTTTTTTCTTTTACCTTGTTTGAATAGATCTCTTTTTAAGTATGTATTACCCCAGAGAGAAAAAATCCTCTTTATCTCTCTCTCCTACCCTGTCTCTATCCTTCCATTCCACACTGTAAACCATGTTACTGTACGTGTACTCTAACCTGCAGCACTAAATATACCGGGTTTTCGATTCGAATGTCATATATAAGTTTTGAGGCTTTCCTATAGAGTGTCATTGTGGCCTAGTGGTTAAGGGCTTAATCTCTTACCTTCAAGGTTTAGTGTCCAATTCCTGGTATTTCAATGGCTTTGTTTCTTTAGTTAAAGATGTAGCAATTGTAATTTATTTGACAAATCTTGGAAAATAGTATTTTCTTTTTACCATGTTTGAATATATCTCTTTTTAAGTACTGCTTACCCGAGATAATAAAAATCCTCTCTCTCTCTCCCATCCTGTCTCTGTCCTTCCATTCCACACTGTAAACCATGTTACTGTATGTGCACTCTAACCTATAGCTCTATATATGCTGGTTTTCGATTATTTGAATGTCATATAAGTTTTGACTCCGATCTAAAGAGAGTCACTGAGACCTATAGGTTAAAGTCTTAGATTCTTAAGGTTAAGTGTTCGATTTCTCGTGTTTTAATGGTTCTGTTTCTTCAATTAAATGTGTAGGCAATGGTAATTTATTTGACAAAGGTTGGAAAATAATACTTTCTTTTCACCTTGTTTGTATATATCTCCTTTTAAGTACATGTTAAACGAGAGAATAAAAATCCTCTCTATCTCTCTCACCCTGCCTCTGTCCTTCCATTGAACACTGTAAACCATGTTTCTATATGTGTACTTTAAAGTACAGCACTATATATGCTGGGTTTTCAATTCGAATGTCATATATACATTTTAATTGAGACCTTAACAGAGTCACTGTGGCCTAGTTGTTAATGTATTAGACAATTAAGGTTAAGTGTTCAATTCATGGTGTTTCAATAGCTCTGTTCCTTTAGTTAAAGGTGTAGACAGTGGGTATTTATTTGACAAAGGTTGGAAAATATATTTTTCTTTTCACCTTGTTAAATATATCTCCTTCTAAGTATGTATTACCCCAGATAAAAAAATCCTCTCTATCTCTCTCTCACCCTGTCTCTGTCCTCCCATTCCACAGTGTGAACCATGTTACTGTATGTGCACTCTAACCTACAGCTCTATATATGCTGGTTTTTTATTCGAATGTCATATATATGTTTTGACTCTGATCTCCAAAGAGTCATTGTGGCCTAATGGTTCAGCTCATAGCCTTTACCACTTAATGTTAAGTGTTCAATTCCCCGTGTTTTAATGTTTACTTAATTAAAGTTGGAGGCAATGGTAATTTATTTGACTAAGTTTGGAAACTATTTTTTCTTTTCACCTTGTTTGAATAGATCTCTTTTTAAGTATGTATTACCCCAGAGAGAAAAAATCCTCTTTCTCTCTCTCTCTCTCCTACCCTGTCTCTGTCCTTCCATTCCACACTGTAAACCATGTTACTGTACGTGTACTCTAACCTACAGCTCTATATACGCTGGTTTTTGATTTGGATGTCATATATATGTTTTGACTCTGCCCTGTAGAGAGTCACTGTGGCCCTCTTTCACCTGCAATTCGCCCACCAGTGCTTTCTTTGGAGCCGGATGCCATAACTGCTGCAGGGTCGTCAGACCGGAGCTACGAGGTGCGAGGGTGAGGACATCAACACCCAGAAGCCCTAGCGGCGCGCACGCCGCAATTGTCATCAAACGTGCCAGGAGGCGCACAAAAGGAGGCCGGAGCACCCGCGGTGCGGGACGCACGCGGGCGGGCCTGTCTGCGCCCGTCAGAGCCCGGAAGAGGCCGGGCTGGGCATATCCTCTGACGTCTGGATCAAGGAACCAGGATTCATATAACTAAGGTATGGGCTTTCATCTAGTACGTCCCCAGAGCCACTAAGACTACGGACCTATGGGCAAACAAAGGGAAATATGCGCACCCTCGGGGGGGGGAAATGCGGGACTTTAGACGCCTTTCTAACAAGGGCAGAGTCGGTCATAACTAAAGAATTTCAGCTAACAGAAAGGCGACTCTCCCTGGACACCTTTGTTATTCAGAAACGGTCCTCATTAGGAGGAACAAGTACGGCTAAAACCCCTGTGCCCTCCCGAGTGGAGCGTCAGCTTGTTGAATCCATAAGCATGACGGCGGCCGGGGCTGGGGGACCAACCGATCCTATATCAGATCCTATACCAGCAATGATACGTCCAGGTGCCACAATCACAGATGAATCCATTGGTACAGACTTTGCTTTGAAGGGGTATGATGTATTACCAACTTCAGAAGTACTTTCCCCACAATTGGCCACATCTCCAAAATCTCCTGTAATTTTTGTACCTCCCGTACCGCCAGTGGCATGTGATCCTGGTGGTAGTGAGATTTCCACTAGATCTAAGAAGTCCTTGAGGGGTGGTTCGTCTAGGCCGTCTATTGCAATTACCAACGAACCACACGCTAAACGGAGTCGGGGGGGTACTACACAAAAGTATAAGGCCAGATCGAAGCAGCCAATCACTAAAGTAAAAATAATGAATTAATGGATTCAGAAAACGACCATGGCCCAATATTACTAACTAAGCCAAATGGCAGTACTCATACCCCTTCGGACCTCGACAGTGACTCTGATCAGTGGAAAAGACTGGAGACTTTGGTTACTGTTTTACTGAATCTGCTATTAAACAAATTATCGTCAATCAAGGAGAAACTGTTACAAATAGAAAGGCTAGGGACATGCCACTGTAAATGTAAATGTCTAAACCCCATTCCAGCAGTAGTTTCTGAGGGTTCTGAACCATCTGTAATTAGAGGGCCCCAGTTAGGGATACCAACCACAGAGGGCTCAAATTTATGTGTCGGTAACTCTGCCGCATTGGCTATAAATGGGAACAAGGGTGGAAACACAAATACTAATATAAATCCAAAATTAAACCCCGGGACACACTCTGTAGCCAATACAGAGGGTAGGGTCATTAATACTGGTCAACTGTTGAAGGTGTTGGGAAAGGAGACTGGCGCATTGCAGAAAGGTGTGGACCTACGGCAATCCAACACTGTGCGCCAGTCACTATATTTGCCGGAGGCATCTTCACCACTTGTATTGATCCTGGGAAATGTCCCTCCCCTGAGAGAGGGGCAGATGGAGTCTACTGCCCAATTAATGAACAAATCTTTGCATTGGTTAACCTATCAGGTAAACTTGAGAGGGATTCGGGGGGATTCACTTGGTAACCAAGTTATAATGGCTAGAAGAGTAGAATGGCTAGGATGAAAAAACATTGGGGGGAGACTGTGTGGTTTTAAATTTTAATAATCGAATGACACCACGATTTCTCGTAGACCAACTGTGTTGGAATTCACGTGATGGTTCCGAAATTAGAGCATTGCCCTATGCGTTCTTTTTTAAGTCACCGAATAGTTGGGATAGTGGAACTGGTGGTATTGGTGTGCCTAAGGGGGGGAAGGGACCTACACATGGTGTCCTAGGCAACCATGGTGATATGGGAGTAAGTATAGAGAACAGATTTGCCCCCCTCAGTGGTTTAGATTCCTGTGACTGACTAACACCCGAAGAGCACCCTAATTTACAAAGCAACAAAGGGCCAGTTGGTTACCAAACCCCACACCTAGATAAGAGGACTAAGAACGATCCACCAAGTAACCATTCTAGTAGCATGGATTTGTCGAAACAATTGAGTCCCGTATCGATATCTTACATTTCCTGGAATGTCGCGGGACTGCAGTCCAAGTTAGAGTCTCAGGACTGGCAGGAATAAATATAGCATTATGACATCTGCGTATTCCAGGAGACGTGGTCTATCAAACCTTTATATCGATTGGGATATCTCAATATCTTTAAACCGGCAATCCAAGGGCAGAAAGGCAGACCCTCAGGGGGACTAACTATTTGGGTCAAGCAGAATTTGGGTTTTACCATGTGTGTAGTCCCTATAGGTAGTCCAGATATCATGGCCATATGCCTACAGGCTAACCCCAATATTAAGATAATGATCGTAAATATCTATGCAAGGAGTCTCAGTGGGGGAAAACAATCTAGCACAGTTGATTGCCTAGAGGACTTATTGGGTGGATTGACTGGTGCCCCCAAAATAATCATTGCAGGGGATTTTAACACCACCTTTGAACCCCTTGGCAATGAGGATTCCAAACTGACGGAAGAAGAAGATGCGTTATGGAGTGTCCCTACTTTAGAGCTACCCCCCATAAAGTGATGGACTGAGGCAGCCCTCCAACTTAAGGCATTGTGTATGGAGGGGGGGCTTAGAGCAGTAAATGGCCGTTCACCTTCCGATAAGCACGGAGCAAACACTTATAACAACGGTGTGAGTACAAGTCGGATTGATTATATTCTCATTAACTTAGAACAGTGGTCCCTATTTTGCGATATGGAGGTTTTGGAGCGAGCGGAAAGTGACCACAACCCTCTTTCACTAAAGATGAAAACCTTGGGCCCAATGCAGACATTAATTCCATCACTGCTTCATTCAACTAGAGAGGTTCAGCTTTGTAGCAGCATGAGGAGGGTAAAATGGGACAATGTAGTGTCTAGCGATCAAACACTTATAGATATAAGGGCGGCAGTTTCTAAAACCTTGGAAGAGTTAAGAGCTATAACAATAAAATCCGAGTTAAATGAAAGAATAACGAAGCTGCATGAGGAACTGTTTTGCAAAATAAGTACCTGCTTTTTAAAACCAGTTAGATGTTTGACTAAGCGGAAATGTAAAGATGCTAATTGGTATAATAGGGATTGCAGGGTAGCCTATAAGTCATTGGCTGCAGCTATTAAGCAGAACGATCATACTGCAGTCAAGCTCACACGACAAAAATATAAATCTTCATTAAACAAAGCCAAAAAGGAGTGGGATGAACGGAGGTGGGCAGACCTTAATCAGGCGAGCAAAGAAAGTGACTCCCAGTCTTTTTGGCAGCAGGTAAAATGGGGAGAGGGGGCAAGCACCAGCGCCCCATAATCATGTAGCCCCGGAGATGTGGGTCTCCCATTTTGCAACACAACTTGCTTTGGAGGCAGGGGATGAAATTGAGGATGTACACACTACTTCGTCTTCTGATACAGTACTGAGTTTTGATATAGGGGAAGTTGATATAGCGCTGGGTTCAGTTGCTAATGGTAGAGCACCTGGTCCTGACGGCGTACCGGCCGATCTGTTCCAGAATGATAAAGTAATCTGGCAAGAGTATATACTCTTGCTAGTGAACGCAATAGCTAGCGGGCAGTCATTCCAGATACATGGAAGGGCGCAGAGATTTTGCCAATATTCAAAAAAGGTGATCGCTTGTGCCCAGATAATTACAGACCAATCAGTCTCATAGACGCTATCCAAAAAATTATGGGTAGAATCGTACTAAATAGGATACGAGATTGGATCATTGAGAAAAATATACTAACCTCATTACAGGCAGGTTTTCGTACTAATGTGAGCACGATAGATCAGGTCTTTCGGTTTGTTCTGATTTATTGGCGTGTTGTCGTGCTGGCTGGTGGTACTATTAATGCAGCTTTTGTGGACCTAAAATCCGCTTTCGACTTGGTATCTCGAAGTAAACTTTGGAGGGTCTGCAAGGATTTGGGTATGCCTGCAGCATTACTATCTGTTGTGGAGCATCTACATGCAGGAAATTATGCCCAGGTACGTTGGAGCACCCAGGGTAATAAAACAAATCCATTTCCAGTACTTAAAGGGGTGCGTCAAGGGTGTGTTTTGGCGCCGACCCTATTTTCATTGTTTATTAATGGGGTTGCAGATTATTTTTCTAATTTTGCGACTGACGCACTGTCCCTTGCAGGTGTTAAAGTCCCCATACTTATGTTTGCAGACGATATCTTAATCATTTCTAAGCCTCAGAGTGGTTTGCAGAGGGCCTTAATAAGGTTTGAGGGGTTTTGTAAAGATCGTGGGTTGGTGATAAATGCAGATAAAACAAAATTTATGGTCCTCCACAAACACAGAGCAATTAAGGGTAGGGTGTCTCTAAACGGTGAACTTTTGGAGCAAACTGATGTTTTCAATTATTTGGGGATTACGTTGGGGAACAAACTCAATTGGAACCCCCAATTAGATACCATGGCCCTAAAGCATTGTCATCTAGCTGGTGTTTTGCTGAAGGAATATATGACCTCACATACCCAACCCATGCATCCCTTACTCAAGATTTATAACACCAAAGTTATAGCCTCTGTAACATATGGCGCAGAACTCTGGGGCTTTAATGATTTAAAGCCATTAGACATAAATTTGTGAGAAGTGTTATTGGTTTACCACAGAGCACTCCATTAAAACCAGTCTTCTATGACTTAGGTTGTAGTAGACTGGATGAGGTTGCTAAGTTTCGTCCAATTGCTTACTGGCGGAGACTATGGACTACCCCTGAGTCATCGCAGTATGCAGCTGCTCTAAAAGATGTTTGGGCCTTAGATACCTCATGCAAGATCAAGTGGCTACAAAATATAAAAACTACATTGGTTAGTATGGGATTGCGAAATTTGTGGGAAGACCCAGAGAGCCAGCAACTCCCCCCCAAAAGAGAGATCAAAACACTCTATTGGTCTATGGTGGTGAATAATAATATAATTACCTCAGAGGCAACATCACTGACAAGCAAATTTTTAGAGTTCAAGCCCTGCCCACAATATGAGCATTACTGGGATGTCATTACAAAACCAAGGGATAGACGTCTATATTTTCAATTTCGGGTAGGCTCGTTACCTGTAACTGCATTTACACGCAATTGGCATAGTGAAAATGACAGTATGTGTAAGTTGTGTCTGGAATACGAGGAAAGTTATTCGCATATATTATTTGTCTGTCCAGCATACAAGGCACCACGGAAAAAATGGTGGCGCCCACTATATAAGAACGTGGGCGTTAGGAGCAGTGCTTTAGCAATGAGGATACTGTTGACCGACACTAGTGCACTAGTGCACAGCTGTTGCCAAATTCTTGAGTTGGACGTGGTCAATCCTGGAAAGAAACACGACAAAGGCTGTCATGCCCCTTTAAGCATATCCAAACCTAAGTTTGTGAAGGATGTTAAAAGATGTAGAAATGGGTAGGCTGGTATCATACTGGAACATGGTCGTCTTTCTATCATAAGGTGGTGTTTTGCCGTTATTATTACTCTCAAACACACACACTTTCTGCATAAAATTGGTGTACCTTCGATAAACACTGTACCTGATCTTTCGTGCCACCCATGGTCGCGGACCCTAAGATTATTTTTCCAGTGAAGAAATGCAAATGGTATTACAGATTAATTTTATGCCTTTTTATACTAATATGAATTTTTAGGTTTTTTAGCAAATCATCTGAAATTTTTAATGTTTGGATTTTTATAATGATTGTATATTCATTTTATATACCAATATTGTGTATTTTTTAATGGTAGGGCGAGTCCCTCTTTATTGTAAAATGCCTTTTATGATCTTAACTGATCAAAATAAAGATTGATTGATTGAGTCACTGTGGCCAAATGGTTAAGGTCTTCGTGATCCAGGGGTATACCAACTACAGATACTCCACTACCATATACTCACCTGGGCCCATCAAACACACACAAATTGAGTAGACCGCTGGAGTGTCAAAGTTTTATATATATTTTCATAACCTTCAGGATTAGTTATTTAATTTTCCTAACTAACCTTTCACTGATCAAAAAGTTCTTTCTTCTGGTCGATGGACCATTAGTTGAACTAGTTGATGGTGATAATTAACTTAACCCTTAACTATTCTTTTGTTTGAAGTAAATGATCACAAACTCAGGAAGGTTTAAAATCTTCATCTAAATTGAATGCATGTGAAACATTTAAAAAAAATACAGTGCAGTCACCATCATTCTTAGGAGAGAAAATTCAATTGATTAAACATCAAGCATATATTTCGGACTCATACAATAATTAATGCTCAGAAAGGGAGAGGACAGAGAGAAAAGAACATTTGCAAATAACGTGAAATTATAGTTACCACGAATGGTGTGAAAGACCAACCCCCTGGCCAAAGGGCTGGTAAGGGTCCCCAGGATAGGTCAGGAGACAAAGACTTCAGGACAGGAGTCAGGACAGGATAGTTGACCTCTCTAAAATACCGACGATTGCGTCGCACCCCTCTCTGACACTCTCTTCCTCCTCGAGATTCTTCTGCGATCTTCTGATCCAACCCAATTAAGTTAGGATAGTAAATTCTTCTTCTGAGCCTGAATTCGATTCTTCATCAGCATCTCACAGCATTTCTCCCAGCAACAGCATCTCCGACTCACAGCATCTGGACAGACAGCATCTCGACCCCCGACTCCTTCTAACTAACTAAGGCTACTTAGTTATACCTTTGTTTCTTCATGTTCCACCCACTAAAGTTTCAATATCGTAAAAATACGAATTATGATTGGTCAGGCAAGGGGGAAGCTCCATCACACCATGCTTACATGTCATTAAAATTAGTTCAACTATTGTTCGCAAACCCATCCCCTTAATTTTTATTCATGTATTGGGTTCTCATGCGATTTCACATTTTACCTGCAACATTATTATAACTTTATGAATAAGAGTCTTCATCGTTGAACTTTTCACCATCTGTTCTCAGGGTATGTCATTTGCGACCTTGGCTCCCGTTCAACCTCTAAGTCATCATTCCGGGTTAACTTTCAGTGGACATGCGCAGTCACTTCATCACTCTGCTTAGTTCAGTTATGCGTGAGAGGCCCAAATATGCACTAATGATAAAGTTCAGAAAGACAAATATTAATTTCACAAATAAATGGTCACACTGTGTACCTCCCACCTCTACTCTATTTCCCTTTTCTTATTAATACTTTTCCCGCATTAGCATTAGTAAAATAGCTTGTTTTTATTTCAGCTAAGCAGATGCCATGCACGCGAGTCTTCAAGACTCCATTTTAGTGTCTTCTGCTCATGCGCTAGAATTTCCCTCCAAGCGTTACCTCGTTCAACTGCGTGGATGCAGTTGACGCATGCGCGCAACAGTTTCCCCGTTTAAAGCGGTATTAGTCCGTTTTCATTGTTATCCGCATTAATACACACATAAGCAAGCTTCACTAACCCGCGTATTCATGTGGTGCGTATTAGTTATTCACAGATTATGTTTAATAACTTGTTAATGAGTTAAACGAGTGTATTGCCTCCGAGCAAGTCTCTTTCTTACCTTGCTCCATCAATCCCCTCTCTGATGGCAATTTGAGCCATCACAAATTTACCCATCCCTTCCCAGATGCCAACTTTAGCACATCTCAGTTTTCTCATTTTCTCTCATCATTTCATCAGTTACTTCTTTCCCTTCTAAATCTTTCATCTTTTGTATAGCCTTCCTTTAATTTCCTCTAACTGAATTTCATCATATTCCCTCTTTCGTTTCTTTCCCTTTCCTTTTCTTTCTGCATATATCCTCCTTTTTCCTTTGCTTCTGCAACATTTACATGTAATCATTACTGTCATTACTATCGTTATTATCACAACTACTGGTAAGGTTATTTGACCTAGAAAACTCTTTCCAAAATTAGTAAACCAATTCCCTATTGATATTATACTTTTTGTTAATCTTCCCCATACACTGTCTACCTCCAGTTGTGTCAAGTCATTATGCATTCTTGTAATATACCCTTTAATTTCCTTACTTTTGTCCGGAATATAAGTGCAGCAATGTTGAATTTTCAACATTCCACAGACTCCGCCTTCTTTTGCCAATAAATATCAAGAGCAAGGCGATTTTGTAAAACCATAGACCTTATTGCAACCATCTCTGTATTAATCATTAAGAATCCTCTGGCAGTATCTGTAGAAAGTCGATCAATTATTGTTGACAATTGCAGATTTTACGTGAATTTAGAACGACTCCAACTGAGGGTATCAATGCACTAAATATATCACCTACTATTTCTGAAAAACTAGCTCTTCTTCGTGTTAGTCCATTAGGTTTTTCATTGATTCCATTGATTTGTCTACATGGTAGATCTTTGGAAAAACTATTCCAAAATAATAGCTCCAATACCATCTTGCAGGTAACCTATAATAGGCATTATTCCTGCATACATAATAAACTCCAGGAAATACAGGATCGGTTCCCCCTTTTAGTCCTCATCCTCCTAAAATTAGGAAATTGTGTTCACATTCACTGGAACCAATGAAATTGTTATTATACTCTGTTTTTAATCTATGGAGGCAGAATTTTCCCTTTTTCACAAAGTCTAGGGACATCGCAGCATGAGCTTCGCCCTTTGCATAAATTCCTCTTTCTCAGCCCATGGAGGTACATGGGATTTCTGTTCAGCAGCTTTCTTAGTTAAATCCTGTCTCCTTTCTTCTACTAAATTCTGAAACTCTTTTTCTTCTTCACGTAATATACATGTTAGGTTATCCTTATGTGCTTGTGCTATATCTAGTGAACTCATTGTTAAAAAGAATTCACCCATGAACTGTGCATTTTTACTACTAAATACTGGATTCATATTCTTTCGAATAGGCAATTCTGAAAACACTACATCTAAGTTTGAATAAACATACTGAAGTTTCCCTGTTACGTAAAAAAAACTTGATAGAACACTACATGATACACCATATGTTAGAGGTATATGGTGATAAGTCACCCCTTCTGACACTGATGAGGGTAACTTCATACAAACATAACAATGACTAATTTCCATCATATTAACATACTGAAATAACAATTTAGTAAACATATTAAAAGACGAATCATTGTCTGATTCATTATGATAATTTATCTCATCTTCTACCCCTATTTCTATTTTATTTCCCTTTATTCTATTTACTTTCTCACTAGTAATTGTACTATTCTTGTTATCTGTTTCCATTAGCAAAGGTACTCCTACTGTTAGAAATAACCATACTAACACTATTAATAAAATACTACATAAGCAAAATCTTAAGTATTTTCTTTTTAAACTTCATTTCGGTCGTTCAGTGTCTTCAACTTCTGCCATTTTAATCAGAGAAAATGTCTTCTCTCTTTTCCTTTCTTTGTCTAAATTTTCTTAAAATCCGGTCTTTTATTTTAAGGAGGTCTTAATTTGCTTTCATAAATCTGTGCAACATGAACTCTTTCTGATTCTTCACATAAATCTAAGTTTTCAAATTCTTCTAGTATAACATAGGTCCACTCAGGGGCCCTGTATTTTCTGTTCAGAATTCTCAATCTTGGGCTTCTTCCCGTAAGTTTTACTAAGGTTTGTTTGAATTGCATCTGACTCGTAACTTCATTTACTTGCTTTGGTTTCTTTTCTGATTTTCATAGATGATATCTTAATCTCTTCACTCCTTCTGGCCAATTATCTCCTTTTCTAACTCTATTGAGCTGTACTGCACTTTCACCTTCTCCGTATCCTTCTAAAGTTCTTTTATTTTCACTTAATCTGGGCACAATCTGTTCTTGTTCTTCTTCCCTTTCTGATTGTCTTTGTTCTGTATTTTCTGTATTCGGATCTTCTTCTACCTGCACCTGTTCAGGTCTTATTATAGTTTGTTCTTCTTCTGCCTGAACCTGTTCTTCTTCTTCTATCTTACCCTGCTCAGGTTTCTGAATGGCTTTGTTTATTTTTACCTGAGTGTCTTCTTCTTTCCCTGACTTTTCCTCTCTATCTTTCTGTCTCTTTAATTCAGTTGTTCTTCTTGTTTCGACAACAGCATCAGAAATTTCAATCAATTGTATCCACCCTTCCTGACTTGTACTTGGCTGTTCGTCATATAGTTGTCTTTCAGAATCTATTATTATTATTGCTGTTCTTGTTGTTCAGATGGGCTCGGAACTCTTCTGGTATGACTAGCATGAATCCAATTTGGTAAACCTGCACACTTCACTGCTGTGGTAGTGACTAGTGTGACTTGATGTGGTTTATCCCACCTGGGTGCTAGACACAACTTCCTTGCATGTTTCTTCACTAACACCCAGTCTCCAGGATTCAAATCATGCGCTTGGTCTGGCTGTCTTTCAACTGCGTCTTCTCCAACCTGATGAGAGACAGAACGCACCATTTCAGCCAATCCTTTGCAATAGTCCAAAACCAGATCATCAGTTATATTCATCAATTTATTTCCAGGAATAAATGCTTGTCTCATTGCCCTTCCCATGAGTACCTCATGTGGACTCAATCCTGTTTTCCTGTCAGGAATACTTCTGAGACCCATCAGTACAAGAGGCAATGCATCTGGCCATTTCAGCATTGTGGATGCGCACACTTTCCCTAATCTTGATTTGATTGTGCCATTAAGCTGTTCAACTATTCCAGAAGCCTCTGGACGATAAGCACAGTGCAGTTTTTGTTCAATGTTAAATGCAGCACAGATTAATCAAATTATCTCATTATTAAAATGAGGTCCTCTATCTGATTCCAAAGTGACTGGAAAACCAAAACGAGGTATCAACTCCCTCAATAGTAGTTTAGCAACTGTGAGACTGTCATTTCTTCTAGCGGGGTATGCCTCTATCCATCTTGAGAACAGGCACACTATGACAAGTACATACTTCAATCCATTGCAAGGAGGCAACTCAATGAAGTCTAACTGCAGTCTGGTGAAGGGTCCTTCTGCCTTATCAATCTTTCACCTACTAACCACTGTCTTCCTGCCTGGGTTCTGCTGCTGACAGATTAAACATCTTTAGCAAAGGCTCTCCGCGACTACCCTAAACTTCGGATTGTACCAACTCTGTCTGAATAATCTGATCATTGAATCCCTGCCAATATGTGTTGTTCCATTGTATACTCTTGCCATTTGAGAAAGTAGACAATCTGGCAGGACTGGTCTGCCATCTAAATACACCCACACTTCGTCTTCTGTCCTTTTTGTACAACTTGATTTTATCCAAATTTCCTTTTCTTTTTCCTCAACTACTTCCTGTAACTGTCTTACCTCATCCCATGTTTCTGGAACTGAGAAAAACATAAGTTGGCAGCTAGTTTCACCCGTTTCAATTTTTATGTTAATTGACATTATATTTCTTGCACAGTATCGAGCAATTTGGTCGGCATATCTATTACCGGCCGCCACATAGTCATGTCCTGACTGATGTGCAGTGCATTTGACAACTGCTACTTCTTTTGGCAATTGTAATGCTTCCAACAAATCCTTTACATTTTTATTATTTCTGATAGGAGACCCTGAAGAAGTCAGATATCCCCTCTGCATCCAGAGTTGGCCAAAGTCATGCACAACCCCGAAACCATGTTGACTGTCTGTAAATATGGTTATTCTCCAATTTTTCCCCTTTTTGCATGCCTTTGTTAAGGCCACCAATTCGGCTACTTGTGCAGACTTGACTCCCGGTAAACAGGATGCTTCAACTACCCCTGTTATCTTGCATACTGCATATGCAGCACTTAATCCTCCTTCTTCTGTTCTTAGACATGACCCATCCATGAACAATTCATGATCAGATTCCTTCAATGGTGTTTCTTTTATGTCTGGGTGGGGCTTAGAACACAATTCAGTCACATCCAGACAACCATGATCAATCTCATCTTTCACTTCTTCACAACATGGGTCTGGTAGTAATGTGGCAGGATTCATTGTTGTACATCTTATCACTGTCACATTTTCTGCTCCTAAAATCACTCTTTCATATTAGTCAGCCGACTAGGAGTGAGATGTTGTGTTCGCGTTCTTGTCAAAAGAATCTCTACTGAGTGTGGAGCATAGACTTTTACGGAATGTCCCATCACAATTGACTCACTTTGCTCCAGACTCAAACAGGTAGCAGCTACTGCTTTTAAGCAGCCAGATAAGGCTGAGGCCACTGGATCCAAGGTGGCAGAGAAATACGCCACTGGACGTCGGCTCAGTCCATGTCTCTGTGTTAAAACTGAAAGTGCACAATTTTCTCTCTCACAACAAAACAGCGCAAATTCTTTTGAATAATCAGGCATGCCCAAAGCAGGGGCCTCACATAGACAGTTTTGTAGTCTCACAAAGGCTTCCAAACATTCATCATTCCAATCAATTGGATCTTTTGCTCTATTCCGAGTTAATTGAATCAATGGCTTTGCTAGCATGGAGAAGCTACTTATCCACTGCCTACAGTACCCAACCACACCCAGAAACATCCTCATCTCCTTCTGTGTCTGAGGTAACTGCATTTCTTTGATTATTTTTATTCTTTCCGGTGTCACTTTTCTAACTCCTCTTTCTATTTTATGCCCTAAATATTTAACTTGTTGTTGACAAAACTGTAATTTTCTGGAGACACCTTGTGTCCTCCTTCGGCCAAATGGTTCAGTAATGCAATTGTGTCAGTGACACAATCTTCTCGTGTTTTTGATGCCACCAATAGGTCATCAATGTACTGAACCAGAACTGATTTCCTGGGCATAACTAATGACTCCAGGGGAGCCGCATCGCCGCTAATTGCACCTGTGTGGGACTCCAAGTCCCAGGGAGACCTGCTGCACGCGCCTGGAGGTGCTGACATCATCGCTCTGAGCCCAAGGGGGCCTACTAAACGCCTCGCGGCACCCGCTTCGCGGGAGCCGCATCGCCGCTAATTGCACCTGTGTGGGACTCCAAGTCCCAGGGAGACCTGCTGCACGCGCCTGGAGGCGCTGACATCATCGCTCTGAGCCCAGGGGGGCCTACTAAACGCCTCGCGGCACCCGCTTCGCGGGAGCCGCATCGCCGCTAATTGCACCTGTGTGGGACTCCAAGTCCCAGGGAGACCTGCTGCACGCGCCTGGAGGCGCTGACATCATCGCTCTGACCCCAGGGGGGCCTACTAAACGCCTCGCGGTACCCGCTTCGCGGGACAAGCCCGGGCACGCCCGAAAGAGGCCGGGCTGGGCCCACTCTCTAACTTCTGCACCTAGGTAAAGTAATAGGCCTGGTCTTAGGTCAGTGTGGGACAATTAATAATCAGTTTATCTGGGTGTGTCAATTCATAATTTATTTCATTGACGTGGCCGTTTTGAACACCATCTGCACAGGGAGAGCCCCAGGTATTAAATATAACGTGAGAGAGGGCCTTTTAGATAAGCGATCTCGATCTCGAAAAGCCACGATGAGTGTTAGAGGTGCAGTAAACTCCACGAACCCACAGACGACGGGGAAGATAGTGAATACTTTGGACTCTTTTTTGACGAGAGCGACAAACATCTTGAAGAATGAGATAGCGCTGACTGAGCGCCGTCTCTCGATGGAATTTCTACCCCAGAAAAGATCATCGTTAGGAGCGTTTGCGAATAACACTGGTTTAGCGGGCCACGAGATTATTGAAGTGGGCCCAGAGGAGGTAATAGTAGTGGCCCCGGAGGGTGTGACATCACAAATCCTGGAAGTAACAGTATCCAGTGAGAACACACAAAGGACTTCCACAAGGACTCAAACCAGGAAAAAATCCCAAGATAGTAAATTGGACACGAGGACAAAAAGGAAGAGGGGTGGGGGACCGCAAAGGGCTAATACAGCAAAGGTCTCAAAATTAAACAAGAGTAAAATCATGCGTGAGGAGGAGGGAGACGCTGGAGGTGGGAGTAGTCTTGGTGAGACAAATATTTTAAACTGTATAAATTCACCTGTAATTTGTGATACTGATGAAGCGTCATGGCTTAGATTTGAAACACTGGTTTCTTTACTTTTAAATCCTATTACAGAAAGGCTGACCCAGATGGATCAAAAAATTACTGATCTTGGGGTGTTTGTATTGGAATTACACAATACGATGGAGGTACGAAGGAATAACATACAGAAGCAGGATCCCCTCACCCTGGCCCCGGAAATGTGGCAAAATGATCCAAGTTCGAGTAGTTTAAGAGGGTCTAATTCAGAGTCGAATATCTCTGAAGTCCAGAATGCAAAGCTGCTTATTGCTCCCAACACTGGGCTGTCAGATGTAGACAGGGCTCAAAGGGGTACTGAAAGTACTAGTACTGGCTTGATAGGGAGCCATCAGGATAGGCACCTAGGTAACAATAGTAGGGTTACCAGTGTACCTGGAATGGTTGAGGGGTCGGCGATAGTGGGCCTACGCGGGGATGCCATACGGAGGGAAACAGGTTTGAATAAAGGGGGGGTGGGGAGGATGGACCAAACGCTATATCTCCCACCAGCGGCAGCACCCTTGGTCTTAGTACTTGGAAATGTTCCCCAGTTAAGGAGGGATCAAGTTGAGTCTACCCCACAATTGATACTGAAAGCCTTTTATTGGCTAAATCAAAATCTAAACAAAATAGGAGTGTTTGGAGGGTTGGAAGCGAACCAAATACTGATGGCAAGAAGGGTTGCATGGGTGGGGCCGACAAGGAAGCACTGGGAGGGGGATTGCGTGGTTGTAAATTTTAATAGTAGGCACGTCGTAGGATTTATTTTAGCACACTTAGGCCAGATGTTCCCGAGTAGCTCTAATATTAAAGCTTTACCTTTGGGTTATTTTTATAGGCCGCCTAGACCACAGAGATTTTAGCCACAGATCCCGCACACCGATGATAGGGGCTTGAAAATGCAGAGGGGCTTGAACACGCAGCGGGTTCAAAGTACCGGGGGCACATTAGATATGAACCATCAGAACCGCTTTGCACCCCTATCTGGTTTAGAGGAGTGTGATTGACGTCAAGCCAACCCATTATATGCTGAAAGTTGTTTAGAGGGCCAGATACCCCCAATCAATAATAACATTAAAGTAATTCATCCAGTAGAGGGAGCAATCATAAACAGTCTCCGTTCTAAGAACATCCTAGTAAAAGACATGACTGAAGGGAATATCTATAATCTACACTCATCCGTAGGAACAAGTTTCCAGTACCAAACAGATAAACAGAGAGTAAAAAATACTGATATAGTAGGAGAGCCAGTTATTCCACAAAATGTAGCACATAGTCGGACGTTATCGTCCAATTTACATAGTTCCTCATACATTGATAATCAGATACAGGAATCAGCTAATCCAAATAGTATTACGGTACTTTTCTGGAATGTTGCAGGACTTCGGTCTAAACTACATAATCAGCTATGGCTAAATTTTGTGAGTAAATTTGACATACTTTGCCTGCAGGAAACATGGTCGTTGGAAGAAAATCATATTGAAGGCTATAAAACTTTTAACACTACTGCTCGACCATCGGCAAGTGGGAGGCCAAAGGGTGGCCTGTGTATGTATGTGTCGAATTTATTAAAGATAACTAAACTATGGTTGACTCTCTCAGAACCAAATTATCAAGTATTGGTCATAAACATAGATAAGCGAGATACAGTTATTCTTGTAAATTTTTATAACAATGTACAAAGGGAACATGTATTTCAAATGTTAAAACAGCTTAGAAATGCAATGCAGAGTACTCTGAATGATCATAGGGAAATTGGTCTATTAGTCTGGGGAGGTGATTTTAATACTGCTTTGTGTCCGCATAATGATGTTGCGCTATGTGGCATAGTAGATGAAAGGGAATGTAATCTCCCACATTTTTCACACAATTTACAGGGTGATGCCCTAAATGAGATTTTATTCTTTTTAGACATGAGTTTGTAAATATGTTGACTTCGCCTCCTATCCAGTTTACACAGACTTTTCATGGAAGGGGGGCGAATACAATTATAGATTTTATAATAACAACAAATAGATCAGCCTCCAGGGTTTTGAGTTTTAAAACCCATAAAAACGTCTTAAGTGACCACTTCCCACAAAGCATGAGTTTATCATTGGCATCAAAAACACGGATAGTACACCCCGAAAGGACTCAACGACTACAGGGTTTAGAAATAAACAAAATAAATGGATATTCCTTAAAGTGGGCCCAGGTAGAACCATCTGTAATTATGAAAGAAGTGGTGGAAAATATTATGAAATGTCTCGACGTGACTGCGCCACACGAAGATATATTGGGATCCTATATTTGTATAACGGATAATATTAGGAACATGTTGAAAAGAGAAATGAGAAATAGGAAGGAGAAGAAGGTTGGATGGTTTGACAATAATTGCACGAGAGCATATGCCACCTTGAAGAACGCTCTACACAAAAAGAAACGGGATAGAGAAGAAATAGCCAAATCCAGGCGAGCATATAACCTAGCTTTAAAAACTAGAAAGAGGGAAATAAAAGCGAACGCTTGGGCTGATTTGCACAAGGCTGCCATAGAGGGTAATAATATTGCATTTTGGCGCGTGGTCAAATCTCCTTTTTGAGATTTGAGTTAATGCCAAGAATAGAAATTGCAATTGATGAAGGGCAATGGGTTGAGCATTTTTCTAAAATGTACGCCAAGAAACAGGAGTCTAGTATTCAAATCGCCGGTTGCTGTGTCTCTACCCGTATAAACGATCCATTCCCAATTAATATAGACTTCACTTTAGAAGAAGTAGAACTAGCTGTGAAAGCTAGTAAGGGCGGAAAGGCACCAGGACCAGATGGGGTACCCGTAGATATATTTAAACAAAATACGGAGCTATGGGGCCCCTTAATAAAACAAGTCCTTGCAGCAGCATGCAAGGTAGGACTCATAGGATCTTGGTCTGAGTCATTAATGGTCCCAATTTTTAAGAAAGGTGACAGACAAAATCCTTCATGTTATCGCCCAATCTCCTTATTAGATTCAGTGGGAAAGGTCTTAGGCCGTATTATTTTAAACCGTCTCCAAGAATGGGCTGAAGAAAATAACGTATTAACGGATCTACAATTCGGATTCAGGGAAGGATTAGGAACATTAGAACAGGGCCTTAATTTAACAATCCTGACCGAGAAATATGTTAAAGTAAAAAAAGGAAAAATGTACTTAGCCTTCGTAGATCTTTCTACTGCGTTCGATTCTGTATGTCATAATAAATTGTGGAAGATTCTCGAAGTAATGGGAGTCGAACTAGCCTTAATTCAAGTTGTGAGAGAATTATATTCTGGGGCTAGTTCTAGAGTACGGTATGGACCAAATGGGGAATACACAGCTACATTTGCAGTAGACAGGGGGTAAGACAGGGCTGTGTCCTGGCACCCTTCTTGTTCACCATGTATACTAACGGCCTTGAGCAGGTGATGCTTGAGGGGTGCCAGGATCTACCACAGGTGAAAGGTCGACCCATTCCTATCTTACTCTATGCCGATGATGCGGTGATAATGGCCCGAACACCACTTGAGCTACAGCGGGCTATAAATAAATATAATGCTTATATGGAAAGCCTTGACCTAAAGATCAACGTTACTAAAACTTTTACAATGAGCTGTGGGAAAACTACCAAGAAAGAAAGACCCATTTTTATTGGAAATAATAAGCTAGAAACAACAAAAACATATCCTTATTTAGGTATTCTTGTGGATAATAAGGGTACATGGCTGCAGGCTATAAGGGCAAAAAAATTGACATTTATGAAAACTACAACAGCACTTGTAAATTTTGCTCAGAAATTAGGAAAACGGCCACCTTTGGAACTGGTTAAAATCTACCAATCCAAGTGCGTCAGTGCTGTACTGTATGGGGCGGGGATCTGGGGATACTGTAACGTAGTAGACATACAGAAAGTGGAAAATGCTTTTATCCGTTATATATTGGCTGTCCCTCGCTCGACTTCAACCTTTGTATGTCACAAGGAGTTGGGGCTAGAATACATCACGGACAAAATAAGGGTCCAGCCAGTTTTATTATGGCATCGAATCTGGACCTCAACAAAAACTACATTTAATCAAAGGGTCTTAAAAGATTCTCTTAAATTGGACCAAGCCTTAACTATTAAATGGTTGAAGTACATTAAAGATTTTATGGGGGACTTAGGACAGCTAGAATTTTTTGAAGATCCTTTAAAGATGACTAATATTTCTAGGAAAGATTTTAAAAACGATGTATGTCACACTTGGAAGAACTTAGATATGAAAGCGAAGCCCACAAACCGACAGTTCTCCAAAACCAGATGATCCTCGTTTCCACTGAAATGCAACCTTATTTGACCTACTATGGAACTGGGTATGACAGATTCGTGCTCGCACGTTTTAGATTAGATTCCTTTCATCGTTTAGTAGCGTTTCCCATAATAAACGATTGGACAAAAAATTTAGAAGCTTGCCCATGTGATGGTGAAGCATCCCAAACGACAATTCATATTGTTTTATTTTGTAAATATTACAGGGAATGCAGAAAAAGGTGGATTTACCCTATTTTAAAAATCTGGGGTCTGAGGCAATGTCGCCCCGCCTATCTTGCATTGCAATTATTGAATAGTGAATGTTTTACTAGAAATATTGCAATATTTTTAAAAGCGGTAATCAAGTGTAGGAAACAATTGTAATATTTTTATCCATTGGTTTTATCTGTATAAATTGTTTTAATGAACTCAGCCTGATTTGGTCAGTCGTTTCATACCTGAAAAATCGAACAAAGAAGTACTATTATTATCTGGTGGTTCGTACTTTTTAACAATGATTTTAAAATTGAATGTTTAAAATGTATAATGCTGTAATTTTGTATTTGTGTACTGTGCTTTTATGATTCTTCTTATCCAAAAATGAAAATCGAATAAAGCGAATTTGAATTGAATTGAAAAAAAAAAAATTGAATTGACTCCAGACACTTTTTCAGTATCTTATTGAAAATTGAGGGACTCTCTGTGTACCCTTGAGGAACTCGGCACCATGCCAAAATACGATCCTCAAACCGGAAGGCGAAGAGATACTGGCTGTCTGGGTGCAAAGGAATAGAAAAGAACGCTTGGCACAAATCAATTACTGTAAACCAACCTGCATTCCAGGGTATCTGATAAAGGATCACTGCTGGATTTGGCACTACTGGGCAACAAGGCACTACAATGTTGTTGACTTTTCTCAAAACCTGCACTATCCTGTATTTTCCGTTAGGCTTTTTAAGTCCCATTATTGGCGAATTACAAGGACTACCCATTATCTCTTTTAAAATGCCTTGTTTAATCATTCGGTCAATTTCTGGAGCAATTCCTGCTTTCACTTCTGGACTCATTTTGTACTGTTGTGTGTTTGGATAAACTGCAACTTCTCTCACTTTCACTTTAAATGGATCTACATTTGACATTAGCCCAATATCTTTTACCGTAAAATCCCACACTTCTGGATTCACTGTGGTTCTCAACTCTTCTGGCAATTCACTTTCAGTTATCAATGAAAACATCTTGTCTACTTCTGTACCTTGCTTAAGTAGCATCATTTTGTATATAACATCTTCATCAGGGGTTTGGAAAGCGACACCATCTGGTGTACAATATATTGTGCAGTTCATTTTGCACAATAGATCTCTTCCCAACAGATTTACTGGACTAGAATCGCAAACTACAAACAGATGCATATCTTTAAAATTTCCAATATGTACTTCCATTGGATTTGTGATTGGGGTTCTAATCTGTTGATTTGACACTCCTACAACTTAGATAGATTCTCTCGAGAGGGGTAATGTTGGGATGTCTGCTGTTCTTACCTTCCACTTTCCCATCAATAAATGGACCTGTCTGATCTACCAGCAAGGATGCGCCAAGCACGCACTCCTCTTCCTCTCCCCTCAGGCACCGTCATTGGATGTAGTCCGAATTTTCTTCATCATTCTGAAAAAAATACTGTGTAACCACTCTATTATTCTTACCACTTTCTCCGTGAAATCCGGTGTTCGCACTGTACTTTTGAGTGTTCACAAAGTTTGGCATAGGAGCTGGTGGCACCTGATACTGTGGAGTAACTACCTGCTGCGGCTGATTCATAAGTACTTCATTCTGCATCTGTGGGATTAAATTTTGGTTTGGCCCATTATTATTCTATACAGTCTTACACTCGTTCTTCCAATGTCCAAGCTTTCCACATGCATGACAAGGAAACTTCTTCTTTGCTTCCTCTCTATTCATTCGTCCTCTTACTTTACCACCATTCGCCGCTTGATCATTCTGACTCTGCTCTTTCACCTGATTATCAGTCTGGGTATTTGATTTATTCTCCTGCTGTTCTGCCAATTTTACTTGTGCCCACATCATTTTTTCTTTTAGCTTCCTACGCCTTGCCTCAATGTCATTTCCACAATACTTGGCATATTTCAAAATTTTGTTGATTGTCTTACTCTGCCAACACAACATGTGCTGCTGAATCATTTGACTAATCTCCGGTTTCAGACCATACACAAACCGATACACAAAATGTCCCATATCCTTATCACCAATGTTCTCAAAACCACTATACTGCTTAAACACTTGCAGTAACCGCTCATAATATGCATGTACAGACTCATTTGGCTCTTGAGTTGTTCTCTCTATTTTTACCCAATCTGTTTCTTTAGGAGGGATTTTCCCTTTCAGGAAAGTAATTACTTGGTGATATTTCTTCATCACCTCCTCTGAGGGTGATCCTGTCTTCGAGTCTCTAGCATACTCCTCACTTGGCCAATCAACTGTGATCTTACACTCTGTCCATAAATCAGCAGGTACTACAATATCAAAAAAACCATCCAGATCCTTCAACAAAACCTTTGAAACCTTCACAAATCTTTCTACCTGTTTATACCATTCAACTGGTTTTTCTCTCAATCTGGGGAAATCGTTCGTAAATGACAAAATATCCTGTCTACTCCAAGGGACATGAACATATCCACCACCAGGAACATCTCTCATTGGACACATTTTCTCAACCTTATCTGATTCTCTCACTGGAAATGCAGATGATGCTTCTCTCGCTTGTACTTCCTCTTTCTTTCTTATCCACCTGATTCTCCATTTGTCAATGTCTCCCCATTTTCGCAAAATATTCATCAACTCTTTTATCTGTAGTTTCTTACCAGAAGCATTTACACTTTCTAAATCTTTATCAGTAAAATCCACTTGATATGCTTTCTGTAATAGTTTTGATTTCCCTATATCTATTCCAATCTCTGAGGCAACTTCTGTTAATTTCTCATGAAATACTGTCGCTCTTCTCGTTATACTCTTATATAAGAGTAACAACTCCTCATCATTATAAACATTCAATCTTTCTATGCTCACATTGCCAGTTATCATTTCTTCCAAATCTACTTTCAATCTACTGATATCTAGAATCTTTGGTTGTGGGTTTCGATTTTCTATTTCCTGTGCCCATCTCTCTATATCTTCAGGGGTAACTACTGTTGAACCTCCAGTTCCAACAGGAACCAAAGATCTCTTTACTCTCAAATTTGCAGGTATAATTCTCTTCAGAATTTCAGTTATACGTTCTACATTCGGGAGATCCATTAATGAAATTACTGATTCATTTTCACTAGTCTGATCATCCGTAATTATTACTTCTCTTCCGGGACTTGTTAACGGAATTGTCACAGTTTGAGGTTTCTGGTAAGTCTTTTTATCTCCATATAATGGGATTACAGGACCAATAGTCACTGGTACTGTCAAAGCTTCAGCATTTAAATTCAATTGGCTTACTTTCTGAACTAATTCTTCTCTAGTTTTATTTAAAGCTTCTCTCTCATTATCCTGCAACAACCTATTAAATGATACATCATGTAATATTTGTGGGGTTAAAGGCATTCCTATCACTGGTGCACTTGGGGTAACCTTACTAGGTGCTTTTTGGTATGGTGGAGGGTTTTTAATCAAAATATCCTCTAACAGCTCATCATCTGATTCGCCATATCCTGTCGTATTCATGTGTTTCGTTTTTTCTTTACACTTTCCTCCTAACTGTTCTTCAGCCATTAATACTGGATATAAACCCTCGGTCACCACAGCTCTTCTCCAATGCTTCATTTGATCTCCATTTTATTCATACTGATATTTAGGCAAAAATCCTCTAAATCTCCAACCACTTCTGTATTTTTCACGATCAAATGCCTCAATTTCCCATTCTCCCAAAGCTTCATACTGTGTCATTCTAGGATTTGGTTCTAACATATTCATTCTATCTCTCAAATTCTGAAGTATCTTTAAATTAAAAGTACCATGCTCCGGAAAAGTCAACACACCATCATCTTTAGTATACTCCACCCAATTCTCCAACCATACACGTGTGATATCCTTTCTCCATCATCATAAAGGAAGCAGGTGTTTTAGGTGGCGGAATAGGAATTCCCTCTCATTACAGGCTTGTCTTTTTTAAAGAAATTTTTCATTTTCTTCATTAATGTCATTTTCTTTGGTCTTCCGAACATTTCAGATGGTCGATATAAGAAAGAGTCTTCCATATATCTCCTAGCTCTATTACCTATGTCACGTCCTATGTCAGCACGACTCACACCCACAGTCAAATCAGGACTCAACATACAATTCCTTTTCGACCACTCCTAGCGCGGCTTTTATCTATCAACCAATCAGACACAGACTCACGCTCGTGTTCTGACCAATGTCAGCGCGGCATTTTGTGACGTCAGTATTACTCCTCACTACTGACCCCTCCTTTACAATCTGCTTCTGTCTCACACCCGCTGTTTCAACCAATCCCAGTGCGGCTCTCTGTGACGTCAGTATAACTCCGGCGACTGACCCTCCCTTCACAAGGTAATACGATAACTTATTTCTTAATACTTTTCATTAAATTTTTCGTTAATAACAACATAAAAACATTTGATACCCTGTCTGTTCCACTTAGCAAAGGATAGATTCTCAACTTATTCTTGAGTTTCAATATTACTCTTCTTCTACTGCGAGTAAAACGCCTGTTTACTCTTCATTCAAGCTCAGGAGAACCTGTTACTTCTTCAGTGTCACCCGTATTGGGAAATGAGACCAAAGTTTCACCAGCGAACTCCTTTCGCTATCATCCACACTCTACTTTTATACGAAATAATCCCTTATTTAATACTGCCAGCCCTATGTAGCTTCTCAGTATTATTCCAACAGATGAGTAACCTCACTGCAGTGTGGCTTCTGTCACCACCCGCTATTCATTCTCCCGGGATTTCTAGACAACATAAAACAAGACACTAACTTTTGTTAAACATAAATCAATAATCAATAATCAATATTTATCACCAAACTAATCAATAATAACCATAACTCTGCTACCAGAAAAATTGATCCAGCGGTATACCAACAACAGATACTCCACTACCATATACTCACCTGGACCCATCAAACACACATAGATTGAGTAGACCGCTAGAGTGTCAAAGTTTTATATATATTTTCATAACCTTCAGGATTAGTTATTTAATTTTCCTAACTAACCTTTCACTGATCAAAAAGTTCTTTCCTCTGGTCGATGGACCATTAGTTGAACTAGTTGATGGTGATAATTAACTTAACCCTTAACTATTCTTTTGTTTGAAGTAAATGATCACAAACTCAGGAAGGTTTAAAATCTTTATCTAAATTGAATGCATGTGAACCATTTCAAAAAAATACAGTGCAGTCACCATCATTCTTAGGAGAGAAAATTCAATTGATCAAACATCAAGCATATATTTCGGACTCATACAATAATTAATGCTCAGAAAGTCGAGTGGAGAAGTGTGGCTCAATGGTTAGAGCGGCAGACCCTGATGCAGAGATCTGGCCCGGGACCAGGGTTCAATTCCCACCTCGGCGGGTCTTGGGCTCAATTTCCTCGGACCTGATAATTCTTGCCTCGGTGCCTATTCTAATCATGGGTCCAACTCTGGGCAATAGCTTGCTTAATCTCCACAACGGCCCCAACAGCGCTAGGATGCCTGGGGGTGCCCAGGAGTGGACATTTCACAGGGAAAAGCCAGGAAGGGTTCCACAGCGGTATGCGTACAGCGCCAGGACACCTCTTTGGGGGTATAAGTGCGCTTTACATGTACAAATTTCATTTCGAGAGAAAAGAACATTTGCAAATAACGTGAAATTATAGTTACCACGAATGGTGTGAAAGACCAACCCCCTGGCCAAAGGGCTGGTAAGGGTCCCCAGGATAGGTCAGGAGACAAAGAGGACAGGAGTCAGGATAGTTGACCTCTCTAAAATACCGACGATTGCGTCGCACCCCTCTCTGACACTCTCTTCCTCCTCGAGATTCTTCTGTGATCTTCTGATCCAACCCAATTAAGTTAGGATAGCACGTTCTTCTTCTGAGCCTGTATTCGATTCTTCATCAGCATCTCACAGCATTTCTCCCAGCAACAGCATCTCCGACTCACAGCATCTGGACAGACAGCATCTCGACCCCCGACTCCTTCTAACTAAGGCTACTTAGTTATACCTTTGTTTCTTCATGTTCCACCCACTAAAGTTTCAATATCGTAAAAATATGAATTATGATTGGTCAGGGCAAGGGGGAAGCTCCATCACACCATGCTTACATGTCATTAAATTTAGTTCAACTATTGTTCGCAAACACATCCCCTTAATTTTTATTCATGTATTGGGTTCTCATGCGATTTCACATTTTACCTGCAACATTATTCTAACTTTATGAATAAGAGTCTTCATCGTTGAACTTTTCACCATCCGTTCTCAGGGTATGTCATTTGCGACCTTGGCTCCCGTTCAACCTCTAAGTCATCAATCCGGGTTAACTTTCAGTGGACATGCGCAGTCGCTTCATCACTCTGCTTAGTTCAGTTATGCGTGAAAGGCCCAAATATGCACTAATGATAAAGTTCAGAAAGACAAATATTAAATTCACAAATAAATGGTCACACTGTATACCTCCCACCTCTACTCTATTTCCCTTTTCTTATTAATACTTTTCCTGCATTAGCATTAGTAAAATAGCTTGTTTTTATTTCAGCTAAGCAGATGCCATGCACGCAAGTCTTCAAGACTCCATTTTAGTGTCTTCTGCTCATGCGCTAGAATTTCCCTCCAATCGTTACCTCGTCATACTGCGTAGATGCAGTTGACGCATGCGCACAACAGTTTCCCCGTTTAAAGTGGTATTAGTCCGTTTTCATTGTTATTCGCATTAATACACACATAAGCAAGCTTCACTAACCCACGTATTCATGTGGTGTGTATTAGTTATTCACAGATTATGTTTAATAACTTGTTAATGAGTTAAACGAGTGGATTGCCTCCGAGCAAGTCTCTTTCTTACCTTGCTCCATCAATCGACTCTCACTCTCAAGATTAAATGTTCAATTCCCAGTGTTTCTCTGTTTCTTCAATTAAAGGTACAGGCAATGGTAATTTATTTGACTAAGGTTGGAAAACATTTTTTTCTTTTACCTTGTTTGAATAGATCTCTTTTTAAGTATGTATTACCCCAGAGAGAAAAAATCCTCTTTATCTCTCTCTCTCTCTCTCTCTCTCCTACCCTGTCTCTGTCCTTCCATTCCACACTGTAAACCATGTCACTGTATGTGCACTCTAACCTACAGCTGAATATCTGCTAGTTTTCGATGCAAAAGTCATATATAAGTTTTGAATCAGACCACTACAGTATCACAGTTGCCTAATGGTTCAGGTCTTAGACTCTTACTTTCGAGGTTATGTGTACAATTCCCAATGTTTCTTTGATTAAAGGTGTAGGCAATGGTAATTTCTTTGACTAGGGTTGGAAAACATTTTCTTCTTTTCACCTTGTTTGAATAGATCTCTTTTTAAGTATGTATCACCCCAGAGAGAAAAAATCCTCTTTATCTCTCTCTTTCTCCTACCCTGTCTCTGTCATTCCATTCCACACTATGAACCATGTTACTGTATGTGCACTCTAACCTACAGCTCTATGTATGCTGGTTTTCAATTCGAATGTGATATATACATTTTGACTCTGACTCATAGACAGTCTCTGTGGCATAATGGTTAAGGTGCAAGACTCTTACTCTGAAGATAAGTGTTCAATTCCCAATGTTTCTGTTTCTTCAATTAAAGGTGTAGTAAATGGTAATTTTCTTTGACTAAATTTGGAAAACATTTTTTCTATTACCTTGTTTGAATAGATCTCTTTTTAAGTATGTATTACCCCAGAGAGGAAAAATCCTCTTTATCTCTCTCTCACCTACCCTGTCTCTGTCCTTCCATTCCACACTGTAAACCATGTTACTGTATGTGTACTCTAACCTGCAGCTCTAAATACGCTGGTTTTCAATTCGAATGTCATATATAAGTTTTGACTCTACTTATAAAGTGTCTCTGTGAACTGATGGTTAAGGTCTTAGACTCTTCCTCTCAAGATTAAGTGTTCAATTCCCAATGTTTCTGTTTCTTCAATTAAAGGTGTAGGCAATTGTAATCTATTTGAATAAGATTGGAAAACAATTTTTCTTTTACCGTGTTTGAATAGATCTCTTTTTAAGTATGTATTACCCCAGAGAGAAAAAATCCTCTTTATCTCTCTCACCTACCCTGTCTCTGTCCTTCCATTCCACACTGTAAACCATGTTACTGTACGTGTACTCTAACCTGCAGCACTAAATATACTGGGTTTTCCATTAAAATGTCATATATAAGTGTTGAGGGGGTTCTATAGAGTGTCAGTTTGGACTAGAGGTTATGGGCTATGTCTCTTACATTCATGGTTGAGTGTTCAATTCCTATTGTTTCAATGGTTTTATTTCTTCAGTTAAAGATGTAGGCAATTCTAATTTATTTGACAAATCTTGGAAAATAATGTTTTCTTTTTACCATGTTTGAATATATCTCTGAATAAGTACGGCTTCCCCGAGATAATAAAAATCTGTTCTATCTCTCTCTCTCTCTCCTACCCTGTCTCTGTCCTTCCATTCCACACTGTAAACCATGTTACTGTATGTGTACTCTGACCTGCAGCACTAAATATGCTGGGTTTTCGATTCGAATGTCATATATAAGTTTTGGGGGTGTCTTACAGGGAGTTTTTGTGGCCTAATGGTTAAGATCTTAGTTTCTTACTCTAAAGAGTAAGTGTTCCATTCCCAGTGTCTAAATCTTTCTTTAATTAAAGGTGTAGGCAATCTGAGTTTATTGGACTAAGGTTGGAAAACATTTGTTTCTTTTCACCTTGTGTGAATAGATCTCTATTTAAGTATGGATTACCCCAGAGAGAAAAAAATCCTCTTTATCTCTCCTACCCTTTCTCTGTCCTCCCATTCCACACTGTGAACCATGTTACTGTATGTGCACTCTAACCTACAGCTCTATATATGCTGGTTTTCGATTTGAATGTCATATATAAGTTTTTGCTCTGCCCTATAGTCATTGTGGCCTAATGGTTATGGTCTTAGTCTCTTACTCTGAAAGTTAAAAGTTCAATTAACAATGTTTCTGTTTCTTCAATTAAAGGTGTAGGCAATGGTAATTTATTTGACTAAGTTTGGAAAACATTTTTTCTTTTACCTTGTTTGAATAGATCTCTTTTTAAGTATGTATTACCCCAGAGAGAAAAAATCCTCTTTATCTCTTTCTCTCCTACCCTGTCTCTGTCCTTCCATTCCACACTGTAAACCACGTTCGTGTACTCTAACCTGCAGCACTGTATTTGCTGGGTTTTTGATTCGAATGTCATATATAAGTTTTGATTGTGTTCTATTGCGAATCACTGTGGCCTAATGGTTAATGTCTTAGGCTCTTACTCTCAAGATTAAGTGTTCAATTCCTGTTGTTTTTCTGTTTCTTCAATTAAAGGTGTAGGCAATGGTAACTTATTTGACTAAGGTTGGAAAACATTTTTCCTTTTATCTTGTTTGAATAGTTCTCTTTTAAGTACGTATTACAACAGAGAGAAAAAATCCTCTTTATCTCTCTTTCTCTCCTACCCTGTCTCTGTCCTTCCATTCCACACTCTAAACCACGTTCCTGTACGTGTACTCTAACCTGCAGCACTGTATTTGCTGGGTTTTTGATTCGAATGTCATATATAAGTTTTGATGGTGTTCTATTGCGAATCACTGTGGCCTAATGGTTAATGTCTTAGGCTCTTACTCTCAAGATTAAGTGTTCAATTCCTGTTGTTTTTCTGTTTCTTCAATTAAAGGTGTAGGCAATGGCAATTTATTTGACTAAGGTTGGAAAACATTTTTTTCTTTTCACCTTGTTTGAATAGATCTCTTTTTAAGTATGTATTACCCCAGAGAGAAAAAATCTCTCCCTCTCTCCTACCCTGTCTCTGTCCTTCCATTCCACACTGTAAACCATGTCACTGTATATGCACTCTAACCTACAGCTGTATATATGCTAGATTTCAATGCGAATGTCACATATAAATTTTGACTCTGACCTCTAGAGTGTCACAGTGGCCTAATGGTTCACGTCTTAGACTCTTACTTTCGAGGTTATGTGTTCAATTCCCAATTTTTCTTTAATTAAAGGTGTAGGCAATGGTAATTTATTTGACTAGGGTTGGAAAACATTTTTTTCTTTTCACCTTGTTTAAATAGATCTCTTTTTAAGTATGTATTACCCCAGAGAGAAAACATCCTCTTTATCTCTCTCACCTACCCTGTCTCTGTCCTACCATTCCACACTGTAAACCATGTTACTGTACGTGTACTCTAACCTGCAGCACTAAATATGCTGGGTTTTCGATTCGAATGTCATATATACGTTTTGAGGAAACTCAATAGACAGGCCCTGTGGCCTAGTGGTTATGGGCTTTGTCTCTTATTTTCAAGGTTGAGTGTTCATTTCCTGGTGTTTCATTGGTTTTATTTCTTCAGGTAAAGATGTAGGCAATTGTAATTTATTTGACAAATCTTGGAAAATAATGTTTTCTTTTACCATGTTTGAATATATCTCTTTTAAGTACGGCTTACCCGAGATAATAAAAATCCTTTCTATCTCTCTCTCCTACCTTGCCTCTGTCCTTCCGTTCCACACTGTAAACCATGTTGCTGTACGTGTACTCTAACCTGTAGCACTGTATTTGCTGTGTTTTCGATTCGAAAGTCATATATAAGTTTTGAGGGTACCCTGTAGAGAGTTACTATGGCCTAACTGTTAAGATCTTAGGCTCTTACTCTCAAGATTAAGTGTTCAATTCCTGGCGTTTTTCTGTTTCTTCAATTAAAGGTGTAGGCAATGGTAATTTATTTGACTAAGGTTGGAAAACATTTCTTTTCTTTTCACCTTGTTTGAATAGATCTCTTTTTAAGTATGTATTACCCAAGAGAGAAAAATCCTCTTTATCTCTCTCTCTCCTACACTGTCTCTGTCCTTCCATTCTACACCGTGAACAATGTTATTGTATGTGCACTCTAACCTACAGCTCTATGTATGCTGGTTTTCAATTCGAATGTCATATATAAGTTTTGACTGTGACAGATAGCGAGTCACTGTGACCTAATGGTCAAGGTCGTAGACACTTCTCTCAAGATTAAATGTTCGATTCCCAATGTTTCTGTTTCTTCAATTAAAGGTGTAGGCAATAGTACTTTATTTGTCCAAGGTTAAAAAAAAAAAAATCTTTTACCTTGTTTGAATAGATCTCTTTTTAAGTATGTATTACCCCTGAGAGAAAAAATACTCTTTATCTCTCTCTCCTACCCTGTCTCTATCCTTCCATTCCACACTGTAAACCATGTTACTGTAGGTGTACTCTAACCTGCAGCACTAAATATTCCGGGTTTTCGATTCGAATGTCATATATACGTTTTGAGGGGTTCTTCTAAAGAGTCACTGTGGCCTAGTGGTTAAGGGCTTAGTCTCTTTTCTTCAAGGTTTATTGTTCAGTTCCTGATGTTTCAATGGCTTTGTTTCTTTAGTTAAAGATGTAGCAATTGTAATTTATTTGACAAATCTTGGAAAATAGTATTTTCTTTTTACCATGTTTGAATATATCTCTTTTTAAGTACGGCTTACCCGAGATAATAAAAATCCTCTCTCTCTCTCCCTGTCTCTGTCCTTCCATTCCACACTGTAAACCATGTTACTGTATGTTCACTCTAACCTATAGCTCTATATATGCTGGTTTTTGATTCAAATGTCATATATAAGTTTTGACTCTGACCTAAAGAGAGTCAGTGTGACTTATTGGTTAAAGTCTTAGACTCTTACTCTCAAGGTTAAGTGTTCAATATCAGGTGTTTTAATGGTTCTGTTTCTTCAATTAAATGTGTAGGCAATGGTAATTTATTTGACAAAGGTTGGAAAATAATACTTTCTTTTCACCTTGTTTGTATATATCTCCTTTTAAGAACATGTTAAACGAGAGAATAAACATCCTCTCTATCTCTCTCACCCTGCCTCTGTCCTTCCATTGAACACTATAAACCATGTTACTGTATGTGTACTTTAAAGTACAGCACTATATATGCTGGGTTTTCGATTCGAATGTCATATATACATTTTGATTGAGAGCTCAATAGAGTCACTGTGGCCTAATGGTTAATGTCTTAGGCTCTTACTCTCAAGATTAAGTGTTCAATTCCTGTTGTTTTTCTGTTTCTTCAATTAAAGGTGTAGGCAATGGCAATTTATTTGACTAAGGTTGGAAAACATTTTTTTCTTTTCACCTTGTTTGAATAGATCTCTTTTTAAGTATGTATTACCCCAGAGAGAAAAAATCTCTCCCTCTCTCCTACCCTGTCTCTGTCCTTCCATTCCACACTGTAAACCATGTCACTGTATATGCACTCTAACCTACAGCTGTATATATGCTAGATTTCAATGCGAATGTCACATATAAATTTTGACTCTGACCTCTAGAGTGTCACAGTGGCCTAATGGTTCACGTCTTAGACTCTTACTTTCGAGGTTATGTGTTCAATTCCCAATTTTTCTTTAATTAAAGGTGTAGGCAATGGTAATTTATTTGACTAGGGTTGGAAAACATTTTTTTCTTTTCACCTTGTTTAAATAGATCTCTTTTTAAGTATGTATTACCCCAGAGAGAAAACATCCTCTTTATCTCTCTCACCTACCCTGTCTCTGTCCTACCATTCCACACTGTAAACCATGTTACTGTACGTGTACTCTAACCTGCAGCACTAAATATGCTGGGTTTTCGATTCGAATGTCATATATACGTTTTGAGGAAACTCAATAGACAGGCCCTGTGGCCTAGTGGTTATGGGCTTTGTCTCTTATTTTCAAGGTTGAGTGTTCATTTCCTGGTGTTTCATTGGTTTTATTTCTTCAGGTAAAGATGTAGGCAATTGTAATTTATTTGACAAATCTTGGAAAATAATGTTTTCTTTTTACCATGTTTGAATATATCTCTTTTTAAGTACGGCTTACCCGAGATAATAAAAATCCTTTCTATCTCTCTCTCCTACCTTGCCTCTGTCCTTCCGTTCCACACTGTAAACCATGTTGCTGTACGTGTACTCTAACCTGTAGCACTGTATTTGCTGTGTTTTCGATTCGAAAGTCATATATAAGTTTTGAGGGTACCCTGTAGAGAGTTACTATGGCCTAACTGTTAAGATCTTAGGCTCTTACTCTCAAGATTAAGTGTTCAATTCCTGGCGTTTTTCTGTTTCTTCAATTAAAGGTGTAGGCAATGGTAATTTATTTGACTAAGGTTGGAAAACATTTCTTTTCTTTTCACCTTGTTTGAATAGATCTCTTTTTAAGTATGTATTACCCAAGAGAGAAAAATCCTCTTTATCTCTCTCTCTCCTACACTGTCTCTGTCCTTCCATTCTACACCGTGAACAATGTTATTGTATGTGCACTCTAACCTACAGCTCTATGTATGCTGGTTTTCAATTCGAATGTCATATATAAGTTTTGACTGTGACAGATAGCGAGTCACTGTGACCTAATGGTCAAGGTCGTAGACACTTCTCTCAAGATTAAATGTTCGATTCCCAATGTTTCTGTTTCTTCAATTAAAGGTGTAGGCAATAGTACTTTATTTGTCCAAGGTTAAAAAAAAAAAATCTTTTACCTTGTTTGAATAGATCTCTTTTTAAGTATGTATTACCCCTGAGAGAAAAAATACTCTTTATCTCTCTCTCCTACCCTGTCTCTATCCTTCCATTCCACACTGTAAACCATGTTACTGTAGGTGTACTCTAACCTGCAGCACTAAATATTCCGGGTTTTCGATTCGAATGTCATATATACGTTTTGAGGGGTTCTTCTAAAGAGTCACTGTGGCCTAGTGGTTAAGGGCTTAGTCTCTTTTCTTCAAGGTTTATTGTTCAGTTCCTGATGTTTCAATGGCTTTGTTTCTTTAGTTAAAGATGTAGCAATTGTAATTTATTTGACAAATCTTGGAAAATAGTATTTTCTTTTTACCATGTTTGAATATATCTCTTTTTAAGTACGGCTTACCCGAGATAATAAAAATCCTCTCTCTCTCTCCCTGTCTCTGTCCTTCCATTCCACACTGTAAACCATGTTACTGTATGTTCACTCTAACCTATAGCTCTATATATGCTGGTTTTTGATTCAAATGTCATATATAAGTTTTGACTCTGACCTAAAGAGAGTCAGTGTGACTTATTGGTTAAAGTCTTAGACTCTTACTCTCAAGGTTAAGTGTTCAATATCAGGTGTTTTAATGGTTCTGTTTCTTCAATTAAATGTGTAGGCAATGGTAATTTATTTGACAAAGGTTGGAAAATAATACTTTCTTTTCACCTTGTTTGTATATATCTCCTTTTAAGAACATGTTAAACGAGAGAATAAACATCCTCTCTATCTCTCTCACCCTGCCTCTGTCCTTCCATTGAACACTATAAACCATGTTACTGTATGTGTACTTTAAAGTACAGCACTATATATGCTGGGTTTTCGATTCGAATGTCATATATACATTTTGATTGAGAGCTCAATAGAGTCACTGTGGCCCAGTTGTTAGTGTATTAGACTCTTAGTCTTAAGGTTAAGTGTTTAATTTCTGGTGTTTCAGTAGTTCTGTTTCTTCAGTTATAGGTGTAGACAGTGATTATTTATTTGACAAATGTTGGAAAATATATTTTTCTTTTCACCTTGTTAAATATATCTCTTTTGAAGTATGTATTTCCCCAGAGAAAAAAATCCTCTCTATCTCTCTATCACCCTTTCTCTGTCCTTCCAATTCACACTGTAAACCATGTTAGTGTTTGTGCACTCCAACCTACATCACTATATATGCTAGTTTTTGATTTGAATGTCATTTATAAGTTTTGACTCTGACTTATAGAGAGTCGCTGTGGCCAAGTGGTTAATGTATTAGATTCTTATTCTCAAGATTAAGTCTTCTTTTCCTGGTGTTTTAATGGTTCTGTTTCTTCAGTTAAAGGTGTAGGCAATGGTAATTTATTTGAACACAGTTAGAATTTTTTTTTTCATTTTACCTTGTTTGAATACATCTCTTTTTAAGTATGTATTGCCCCAGAGAAAAAAATCCTCTCTATCTATCTCTCTCTCTCACCCTGTCTCTGTCCTTCCATTCCATATTGTAAACCATGTTACTGTATGTGTACTCTAACCCACAGCACTATATATGCTGGGTTTTCAATTTGAACGTCATTTATAAGTTTTGTTTGCAATATATAGTGTGTCACTGTAGCCTAGTGGTCAAGGTCTTAGTCTCTTACTCTCAAGGTTAAGTGATAAATTCATGGTGTTTCAATGGTTTTGTTTCTTCAGTTAAAGATGTAGGCAATTGTAATTTATTTGACAAAAGTTGGAAAATAATATTTTCTTTTCACCTTGTTTAAATATATCTCTTTTTAAGTACAGCTTACCCGAGATAATAAAAATCCTGCCTATCTCTCTCTCTCTCCCACCCTGTCTCTGTCCTTCCATTCCAAACTGTAAACCATGCTACTGTACGTGCACTCTAACCTACAGCACTATATATGCTGCTTTTCGATTCGAATTTCATATATATGTTTTGACTCTGATCTAAAGAGAGTCACTGTGGCCTATTGGTTAAGGTCTTAGACTCTTACTCTCAATGTTAAGTGTTCAATTTCTGCAGATGCGGTTTGGTAAGTGTGAGTTGTTTGTGTTTTTCCTGTATGGCGCAGGGTAAGGGCCTATAGATGGAAAACCAAAAAGGATATTGAAAAATCAAGGAGAAAAGTTAAAGTGCATAAGGAGTTCAAAAAGAAGACTTTCAGAGGCAGCGTGTCTAAATCATATCTGTTTCCGGCAGTTACTTCCAACAACAGGCCCCTACCCAACCTCCACTTAGCTTCGAATTTGAGCCAGACAGCAGTGAGCACACACACACACACAGCAACATAACATTCTCCAAATGAAGTGAAAAATCAATGCACTGCTGTCAGTCACACCACACTCGTCATCACCATCACCACTACACAGACATATAGGTTGTCATTTACCTTTAGGCCACTTCAAACTAAGTCATCATCATCATCCAAATCGGCTGGTTTCAGTGAATTTGAAAACTTCCATCTTCTTCTGATGGCATTTCTCAAAGTAGTCATGCTCACGCCCACGCACTGAGTCATCCCATCAATCATCTCTGATTCTCCTGACTCTGACTCCAAGTATGGTGTCCAACTCCGTACAATCAGTGTCCCAAATGAGTCCAGACTCGTCCCGACTCAGTCAAAATGCAATGGATCGGCCTGTAGTAGTACATTTTTGTTATTGAACAACAAGAAGGTAAAGATTGACTTGAGTCACTATTTTTGTGTGTAGAATACAGTAGACATCATTCACAACAAAGAACGATCAATCAGCGTGCAATGCATGCCATCATTTACTTGTTCTTCCGGGGCAATCCTTCTAGGCTAGGAAAGGATAGATAGATAGTCAGGGCCCAGGGTTGGAGGCAGCCACACATTTGTTTGTTTGTATTCTCCATCCAATGTCTGACTTGAGGGAAATGGCTTTAGGGCGAATCTGGAATCTGGAGTCAGGACTTACTTCTTCACTGACTGCACACAGTTGCAACTCCAATCCAGCAATAAAAGAGTAAGACAGTGGGGGTGGATTTGTGAACCAGAGACAGAGACACACAAATAATAAAGTAAATAATGTTCCTTTGCTATATCTTTTTTGGGGGATTTTTTGGGCGTCAAAGAAAGAAAGAAAAGAAAGTAACTAGAGAAAGTAAAGCCTAGTTGTCAGGGAAGTAGAGCTCTTCCTTAAACTCTGGTGGTTCGCCCAGAAGTAGGTCACCTAATACACTACTTCCATGACCTTAGTCGTCGTCATCATCTTCCTGCCATGCTACTTCAGGTATGGTGTAATCCGGTGGTATAAAGTCCTGATTCATTTTGATCATAGTTAACCTCTCCATGTTTTGGGGTGAGAGACTGGTCCTTCTCACTGTCAGAACGGCACCAGCAGCACTGAAAACACGCTCAGCAGAGTCACTTGCGATGGGGCAAGCCAGATAGTTTACCGCCAGCCTGCTGAGCACTGGCCATTGGCGCCTTTTACCATACCAATACAGCAATGGATTTTGATTAAAGTAGACCTCTGTTGGGTCATCTAGATAGGCCTTGACCATCCACTCAATGGTTGGGGTGCTCTGCTTTGCCCGGCCTCTTTTGCCTTTGCCTCAGCACTGGACTTAAGCCCTAGCTGTAGAAACCATTCCTTTGCAGATATTGGTGCTGATGTTCCTGTTCTTGTTGTTGATGTTGTTGGTGCTCTTGACTGCTGTGAGCCTACCGCACTGCCCTCAGGCTCTGAAGTTGAAATTGAAGGCTGCCCTGCAGTACTTGTTGTGCCATGGAGGAGCAGGCCTCTAATTCCTGGCATTTCTTTTTCTAGCTGACTGCCTTGTACAGCTATCCAAGTTTTGTAGTTTGCAACATCCCCGTTTGAAAAAAGAATGAAAGTGTCCAGTGATGGTTTGTACCATGGATCAAGAGTTGTGGCACAAATGTAATGGTTGGATGACACAACGTTTCTTTTCACCCTTGTATTTTCAGATAAGAGAAGGATTAAGCTCTCCACCAACTCATATGCTTTTTTTTCCCCTCCACACCTGCGTACATTGCAGGCACCTCCTTTAGTTGTTCCTGTAGCATGTGCAACAATGGGATAGCTTGGCCCATGGTAGAGTCCTCCTTGCTGACTTCATGTGTGAAGACCTCAAAAGGAAGCAGCATCTCTGTCAGGCATTTAACTAGCGCCCATTGGTCCATCTCAATGATCATGCCTTTCACAGTTGCATCCCCTCTTTGCATGACATATTCATTGATTGGTCTGTACTGCTCGAACAGACGTTCAAGCATGTAATAAGTCGAGTTCCAACGAGTTGGCACCTCCTGGATGAGTGCTTTAACTGGCATTCTATTATCACATTGAATGATCCTCATTTGCTTCCTGGCTTTAAAAGAATGGCTGAAATGTGTGCAGATCCTTCTGCAGGTGGTCAGTAAGTTACTGACTTGGGGGGATATTCACAAGAACAGGCGCTAAACATCACCAAAAAACGTTAACGCAACTTCACACATCGCAGTTGATTGCGGGAAAATAACCCCGTATAACCTGGAATTCACAACACGGCGGTACCATGCAATAAGTTGCCAAAAACGTGGCCAATGTCCGCGATACAACCACCGCGACGGAGATAAAAACACAAACCCCAACACCAAAAAACATGCGATGAGCCCATTCGCAAGGAGGAAAGCAGCGATAAGCAGCGCCAGGCACGCGACACACATACGGCAGGCGGGAATAAGCACAACAAAAGCAGGAAAAAGAAAGACAAACCAAACAGAAAACAACAGTGAAGCACAATGGAGGCAGTCGGAGCTAGTACACAACCCCACAAGCACCATTGGCAACAAAACATTGGACATGGCAGGCCATCGTGGACAAGGTGAATGCAGCCGGAGAGCGGAGGAGGACAATGGCAGAAAACCAGAACAGCTGCAATGATGCGAAACTCACAAACAAGCAGAAACACGCCAACAACCAGAAGGCAGCAATGCACACCGGAGGTGGGAGTCCAGTGCCACACCAGGAGCTGGACGACATGGAGGAAACGTTGTCCACCACATCAGTCTGGAGATGGTGGCAGGAGTCGGGGACCAGAAACTGCTCAAAATCAACAGATACAACAGCAACAGGAAGAGGGATGACCAGGGACTGGGGGGACGGGGGGAGATGGGCACAATGGCACACATGCACAATTAAGCACAGCACAACTGCAGACAAACCATGCCCAAGAGCAACAACACCAACCAAGAGCACAAGTCACACAAGTCGGCAATATCACACCACTGAACAAGCACAGAAGTGAAAACCACACTGCCTGAAAGGGAGAAGGGTGAGCCAAATCAGAGCTGAAGGGCCATCTCACACACAATGCAGCACACACACATAGGAAGCAGAGCACCCCAACATCGAACACAAAGTGGTACAAACACCAATATTTGCACAACCGAACACAGGACACAAGTGCACCCGCTTGTGGCCGGGAAATGGCCATACGCATCTAGCAAAGCACGAAACAGTGACATGATAATGCACAAGTACCAACCTACAGCCCTGATGGGGTAGCAATGCATGTAAGGCAGGGACCCAGCTAGGCCGTGACACACACATTGGCATACAAATAAACACTCAACACAGTTGGAGACAAGTGAACGTGCGGAAACTATATCAACAATTGCGTGTCAGTACGGCCAAGGGAAGTGGCACGACATGCAGACCAATGGAGCAGCATGTCTGAATGAGGAACGTCGGGAAGCGCACATGTCCACCCCGGGGGAGTACATCACCAACACAAGTCATTGCCAACCCGCGTTGGTTGTCCGCACATGGATCAGGAGTCCAAGCCAATGCAGCCATGTCCACTGCCATCTTGGGACATGTGACCAGATCCCCAACATGCAACCAGGTGTCGGGACACGTGCAATGGGTCACATGCAGTCCGGGCTGCAGGTACCTTGTCACTCGTCCATGAACGCGAGTGCAGCAGCGTAGGCCAACATTTCCAATGACAGATCGTTGTCCACCACATCTAACATGTCGGCGACGTAACCCATCAGCTGTCCCGGACAGATGTGCTGACTCCAACCCCTGGCCCCAATATGCACGAAAGCCCAATCGGGGAGTGGCTCAATGTGGTCACTGCACACGACGACTCATGCAATCTCCCAGGTCCAGTTGCCAGCATGCATGCCAAACATCCAGGCATGCCATAAACGGGCATCACGGTGACACTCCTGGTCATGGGCCAACAGGGGGCGCGCACACACATCGAAATTCAGGTCAGCTACCGTAACATTGGGGAGGCAGACATCCATGGACAAGTCGAATATGCATGAGCGACAATGCAACACAGGCTGAACGCAGGTAACTGATCCGCAGCACTGCTAATGGCAGTGCCCCCAGTACATGCAGCAGACATGCACGGAACAGGTCCACGTGACTGGAGTCGATCATGTGTCCGGGATGGTCTGCCATTGCGTCAGTGGCAATGCTTGAAGCGGCACTGTGCTGACCTGCGCCAGTCCTGTGGATGAAAGGCCACAGCTCGGAGCAATGAGCAGTGTCTGTGTGCAACGGGTGCAGGCCTGGTGTGAGAAGTTGGCCTGGTATATGCTGTTCACTAATTAAAGTGGACACCTTGCACCAGTACAATTCGACTCTTATGGTAGATAGGTTTAAGACAACCTTTAAAGAAAGCTATCCTAGTCCAGTTTCGCACCAGAGCAGGGGCAGGTAGCAACTGAGCCGGTTTGAACTGGGGTATGCACAGAGGAGCCTTCTGCTCCCCCAGTGCAGGACTTCAAAGCACTCTAAGGGCCTGATTCACAGAACTAACTTACGTCAAAAACGTAAAGTTAGTACTTTTTGGTATTCACAGAATACACTTACTCATTTTGGTATTCACAGAATGAACTTACTCATTTCGGTATTCACAGAAGTTAGTAGTCCTAACTTTAGGACTCCTAAATGCCTTCTGTGAATACCGAAAGTCTTAAGTTAGGATTTTCTCAGTTTAGGAGTAGTAAAGTTAGGAGTCCTAACTTTACTACTCCTAAACTGAGAAAATCCTAACTTCAAGACTTTCGGTAGTCACAGAAGGCATTTAGGAGTCCTAAAGTTAGGAGTCCTAACTTTACGACTCCTAAACTGAGAAAAATCCTAACTTCAAGACTTTTGGTATTCACAGAAAGCATTTAGGAGTCCTGAAGTTAGGAGTCCTAACTTTACTACTCCTAAACTGAGAAAAATCCTAACTTCAAGACTTTCGGTATTCACAGAAGGCATTTAGGAGTCCTAAAGTTAGGAGTCCTAACTTTACGACTCCTAAACTGAGAAAAATCCTAACTTCAAGACTTTTGGTATTCACAGAAGGCATTTAGGAGTCCTGAAGTTAGGAGTCCTAACTTTACTACTCCTAAACTGAGAAAAATCCTAACTTTAAGACTTTCGGTATTCACAGAAGGCATTTAGGAGTCCTAAAGTTAGGACTACTAACTTCTGTGAATACCGAAATGAGTAAATTCATTCTGTGAATACCAAAAAGTACTAACTTTACGTTTTTGACGTAAGTTAGTTCTGTGAATCAGGCCCTAAGAGTGCACCCACCCAGCCCCAATACACTAAACCCTGTCTGGGAGGTGGTCACACCCCCTTGGGACAGGATATCTATTGTTGGGCTTCCTCCACTGCGAGTGTTGGTCATCAGCAGGAGGGCAGCCCAGTGTCTGTGACTGGTGGCATCCATTTTGTGATGCCAGGGCTCTGCAGGATTCTACCGCGTTTCCACAGTAGGTACATGTCTATCCCTCTAGAAGGGTGGAATGCTACCCCCGCCGCCAGGACTGGCGGGGGGTAGTATTCCAAGATGTTTGACACCAAACACGACATGTTTTGATGCAGCCATTCCAAAGTTAGCATTTTACCGCGAGGATATAATGCACTTAAGAGTATATGGTTTAACCGCATCCACAAACAGCACCAGAGAATGGACTCTGAGAGCTGCAGAGGGGCCCTGCTCAGGCAGAGGCACCCCCTCACATAGAAGCCAAGCACCCTGCCCTCAGGATTGATAGGGCCTGCCTTAGGGGTGACTGATAGGTTTATATGTGTGTGTAGGAGAGATATAGGGAACCCATATCTCAGTGAGGAGTGCTAGCACCACCTCACCCAAACTAACCTTGACCAGTTGAGTCTTCGTGTTCTAAGTGGAAATACCTTGAGAGTCCATCTGCATTGGCATGTTGGGTCCCAGGTCTATGTTCCACTGTATAGTCCATCCCCTGTAGGGAAATGGACAACCTCAAAAGTTTTGGGTTTTCACCTTTCATCTGTTTAAGCCATAGGAGGGGCTTGTGGTCAGTCTGAACTATGAAGTGAGTGCCAAACAAGTATGGCCTCAGCTTCTTCAGGGCCCACACCACAGCAAAGGCCTCCCTCTCTATAGCTGACCATGTTTCTCTCTAGGGGTCAGCCTTCTGCTAATAAAAGCTACTGGCTGGTCTTGACCTTCATCATTCAGTTGAGACAGTACAGCTCCCACACCCAGCTCAGAAGCATCTGTTTGGACAATGAACTTTTTAGTGTAGTCTGGACTCTGTAAGATGGGGGCAGTGCACATGGCCTGCTTTAGGTCTTCAAATGCCTTCTGACAGCTAGCTGTCCACTGAACCTTTTTGGCATTTTCTTTGAGGTCAGATCATTCAAGGGGGTCACTATAGATCCATATCCCTTGACAAACCTCCTATAGTACCCAGTCAGGCCTAAGAAGGCTCTCACCTGTGTCTGGGTGGTTGGAGCAACCCATTCCATTATGGTTTGGATTTTGCTCTGTAAAGGCTGAACCTGGCCTCCACCTACAAGGTGGCCCAGGTACACAACCTGACTCTGCCCTATCTGGCACTTAGTGGCCTTGATAGTGAGGCCTGCTTTCTGCAGAGCCTCCAAAACATTTCTGAGGTGGACCAGGTGATCCTGCCAGGAGGAACTAAAGACAGCAATATCATCTAGATAAGCTGAGCAATAAGTTTCCATCCCTGCCAGAACTTTATTCACCAACCTCTGAAAAGTGGCAGGTGCATTTTTCAATCCAAAGGGCATCCCCACAAAGTGGTAGTGCCCACTAGGGGTCAAAAATGCTGTTTTGGCTTTTGCATCATCAGCTAATCTGATCTGCCAGTAGCCAGCTGTTAGGTCAAATGTACTTAGATACTTGGCTGAGGCCAAAGTATCAATCAGCTCATCTGCCCTTGGTATGGGATAGGCATCAGTCCTAGTGACTGCATTGAGGCCTCTGTAGTCTACACAAAACCTCATTTCTTTCTTACCACCCTGGGTATGAGGCTTGGGTACCAGGACTACTGGGCTAGCCCAAGGGCTATCTGAAGGCTCAATTACACCTAGCTCCAACATGTTCTGGACTTCAGTCCTGATACAGTCCCTGACATGGTCAGGTTGCCTGTAGATGTTACTCTTGACAGGCAGACTGTCTCCAGTGTCCACCTCATGGGTGCACCAGGTAGTCTGACTAGGGGTCAGGCTAAACATATGTCTATACTGTTGCAGAACCTGTCTGCACTCAGTTTGCTGATGGTCAGTGAGGCTGCTTGCCAAAGCAACACCATCTACTGACCCATCATCAGGGTTCTGAGAGAGCAGGTCAGGGAGAGGGTCACTCTCCTCCTCCTGGTCCTCATCAGTTGCCATGAGCAAGCCCATGTCAGCCCTGTCAACATATGGCTTTAATCTGTTGACATGGAGCACCCTCAGGGGCTCCTGGGAGTTCCAAGATTCACCAGATAGGTGACTTCTCCCTTCTGTTCAACTATTGTATGGGGGCCACTCCACTTGTCCTGGAGGGCTGCTGGGGCCACAGGCTCCAACACCCACACTTTCTGTCCTGGCTGGTATACAGTCAGTACAGCCTTTGGTCATGCCAAGCTTTTTGTAATTCTTGGCTGGCCTCCAGGTTTTCGTTGCCTTTTTCATGTACTCAGCCATCCGGGAGCGGAGACCAAGTACATAGTCCATCACATCTTGTTTGGGGGCTTGAGAGGTAACTCCCAGCCCTCTTTTACCAAACACAATGGACCTCTCACAGGATGCCCAAACAGAAGCTCAAATGGGCTGTAACCAACCCCCTTCTGTGGAACCTCTCTGTATGCAAACAACAGGCAGGGAAGAAGAAGGTCCCATTTCCGCCTAAGCTTCTCTGGGAGTCCTTTAATCATTCCCTTCAGGGTTTTGTTGAAGTGTTCAACTAGCCCATTGCATTGTGGGTGATAGGGGGTGGTGAACTTATAAGTTACACCACACTCCTTCCACATTGCCTTCAAATATCCTGACATGAAGTTGGTACCTCTGTCAGAAATGACCTCCTTTGGGAAACCCACTCTGGAGAAAACTCCAATGAGGGCTCTTGCCACCACAGGGGCTGTGGTGGTCCTCAGGGGAATTGCTTCTGGGTACCTGGTGGCATGATCCACTACCACCAGGATAAACCTGTGCCCAGATGCAGTTTGAGGGTCAAGGGGACCAACAATGTCAATCCCTACCCTTTCAAAGGGTACCCCCACCACAGGTAGTGGTATCAGGAGGGCCTTTGTTGTGCCACCTGCCTTACCACTGGCTTGGCATGTGACACAGGAGCGACAAAACTCCTTTGTGTCCTCTGACATATGTGGCCAATGAAAATGTGGAACAAGCCTGTCCCAGGTCTTGTTTTGGCCCAAGTGTCCTGCTAAAGGGATATCATGTGCTAGGGTCAAGAGGAACCCCGTAAACTTCTGAGGTATTACCATCCTCCTGGTGGCTCCAGGGGCTGGATCTCTACCCTCAGAATATAGGAGTCCCTCATCCCAATAAACTTTATGGGACCCACTAGCACTCCCAGCAGCCTCAGCAGCAGCCTGCTGTCTGAGGGGTTCAAGAGAGGGGCAGCACTGTTGCTCCTTACTCAGATCTTCCCTAGAAGGGCCCCCTGCCCCCAAGAACTCAACCTGATCAGGCTCAAGTCCCTCTGGGGCAGTTCCTTCCTCAGGATCTGCTTCACCTCCCTCTGGGGGTGAATCTGTGATCTGAGACAGAGGGGACGGCACTGCCTTTACCCTACTGCTCCTCCTCTTGGGAAGCATCTGGTCCATTGTTCCAGGATCCAGAGCTGGTTCAGTGTTATGCATTCTTGCTTGTGACCTGGTCACAGCAAATACCTCTGCAGGGATGCCCAACATCTCAGCATGAGTCCATAACTCTACTTCAGACCAGGCTGAAGTCTCTAGATCATTGCCCAATAGACATTCGACAGGGAGGTCTGCACTGACTACAACCTTCTTGAGGCCAGTTACCCCTCCCCAGGAGAAATTCACAACTGCCAGACTATGGTTGGTCCTGACATTGCTTGCATTGGTCACCTGGTACATTTCGCCCAGGATGATCTGTCCAGGGTCCACAAGATCCTCTGCCACCATGGTGACACTAGCTCCTGTGTCCCTAAATGCCAAAGCCTGTTTGCCATTTATTACAGGCTGCTGTTTGTATTTGCCAAGATTACTGGGGCTTACTAGGAAGGACATATCAAGGTCTCCATCACAAATCAGCATTGCCTGAGTGGGCACTCTGACTAGGTCAGAGTCCACTTCAGAACCCAAGGTCAACCCTACTACACCCTTATTCTGCGTACCACCTCCACCAGTAGCTGAGCTAGGGGGAATAGTTGCCTTAGGGGCAGGAGTGGTGGTGGTTTGGTCTTTGGACTTGTTACAATCAGAAGTCCAGTGCCCTTTCTGTTTACAGAATTTGCACCAGGGCTTCTTTTGGCCTTTTCCCTTGTTGGATTGTGACTCCCCACCAGATGCAGATTTTTGGGGCCCTTGTGAAGACTTCTGTTCTTTTGACTTATCCCCACCTTTCTCAGAGCCATTAGGATCCTGCTTCTTGGTGTCACCCCCTTGGTTCTGGGGTTTCTGCCTTACCCTGGTTCTGACCCATTTGTCTGCCTTCTTTCCCAAATCCTGGGGAGAGGTCAGATCTGAGTCCACCAGGTATTGATGCAACAACTGGTTCTGGCAATTATTAAGGATCTGTTCTCTCATCATCAGATTATACAATCCCTTGAAATCAGTAACCCTACTGCCAACCAGCCAACCCTCCAGAGCCTTGGTTGCACAATCTACAAAGTCAGTCCAGTCCTGAGTCTGTGCCTTCTGGGTGTCTCTGAACTTCAACCTGTACTGCTCAGTGGTTAAGCCAACCCATCTATCAGTGCACTCTTCAGGACTTCATAATCATCAGCATCCTCTTCTCTAACAGTGAGGTGCTTGTCTCTACCTTTGTCTGAAAAGGAGAGCCACAAGATTGCTGCCCACTGTTTTTGGGGGACCTGCTGTACTCTACAGGCCCTCTCCATAGCAGTTATCCACTTGTGGATATCATCCCCACTCTGGTAGGGAGGAACAACCTTGCTCAAGTTCCTATGGTCTGGAATATATTCTCTGCCTCTAGGGACACTGTTGCTGCCACCAAGGGGTTCTAACCCCTCTCTTATAGAAGCTCTCTGGATCTCCAGGGCTTCTCTATCCAGTGCCAACTGCTTGGTTCTGAGGGCAACTCTTGCTTCCTCACACTGCAGCAGTTTGCACATTCTGTCAGAGGAGCTCTCTCTTATGGGAAAGTATGAGTTCCTCTGCTGGACAAATTCTCTGCCAGAGTGATAAGAGTGGTCAGATTCCCTGGAAGGGGACCTATTCCTCTCATCCACTCTGTCAGTTCTCTTAGGGAGAATTCCTCTGTCCTTTTCAGGCCCCTTGGAGCCTGGCCCTTCAATCACAGAGTCTTGGTCATTCTGATTTTCATCATCTGACCCAGACACTGTAATCGACCCACCCCCTGATTCAGACCCATTAGCTCCTAGAGCCAATCTAAGATCATCTGCTGTCAGCAGATCTATCAGGTGTAGTGTGGAGAGACTCTGTCCTAGCTTCAGGTGTCTTTCAACACACATGGCTCTCAAGTCAGAGAAAGCCATGTCCTTATACTGAGGCTGAGTGGATCCACTGGTTCCACCCTTTAAGGACATTCTAGTGTTGTGCAGTGTTGTACTACCTACACTAGTTTGTGGCCTACTGATACTAGTTTGAGCTGTAGAAAGGGTGTGCTATCCCTTGGCACACAGCTCTAAGTTCAGTAGAACTTATTGATACTAAGCTTGACTTTATATGTACCTTGAGTACCTATAGTGGTTTTCAGTTAGTAATTCAAATAGAGATTTTCTGGTAAAACAATAGCAAGCTGGAATCCCACACGCTGCCCACCAATGTGAGAAGTGGAGAAGTGCAGTGCAGCGGCCAGGGCAGCTGACTTCGAAGCACAGGGTTCATGGTTCGATCCCTGGCTCTGTTGGCAGCTCAGCTCAGCACCATGTGACTCTGGGCAATAGCTCACTTAATTTCCACGACGGCCCCCAGCGCCTTGAGACCCGTAAGGGTGAGTAGCTGCGCTATATAAAAACAGACTTACTTACAAGTTGGCCTGGTATATGTTGTTCACTAATTAAAGTGGACACCTTGCACCAGTACAATTCGACTCTTATGGTAGATAGGTTTAAGACAACCTTTAAAGAAAGCTATCCTAGTGGTAACTGTGGAGAGCAGCCTTCAGGCTAAGTCTTGAAGGAATGTAAAGCAGCTTGTTTTACCACACAATCTCTTGAATCACCAAATGAAAAGACACCACACAGGTATATATATCAAATATATATGTATTTATTAATAAACAACTCTCTACTAATCTCTTTATGAGATTAGAAGTCAGGAACATATGTACAAATCAAATGTTATCAAAATAAGTTTAGCACAATCAAATATCACAATCTTAGTTTGGCTAGACCTAGGTCTAGGGCATCTAGAATCGAGGGACCCCCAAGAACCACCCCAGGTAGTTGTAGGAGACCCACAGGGAACGGACGCGGTGTCCTGGCACCGGTGCGAGTCCTGTACGAGTCTATGCGAACAGACGCGATTGAGATTTCAATGTTAAAGGTCCCTTGCGTGTTCGAGGCGAACACACCGATCGGTCCTTGTATGAGTCGAAGGACGCGGTTACAGATAGAGTTGCAAGGGAGTTGGACGCGGTGTGTCTAACACAGACGCGAACCATGTACGAGTCAGCGCGATAGTCCCACTTGGAAAGTAAGAGTTTTAGGGCACTTCTAGGGTAGCTACAAGCAAGTCACTTACAGGGTAAGTAGTTCTAGGGCCCACACCCACAGGAGCACCGTAGTGCTGAAGTTACCTCACCCAGGGGAGCCGGGTGCATAGGTGTTCTTTGGTGTCGGTTCGCGGCGTCGTTTTCAATGGGAGCCAGTGAAGACTTGCTGCTTGCGGCAACAGGAGAAGTGTCCGGAGGAATCCAAGCCTGGATTCAGAAGATGGAAGACCTGAAAGCAGAGGGGACAGTGTTCAAAGTCACTTGGCAGTGACTCGGGGCAAGGAAGATGGATGCCCACCGTCGTCGCAAGATTCAGGTCGGTCGTGGGTGCCTTGACTCTTCAGCCACGAGGTCCAGGAGGCGTCGACGATGACCAGGAGCTGGATTCGGCGTGTCCCACGATGTCTGCAGCTTACTGCAGTGTCGGCGACTCGATTGGAGCCAACAAGCCTTGGTAACAGCAAGTCTTGGGGAAACTGTAAAAAGTCAATGGCGCAGACCAGCAAGGTCTGAGGGACTCACCCAGCGAGGGTAAGTCAGGGCAGGCCTGGAGCAACCAGGGGAGCCCTTTGGTTCTGTAGGAAAGCCTTTAGGGGACCCACAAGTCGGCTGGCAAGGGATCGCGAAGACACCTCGGGAGGATTCGCTCAACAGGGGCCCACGGTCACTCGGGACGTGGTAGGCCTCTGATCTTCGGAGGGATTCCTGCTGGAGGCTAGGACCATAGTGCACGGTACCCAGGGGTCGCGGTTCCTCGTCACTCTTGGGGTCCACTGGCCTCAGCTTCGCTAGGGACTCACGATGGCCTTTGAAAAGTCAGGAAATCCACTTCTTGGGCTGCAGGGACTTTGGACTCCAGCAGGAGCGGCGTAGTTTGCGACTGTCGTTTGTAGTTTTTGGTGCCTGCCAAGCAGGGGAGTCACTCCTTGACTCCAAGGAGATTCTTCAGTCTTCCAAAGGTAGTGGAACGTCGAAGGTCCAGGATTCTTCTTCAGAGCGTCGTCCAGGGATATCTACTTTGCAATGGCAAGGTTCCCTAACTTATACTGTAAGGAAGGGAGGGACTAGCTCTATGACCCTACCTATGGGAGGGTAAGGGGAGTGGGTGGCTACACCCCCTTCCCTTTGTCCAGTTTCACGCCAGAGCAGGGGCAGGTAGCCCCTGAGCCGGTTTGAACTGGGGTATGCACAGAGGAGCCTTCTGCTCCCCCAGTGCAGGACTTCAAAGCACTCTAAGAGTGCACCCACCCAGCCCCAATACACTAAACCCTGTCTGGGAGGTGGTCACACCCCTTGGGACAGGATATCTATTGTTGGGCTTCCTCCACTGCGAGTGTTGGTCATCAGCAGGAGGGCAGCCCAGTGTCTGTGACTGGTGGCATCCATTTTGTGATGCCAGGGCTCTGCAGGATTCTACCGCGTTTCCACAGTAGGTACATGTCTATCCCTCTAGAAGGGTGGAATGCTACCCCCGCCAGTCCTGGCAGCGGGGGTAGCATTCCAAGATGTTTGACACCAAACACGACATGTTTTGATGCAGCCATTCCAAAGTTAGCATTTTACTGCGAGGATATAATGTACTTAAGAGTATATGGTTTAACCGCATCCACAAACAGCACCAGAGAATGGACTCTGAGAGCTGCAGAGGGGCCCTGCTCAGGCAGAGGCACCCCCTCACATAGAAGCCAAGCACCCTGCCCTCAGGATTGATAGGGCCTGCCTTAGGGGTGACTGATAGGTTTATATGTGTGTATAGGAGAGATATAGGGAACCCATATCTCAGTGAGGAGTGCTAGCACCACCTCACCCAGGCTGCAGAAGCAGGCCTGTGGTGTCAGATTTAGTCTGCTTCCCAGGGGTGGCATAATACATGCTGCAGCCCCTGGTAGGCCTGTGAAGTACCTATGCCCTTAGTACCTAAGGTACCATATACTAGGGACTCATAAGGTACCACAGTATCCAATCACTAGTGCACCTAGAGTGCACTCCAAGTCGTTTAGAGATAACAGAGAGGCTGGGGCCCTGATTAGCAGGGACCCAGCCAGACTATAGCCAGAAACCAGCGTAAACATCAGAAAAAAAGTGGGGGGCAACATAAGAGGCAGATCCTACTCTCCTACACCTGGGGTGTGGTGGGAGTATGTGTGAAGGCCATTTCATGCACGCTAACTACGACCAAGGACTTCTGCGTGTGGGATGTGTACACGTTGGCCTCACATCGGGCAGTGCGTAGTGTGGGAGTCGCCTGGAAATGCTATCGTATCTGTCAGGGGGTGCTGGGCACATGCAAGTCCCATCTAGGAGCTGCAGATGTGCTACCGCCCGATAGTGCAGACAAAGGACCTTTCATCCCTACATTCACTTCATCCATCTGCATGCATACAGGAGATGTACAGAGACCTGTCGTGGGTGGGGTGGGTTGTCTGCGACCCAGGGAATCATGGATGATAAGCCTAGCACGTGGCACATGAGCGGCCCCACTGTGTGTAAAGTTGCCTCACAGCTGCTCCTCCCTCCCAAGAGCCCCCACACATGTGTGCGTTGCGCGGTTGTATCACGTGCACTCCTATGGCACACCATCATCATGCCTGTCCACGCATGCCAACAACACCTTTAAGCTGGCTGTGGAGGGTGTGCGGCCACGTGAGTGTAGGCCAATGCTCCGGACAGGGCGGACACAGGTGTACAGTCCATGGCTGGCTGTGATCGCGCTGCGATTGGGGCTAGGCACCTGACTCATGTAGCCGCATGACTGATACACATAACACTTGGCATGCATGTGCCAAGACCACGACCGGGCTTGCACTCCTACATTTCCCTGTATGTGCGGGCCCGCCCTCCGGGTGCCTGCTACATTGCAACATCGTCTACTGTGGCCCTGGTGCCGACAACACCCCAACACAAAGACACACTTACCGCACTTCCTGTTCAAGGCCAGACCAGAGCCACGCCCTGATCCCCCTGCCGAATCAGCACACCCCTGCGCTGACATGATGTATGCCGGACCAGCACACGCCGCTTGTGCATGCAGGGGGGGCGGGCGAAGCTACATGTCCAAGGTCTCAGCCACTGCTGAGGTGACATGGTATCCTCCGCTGATGACAGCACACAGTGATGTTGCAGGGCTCCGGCCCATCATGCTGACATAATGACCACACGGACACACTTGCTTAGATGGTGGGAATGGCTACGGGCACGTGCACCCGGCCACTTTTATTAGCAGGCTCACATGTCGAGTGACACCTGTGTTGGATGTGTGTGGGGTGTGTGTACACCAGCCGTCATGGAGTGCCTGGTGCAGTCAAAAAACGACAACAGTGTCCATCGTTAAGGACACACCCATTCAACCATAAAAGCCCCATGACTTGAGCTGCACAGAGTTAGTGGCCCCGGATGCACAGCGTCCTGCACGGGACTTCCGCCATGGGCCGCTGACTTGCGGTGCACTAGGGCAGGGTCACGAGAGCAGAGCAGGTTCTCGTAGATGACAAAGGGGGTTGTCGCGGAGTGTCTCGTGGGCAGTGGAAGGTGTACCCCCAGGGCATGCTGCAGAGGGCAGAACCACGCAGAAACAGTCACAATGGTGGAGATGAATGGAACAGACACATGTCGGACACCAAGTCCGGCCCAGCCAGAGGATGATGCAGACAACCCCCAGGCCATGAACTCAGACGCCACCAAAGTTCAACCAGAGAGTGCCCATGAGTCATTGCGCACAGAGTTAGTGGCACCAGTGCTGGTAGGGGATGCCGCATGCAATGAGGCATGTCCAATGGTGTGGACTCCTCCATATCTTACCCAAGACACAGTTCCACATGTGGGACCCTCTGGACCGCAGTGTAGGCCTGAGGCAGTGGTCAGCAGGGGCCCACATCCGAGTGTCGCCGGCTTACGTTGGATGGTCCCACCGGCCTGCGTAGTTCAGGTTCAGTGGCACCACGGGACGCGGACTTGCGGTGAACAGGGTTAGTGGCACCAGGTCAGTTGTTGCTAGTGTTCGGTCACCTCCGTAACGAGGATCCGGCTTTCATCCGGACTGAACATCATCTTCCTCTTACTCCTCTCCGTGCGTTCACTGGTATGGACTCTGCCATTCATGAATCACGACTACGTGCTGGATGTGGGGCCTACTGGCCCGCAGTGTAGGCCGGGGGCAGTGGTCAGCAAGGGCCCACAGACACGTGTCGTGTGCTTGCGATGCATACCTTTGCTTCACTGATAGAAGGGAGTTTAGTGACATAAACTCAGCAATTAACATCTGGTCACTGCCATCCATGACTCAGGACACAGTTCCACATGTAGGAACCACTGGACCACAGAGTAGGCCTGTGCCCTCATCCAGGTGGCGCCGGCTGGGGTTGAACAGGGTTAGTGGCACCACGTGTCGCCGTCTTGCGATGCAGACTTTTGCTTCACTGATCGGAGGGAGTATGGTGATGTGGACGCTGCCACGGACTTGGGGTCGCTGCCATCCATGACTCAGGACACAGTTCCACATGTAGGAACCACTGGACCGCAGTGTAGGCCTGTGCCCTCATCCAGGTGGCGCCGGCTGGCGTTGAACAGGGTTAGTGGCACCACGTGTCACCAGCTGGCGTTGAACAGGGTTAGTGGCACCACGTGTCGCCGGCTTGCCATGCAGACTTTTGCTTCACTGATCGGAGGGAGTATAGTGATGTGGACGCTGCCACAGACCTTTGGTCACTGCCATTCAGGAGTCACGACTCAGTACGACATGTGCCAACAACTGGGCCGAAGAGTACGCCGGTGGAGTATGTCAATGAAAAAAGAGTACTGTGGGCCTGCGCCGTGGAGGCCAGCGATGGTCTGCGGAGGCTGCAAAGGTCGTGTGCCTGGGGCTTGGAGCTTGCACCGGCACGTGGTGGGCCCTCTTTGACACACGCCGGTGTCGGCAGGTGAGTGGAGCCTCCTTGGTGCGCTGGGGCAGGCATGACGGGTCTGGGGACCGGCGGCCCGGGGTGCAGCAAGTGCACAAGGACGCAGGCCCTGCTGCGCACGGCGTCAGCCTCGTGGCGGACTGAGAGGTGCCGCCCTGGCAGACACGTTGGCTATTCCGAAAGAGAACCACGCCCAGTGTAAGGGCTTTTTATTCACTCCCCTATGCAGGCCTGGCATACGCAGGGCCAACCCACTCCGCCCGTGCATACAGGGGGGGACGTAACGTGCAACATTTCTGCTCTCTGCCCCTTAGCCTGTGGGGACATGGTAGCGTCCACTGGCCACTACACTCCATGCACCGGCAGTTGATGTCCACATGGCCATTTCCGTGGTTTGCACACTGAAGTCTGTCCGGCACATCCACGCCACACCTGGCATTGGGTAGGTTCTCATTGATTAGTCACTTGCCGCTCTTGCACATGCCTGCTCCACGCCTCTCCTCAGATTCTGCTATTGTGTGGCTGTTGTGCCATGCCATGGCTGGGTTGTGTGCATGGCAAGCCCAGGTTCCCAATGGTGTCGTGTTGTCATGTCTGGTCAGTTGGCATGTTGTGTGGCATGTTGCATGTAGTTCTGCTGCGTGCCCATTGCCAGTGTCGTGAGTTGCATGATTGTGTGGTGGAGGTGTGTGATGTGTTCATTTGGTACTTACCAACGTGCAATGCATTTCCATATGTGCCATCCTGGGAGCGCTGGTTGATGATGGACTGTCGGGAGATGTGGGAATCATGCACACTGCCTGGAGAGTTGGCCACGACATTGTTGAGGAGTCCCCGGTGGTCCACTGTTGCCTGCACATTGATGGTATGCGTGTGCTTTCGGTTGGGGTAGTCGTGTGCAGTGTCGGCAGTGGGCAGGAGGGGTACATGTGGGCAGTCGATTGCCTCCAACACGTGAGGGAATCCAGCTATGGCGTGGAAGCCTTGCTTGGTCTCCAGCTGCTCCTGCGCAGTGTGGGTGACGTGGCGGTGCTGGGGTACCAGGCTGATGATGGCATCCAGGACAGGTGTGATGAACTTGGATAGGGCTGGCTGTGAGACTCCTCCGACTCTGGCAGTTGTTGGTTGGAATGTATCAGAGGCCAACAGGTGCAGCACAGCCAGCGACTTTGTCTGCGGAGGGATGTTTGTTGTCCGCTGTGTTGGTGCCGTCAGCCGGTGGGTGATGTGGGTCAGGATGCGGGCGATTGTTGTCCTTTTGGGCCTGTTGTGGGCAATGTCCTCCTCTGGCATTAGGTCTGTGCAGCTGGTGCGTTTACGGTGTGCCCGCTGTCTTTGTGTACGCTGCCTCTGTGGTGGTCCGGGGGGGGGCGGGGCTGGGTCCTGGGGGTGGTGGCGGGCCTGGGGGTGGTGGCGGTGGGTGTTGTGTGCCTCATGGGTCTCCGAGCTGCATGATCATTGTCTCCATGGCATCTGTGTGTCTTCAGGTGTGGCTCTGGGCTGGGCTCCTTTTCATGCTACAGGTAGTCGTCCTGCTTAACACCAGCAGAAGGCAAGTGTTAGATCCCTGCTGCTACCGTGGCTTATCGCCTGTTTTTGGTTTGCATCGCAGATCTGGCAGTTCGTTGTGAAAGTGGTGTAGTGGTGTTTTCGTGTGTTTTAGCACGGGAACGCCTACTCTGCATCTCATTAGGGTTAGTTGGTGGTGTCACCCGTGGAGGTAAATTTTGCGGCAGTTATCCCGGGAATACTTGCGTTGTCTGCAGTTTGCACCCGCTTGTGAATGGGGCGTTAAATCTATCTCCACTTTTGTTGCGTTAGGGTGGCGATAACTCAGTGATAAGTCCTTGTGAATATGCCCCTTGGTCTTCTTTTTTCAGAAAGTCTTGAACAATGATGTTAATGCAGTGTGCCAAATACAGGACCCTGAAATAGCCACCATCGGCCATGGCCTTAACTATATTACTGCCATTGTCTGAGGCAACAAAGCCAATTTTAAGCCCTCTTGATCACAGCCATTCAAAGACCTTAGTGTTAAAGTCTTCCAAAATGTTTGAAGCAGTATGGGATTTCTCCATGGTGAACATGACTAGAGTAGCATGCTTCCGAGCGCCATTAAAAATGTCAGCAGTGGCAACACCTGCAGATATCTTTTCTCTAACCCCCACAAAAGAGGTCCAGTGTGCACTGATACACATGTAATCAGTGGCTTGGCAACTGGTCCGCATGTCTGTTGTCAGGTGGATAGTGTGACCAGCACTCTGCTGTAAAGGTTGTCCAAGCAATTCCAACACGTCGTGATGGAACAGCAACTCTGGCAAAATAGGACCAGCTGGGAACCGTCCATTTCGGGCAGATGGCTGCCACAAATTCTAGAAAACCCACCCCTTCCACAAAAGAAAAAGGGAGGAGGTCCAGCGGTAATGTTTTAGTCAGCTTCGCGTTGTACAAACGTGCCGTTGGGTGATTGCGTTCGTACTGCCCCTCCGGCCTAAACATGCTGAGAACAGTAGCCTGGATTTTTTTCTTTTCTGGTGCCAATGATGCAGGTGACTTCTGGAGACCAGATATTGTTAGTAAGGTCAGGCGGAGAACTCCGCTCCGCTGGTGGAGCTTGCAGATTTTTACCTACTCCACGTTCCGCGGAGAACGCGGACTGTACGCAAAACTCCTACTCCGCAGTGGAGCAGAGTTCAGAGCCCCGGGCCTCACCTTTAGCTCCCCGCCTCCACCCCCCAAATAAATATTTAAAAAAATAAAACAAATGAGATGTTTAAAAAATACACTTACTTTTATGCGTGGCATCTCCGGGCTGCCCATCTCCTCCTTGCTGTGGTCTCTGCAAACCCCTACATCATACGTACGTCGTGGTAGAACTGCCCATGCGTGCGCAGTCCTACCACGATGTACGTATGATGTAGGGGTTTGCAGAGACCACGGCGAGGAGGAGGGCAGCCCGGAGACGCCGCATATAAAGGTAAGTGTATTTTTCTAAAATCTTATTTATTTAAAAAAATATATATTTAATTAGGGGGGTGGAGGTGCGGAGTGGAGTTCCACAGAGTTTTTGCCCAACACCGTGGAACTCCGCGTATAGCAACTACGCCAGCTCTGCCCGGGCTTAATTGTTAGGCTCAATGCACATTTTTTTGTTGCGGTACTCACTTGCCTTGGACCCCTTGGTGTCTCAGCCTCACTCTTGTGCCATTGTGACATTGCTGATGATGATGTGGGCGATAACCCTGCACTGCTGGGGACAGGGCTGCTTTGTGTACCAGAGAAAATGTCTCCCTCTTGTTCACCTTCCACCATGATCAGATCTTCATCCCCTCCACCAACAACACTTGCATTTTTTTGGCCGCCAAGGCTCGCCTCCCACTGGATCAAGTGGTGTTTTCTCAGATGGGTTGTTTGGCCTCCAGTACCATAGTTTGTACCAACCTTACCCCGACTAACACCTACTCCACAAATGGAGCATATAGCAATGTTCACCTCCTTCTTGCTAACCGAAAAGAAGCTCCAAACTGGGGAGGTCAACTTTCTGACACTGCTGGTGCCACTTGCAATGTTGGATGCACTCGTAGGTGGACATGACGTTTGACTCTCTGCAGTACCTACTTCTACTGAGGTGGTTGTGGTGGATGTAGGTCGCTGCTGGGACTTTGTAAATATGGCAGCTGGAGGTGGTGTTGGTGGTATCTGTGTTGGTGGTATCCGTGCCACATCCCTCACAGCAATTTGGGATGGGGTAATGTTGGTCTCCACTGGGGCGGGGCTAATGTCCATGATGACTGGATCATCATCATCCGCCTCTTCTACATCTACCTCCATAACTCTAAGGCTTTCTGGAACCTTCCTTTCCCCTAGTCTTGTCTCGTGGCATTTCTCACTCTCAGACTGAGGTGGGATCCAAGTGGCATCTAGATCATCAGAAGGGTGCTTGCAGAAGAAGTTGATGGACTAACCCTCCTTTTCCTTGCTGGGGATCTGGAAGACAATGGATCTTCTGAAAGAGTGGCTTGCGCTTCTTCTTCTTCAGCAGGAAGCTCGATCTCCTGAACTGCCCCTACTTCGGGAGGAACTACTATTGGTGGTGGCTGCTGCTGTTGTTGCCCACTTATCTGAGTTTCCTGCATTGATTAGGTACTACTTTGCGATAACGATAAGTCAATTTGAACGTCACTGCTCGTCGGCGTTGCCGTGATTAGACTGGATGCCTCTGAGACAGACGTGGGCTTGGGCCTAGGTTGGTGGGATGGGTCCGCTGATGCTTAGGTGCTGCTCCCAGCTTGCTCCTGGACACCGCTGCTGCAGGTGCAATTTTTGGTTTCCCAAAAAAGGTCTTGGGCGACATACCGGTGGTGGTAAGTGGCAGTGCCTCCTTCTTCTCTCTAGCAACTTTGACTTTCCTGGTACTGGTACCTTTCTTTGGGGCCATCGTGAAGCTGTCAGTTAGCACACAGCGGTACTTGTCTTAGATTCACAAGTTGAAGAGATGTGTATGGTCACACGTCACGTGACGTCGTGCGCAGGCCTTCTGTCTGGCAGTACAATGGGTGATGTTGTCTCCTCCTCTCTTGTACACCTTAAAGCAAAGAAGCAAGAAAAACATCAGTGAAATGTGGCATTGTTGTAGTTCAATTACTAGTACAAACAAATATAGTTTCATTTAGTGTTTGGTCACACTTGTTAGTGTTATTACCTCAGTTATTAAAACAATTAACAATACAGTGTAACCATTTGTGAGACTTTGACAACAACAAGGGTTTTCATGGTGTACTGAGTGTACAGTACACTCAGGAAGGATAGGAAAGAAGAAGAAGAACAACAAAAATACAAATGTAACGGTTTGGCATTGTGAATCACGTGGGATGCAGCACTCAGGGAGCTGCAGCTGACAAAAGACAATGGAAGCAATAAGCCAAAGGGAACAAAGCGAAGACAGACATGAAGGCCTATATGGCAAAAGCACACTGACTGCCTTCACAAAATGGCCGCCAGCCACATGGTCACAACAACAATAAGCAGGAGGCCTGGAAAACAATGAACTAAAGCAGGCCTATATGGACACAGACTTTACAAAATGGCCCCTGGCCACATGGGGAGGCTCAGCCAAGGCAACTGATGGCCTACTATTACAAACACACTCACACACTGGCCAGACAAAGGAGGCATGCGAAACAAAACAACACATCTTTAATGCAACAATGCCAAAAACGAAAATCCACAGGGCTAAAAAGATTTGCAAGTTAAAACCACACACATCCAACAAAGGCATTAACACACACATGAAAAAAAAGTGACATACCACAAAAAAAACACATTTTGTATTTCAATCCAATGACATCCATGCCCTAATGGTGTTTAAATTCAACAGACACCACAGAAACTGTTGTTTCATGCACCCACAAGTAGCTCTGCGCCTATTGGTTGGAACACCCATTGACAGACTAGGCCACATAGTGAATCAATTCAAATCAATATTGCAAATTTATTAAAAAGATGGAGAAAATGTAGTGAACTGTGCTACATTTTTGCTGAATAAAAGAAGAAAAAATTGTATTGCAAACAACAACCAGCAAGAAGACATGTACACCACAAAGAAAGCATGCAGACCTATGGCAGGAGCACACTGGCTGCCTTCACAAAATGGCCGCCAGCCACATGGCCAGGCCACCACAACAAGAAGCAATAAGCCAAGAGGAACAAAGGGAAGACATGCAGGCCTAGGGCAAAAGCACACTGACTGCCTCCACAAAATGGCCACCAGCCACATGGTCACAACAATAACAAACAAGCAGGAGGCCTCGAAAACAATGAACTCAAGCAGGCCTATGTGGACACAGACTTTACAAAATGGCCCCTGGCCACATAGGGAGGCTCAGCCAAGGCAAATGATGGCCTACTATTACAAACACACTCACACACTGGCCAGACAAAGGAGGCATGCTAAACAACACATCTCTAATGCAACAATGCCAAAAATGAAATACACACGGCTAAAAAGGTTTGCAAGTTACTACCACACACATCCAACAAAGGCATTTAATTTAACACACATGAAATAAAGGTGAAATACCACAAAAAACACATTTTGTATTTTTAATCCAATGCCATCCATGGCCAAAATGATGTTTAAATTCAACAGAGACCACAGAAACAGTTTTTTCATGAACCCATGAGTAGCTCTGTGCCTACTGGCTGAGAAAGGCCGATTTTTGGCAGACTACTGGGCTACATAGTGAATTAAATAAATATTGCAAATTGTTTCCGAAACATGGAGAACAATGTATTGAACTGTGCAATGTGTTTCCTTTATAAAAGAAGAAAAATTATTTACAAAAAAATAACTAGGCACCTACTAAAACTACAAGCCACCCACCGCAATAATTTTTTTAAAACAATTAAAAGTACAAATAAATCTAGGTGCATGGCCCCAATCAAACAAATAACACCAATTTTCCAACTTACTTGTGAAATCTAAAATTCAAGGTCCTCAAATCCAATGATATATTATGCAGCAGACACAAAGAGTTATCCTTCCAGCTCCAAATCCAAATGAAAAGTGACCACGAGATGGACAAAGCACTGGGAGGAGCCTGCTGGACAGGAACAGGAAGTTGGAGATTCTGGGGCATTTCCTTCCTCTTGAGAAAAAAGTTAAAAAGAAAAAGTACTCCTTGTACAAAAAGTATAGCCAAATGCCAATTTGAGGAGTTTTTTGATGCTGCTCGGGGAGAGAACCTTCTACAGACTGTAGTCGCGGTAGTTCCTGCGCATTCTGTATCGCGATCTTCACAAAACCCCGCTGGAATTCCGCTGGTGCGCTCGAATCACGTGTTCGCGATCGTGATCGCAAACTCTCGCAGGGCCATGCAGCCGCCTAGCAAATTTTGCGGATCTTGCGAACAGCTCAGGAAATCTTTTCGGTGATCGCAGGCACCGCGTAAGTCGCACCCGCGTGCGTGAAAATGCATTTTGGGCTCGAGAACAGAAGAAAACTCCACTCTGTTGAGGAGTGCAGAGTTTTTCAGCAACTCGGCATTCTACGCGAAACGTGGAGTTGCCAAAACTCTGCGAGCGGAGCGGAGTTTTACGCCCAGGCTTAGTAGTGATAGTCCTTGTACAACATGTGTTGTTCCGGACAGCTTGTTTTTCGGGGCTCCATTCTTGTCTCGAGTGTAGGAGAGTAGGATCTGCTTCACATGGGTACCCCCACTTTTTGCTGATGCTTCACTATTTTTCGACTTTAGTCTGGCTGGGGCCCTGCTAATCAGAACCCCAACCTAGCTGCTTCCTCTCTAAAATGGTTTGCATGTGCCTTAGGCACGTCTCTGATTGGAATCTGGAGTGCCCTTATAAGTCCCTAGTATATGGTATACTATGTACCCAGGGCATAGGTACCTCAGAGGCCTACCAGGGGCTGCAGCATGTATTGTGCCACCCCTGGAAGGCCATCCAAAATGATACCACAGGTCTGCTACTGCAGCCTGGGTAAGGTGGTGCATGCACCCCTTACTGTGATATAGGCTACCTATATCACTACAATTGCACACACATATAAACCTATAAGTCACTCCTATGGCAGGCCTTTACAATCCTGAAGGCAGAGTGCTTGGTTTTTATGTGAGAGGGTGCCCCTGCATGAGCAGGGCCCTCTGCAGCGTTCGGAGTCAATCCTCTGATGCTGTTTGTGGTGCAGCCTGACCATATACTCTTAAGTACATTATATCCTCGCGGTAAATGCTAACTTTGGGATGGCTGCACAGAAACATGTAGTGTTTGGTGTCAAACATCTTGGAATACTACCCCCCCGCCAATTCTGGTGGCGGGGGTAGCATTCCACCCTTCTAGAGGGAGAGACATGTACACACCGGGCTACCCGGTAACTTCTTTCCAGAGCCCTGGCATCACAAAATGGATGCCGCTGCCACAGACACGGGTCTGGCCTCCTGATGCTGACTGAAACTCCGGCAGGGGAGGCCTGGACAATAGGTTTCCTGTCCCAAGGAGGTGTAACCACCTCTCCAGACAGGATAATGTGTATTGGGGCTGGGCGGGAGCACCCTCTGGTGCTTTGAAGTCCTGCACTGGGGGCACACTTGGTGTCCCTGTGCATATGCCAGTTCAATCCGGTTGCAGGGGCTACCTGCCCCTGCTCTGGTGCAAAACTGGACAAAGGGAATGGGTGTAACCACCCCTCTTCCCTTACCCTCCCATAGGTGGGTCCCCAGAGTATGTCCAACCCCCTAACTTAGTATAAGTATGGGACCCCAGTCCTTAGGACTTTAGATTACCCTGGACAAAACTCTGACACTGAATCCTGGACCTTCGACGCTCTACCTGAAGATTAGAGGACTGAAGAATCTCCCTTGGGGTCAAGGAGTGACTCCCCTGCTTGGCAGGCACCTAAGAAGCAATTGTCCAGTCTGCATCACTGAAGCTCCCGCCGGACGCCGAAGTCTTTGCATCACCAGAGGTGGATTTCCAGACGTCCCCGAGGCTGCCCTGAGTCCTCAGCAAAACTGATGCCCGTAGCTGTTGTGGGTAACGTGGAACCATGACCCCTGGACACCGCGCACATTTGCAAGTGCATCCTCTTCCTGGTCTCCCACGAAGTTGTGCTTTGGGCTTCAAGTAGCCCCCGCCTCCTGCACTGACTGCACTGAAGATCACTGGCCTCCACTCCACGAGTGTCCTGCAAGCCAGCTCCAAGTGCGTCCACTTGAGGCTCCTTTGCGGTCGCTAGTACGTTGGCTAGTGGGCCCTCCCGAAGGCAACTCTTCTTCTGCTTGGGCTTCCCTGGTTGCTCCAGACATGCCCTGACTTACTCTCGCTGGGTGAGTCCCCCAGACCTTGCTGGTCTGCAACATCGTCCTTTCTTTGTTTCTTCGAGACTTGCTGTTGCCAAGGCTTGTTGGGTCCAATCCGGTCGCCGACATGGCAGCAATCGACATACGTTGTAGGACAGCTCGAATCCAGCTCCTGGTTGTCGTCAACTCCTCCTGGACCTCGTGGCTGAAGAGTCAAGACGACCGTCAACCTACCTGAAGCACCCGACATCGGTGGGCATCTGCTCATCGCCTTCCTGGTCACTGGCTAGTGACCCAGACTCTGTCCCCTCTGCTTTCAGGTTCTGCAGATCTTTGATCCACCTTTGGATCCACCCGAACACTTTCGACTTGGTCGCCAGCAGCACTTTGCAGCAGATCGCCATTGAAAACGACGATGAAACCCGACCCCGAAAGGCACCTATGCACCCGGCTTCCCTGGGTGAGGTAACACGAGTACTCCGGTGCTCCCGTGGGTATTGACTCTAGAACGACCTACTTCTAAAAGGGTTTGCTCCAAGTCCTCCTCTAAGTGTCCTTTTTCTTTAAAACTCCAACCGCGACATTCCCCATAGAAGTCAACGGTGGCTCGCGGCTGTGTTCTCACACTGCACGCGTCCCCCGTGGGTCCCCTGTGTCATTACCTTGGGTGGTTCCTTGAGGGCCAAGCACTTCTACAGGCTCTAGGCCTTGTGTCTAGTTCAGTCGTGGTTCTTATACCACTTTATTGGTATATGGTTTGGTACGCCCCTAGGGCTCAAACGTGTATTTGTGCTATTACTGTTGATAACTGACTTGTAACTTATGTATTTCGAACTCTAGCCTCATAAAGAGACTAGAGGGGTGTGTTTACGACTAAATACATATATTTTATATATATACCTGGTGTGGTCCTCTTTCATTTGGTCACTCAAGAGATTATAGGCTGGTAAAACAAGCTGCTTTACATTCCTTCAAGACTTAGCCTGAAGGCTGCTCTCCATAGCTACCACTAGGATAGCTTTCAATAAAGGTTGTCTTTAACCTATCTCCAATAAGGGGTTGTTTGGACTGGTGCAAGGTGCCCACTATAATTAGTGGACAGCCACTCCTTGACCCCAAAGGAGATTCTTCAGTCCTCTAATCTTCAAGTAGAGCGTCGAAGGTCCAGGATTCAGTGTCAGAGTTTCATCCAGGGTAATCCAGCTCCTCCTGAGGAGGAGGAGAAGGATCAGAATGACCTCCCCTTTGTACCCCCAGGAAGAGTTGAGAGTGTGCCAAGAAGGGTTAGATCTCCTTCTCAGGAGTCTAACCACTCTGACACCTCAGTAGGGACCTCTGTTTCCTCTCATAGGAGGGAATCCTCCAGTGAGAGGAAAGAGAGACTGCTCAAGTATGGAGAGGCTCAGCTGAGACTCAGAAGAGAGCAGTTGGCTATAGACAGGGAGTCCCTAGAGCTTGAAAGGCAAAGAAAAAAGCTGGGACTAGAGTCCCATGGTGGCAGCAATTTCCCCAGAGATAGGGAAAGGTCTTATGACCATAGAAACCTGAGCAAGATTGTCCCTCCCTACCAGAGTGGGGATGATATCCACAAATGGATTTCTGCACTGGAGAGGGCCTGTAAAGTACAGAGGGTCCCCCAGGAGCAGTGGGCAGCAATCTTGTGGCTCTCCTTTGCAGACAAAGGTAGAGATAAGCTCCTCTCTGTAAGAGAAGAGGAGGCTGACAATTACAAAGTCTTGAAGAGTGCATTAATTGATGGGTTTGGCCTAACCACTGAACAATACAGGTTAAAGTTCAGAGACACCCAAAAAGCACAGACTCAAGACTGAGTGGACTTTGTTGATTGTTCTGCTAAGGCTCTGGAAGGTTGGTTGATGGGCAGTAAGGTATGTGACTTCACAGGATTGTACAATCTTATCATGAGGGAGCAGATTCTTAATAACTGTCAAAATCAGCTGTTGCATCAGTACCTGGTGGACTCTGATCTGACCTCTCCCCAAGAATTGGGAAAGAAGGCAGACAAATGGGTCAGAACCAGGGTGAGGTAGAAAGTACAGAACCAAGGTGGTGACCCTAAGAAGCAAGATTCTAAAGACTCTGATAAGGGTGGGGAGAAGGGTAAAGACCAGAAGTCTTCACAAGGCCCCCAAAAATCTTCTTCAGGTGGGGATTCACAGTCTAACAAGGGAAAAGGCCAAAAGAAACCATGGTGCAAAGTCTGTAAGCAAAAGACACACTGGACCAGTGATTGCACCAAGTCCAAAGACTCTATTCCAGCCCCCACCAAAGCCCCTAAGGCACCTGTTCCCCCTAGTGCAGTTACAATTGGTGGTGGAAGTACGCAACCAAGGGTTTAGTAGGGTTGACCCTGGGTAATGAGATGAGCTCTGGCCTAGTCAGAGAACTCACTCAGGCTGTCCTAGTCTGTGATGGAGGCATGGATGTGACCTCCTCTGTGAGTCCCAGTAATCTGGGCAAGTACAGGCAACAGCCATTGATCAATGGAAAAGAGGCTTTGGCATTCAGGGACACAGGGGCAAGTGTCACCATGGTGACACAAGACCTTGTGGATCCTGGGCAGATTATACTTGGTGAGATGTACCAAGTGACCAATGCTAGCAATGTCAGAACAGACCATACTCTGGCAGTTGTTAACTTCTCCTGGGGAGGGGTAACTGGCCTTAAGAAGGTTGTGGTGAGTGCAAACCTACCAGTGGAATGCTTGCTTGGCAATGATCTTGAAACTTCAGCTTGGGCAGAAGTGGAGCTCAGGACCCATGCAGAAATGCTGGGGATCCCTGCAGATGTGTTTGCTGTGACCAGGTCACAGAGCAAAATGTCTAACACTGAACAGGCCTTGGATCCTGGAATAATGGCCCAAGTGCCATCCAAGAGGAGGAGTAGTAGGGTTAAGGCAGTGCCTTCCCCCTTGGCTCTGAAGGAAGATCAGTCTCTTGAGGGGGATGATCTCAGTCCCGAGGAAGGAACTGTCCCAGAGGAGCTTGAGCCTGACCAGGTTGAGTTCTTGGGGACAGGGGGCCCTTCCAGGGCAGATCTGAGCCAGGAGCAGCAGAGCTGCCCCTCTCTTGAACCCCTTAGACAGCAAGCTGCTGCTGAGGCTGCTGGGAATGCTAGTCGTCCCCATAAAGTGTATTGGGATGATGGACTCTTGTACTCAGAGTGTAGAGACCCCAAGTCTGGTGCCACCAGGAGGTTGGTTATACCTCTGAAGTTCAGGGGCTTCCTATTGACCCAAGCCCATGACATTCCTTTAGCAGGTCACCTGGGCCAGAACAAGACTTGGGACAGAATTGTCCCTCACTTTCACTGGCCCCACATGTCTGAAGACACCAAGGAGTTTTGTCGCTCCTGTGTAACCTGCCAGGCCAGTGGCAAGGCAGGTGGCACTACAAAGGCCCCCTGATACCACTACCTGTGGTGGGGGTTCCCTTTGAAAGGGTGGGGATTGACATTGTTGGTCCCATGGATCCCCAAACAGCATCTGGGCACAGGTTTATCCTGGTGGTAGTGGATCATGCCACCAGGTACCCAGAGGCTATTCCCCTTAGGACCACTACAGCACCTGTAGTGGCAAGAGCCCTCCTGGGAATTTTCTCAAGAGTGGGCTTCCCTAAGGAGGTTGTATCAGACAGGGATGCAAACTTTATGTCTGATTACTTGAAAGCAATGTGGAAGGAGTGTGGAGTGACTTACAAGTTCACCACACCCTATCACCCACAATGCAATGGTTTAGTTGAGAGATTCAACAAAACCTTGAAGGGCATGATTAAAGGGCTCTTAGAGAAGCTTAGGCGAAGATGGGACATACTCTTGCCCTGCCTTTTATTTGCATACAGGGAGGTGCCTCAAAAGGGGATGGCTACAGCCCTTTTGAACTTTTGTTTGGTCACCCTGTCAGGGGTCCATTGTGCTTGGTAAAGGAAGGATGGGAGTTACCTCTCAAGCCCCCAAAGCAAGACATAGTGGACTATGTACTTGGTCTCCGCTCCAGGATGGCTGAATACATGAAAAGGCAACTAAAAACCTTGAGGCTAGCCAGGAACTCCAAAAGCCTGGCATGACCAAAGGCTGTACTGACTGTTTACCAGCCAGGACAGAAGATGTGGGTGCTGGAGCCAGTGGCCCCAGCAGCTCTCCAAGACAAGTGGAGTGGACCCCATACCATTGTTGAACAGAAGGGGGAGGTTACCTTTTTAGTAGACCTAGGAACACCCAGTAGTCCCCACAGGGTCCTCCATGTCAACAGATTGAAACCATATGTGGACAGGGCAGACATGGGCTTGCTCATGGCTACTGATGAGGACAGGAGGAAGAGAGTGACCCACTCCCTGACCTGCTCTCACAGAACCCTGATGATGGGTCAGTGAATGGTGTAGCCTTGGCAGGCAGCCTCACTGCTCAGCAGCAAACTGATTGCAGACAAGTGCTCAATCAGTACAGACATATCTTCTCTCTGACTCCAAGTCAGACCACCTGGTGCACTCATGAAGTGGACACTGGAGACAGTCTGCCTATTAAAAATAAGATTTATAGGCAACCTGACCATGTCAGGGACTGTATCAGAACAGAAGTCCAGAAAATGTTGGATTTGGGAGTTATTGAACCCTCAGACAGCCCTTGGGCTAGTCCAGTGGTCCTTGTGCCAAAACCTCACACCAGTGGTGGGAAAAGAGAGATGAGGTTTTGTGTGGACTACAGGGGTCTCAATGCAGTCACTAGGACTGATGCCCATCCAATACCTAGGGCAGATGAGCTAATAGACACTTTGGCCTCAGCCAAGTATCTAAGCACATTTGACCTGACAGCTGGCTACTGGCAGATCAGACTAGCTGATGATGCAAAGCCAAAAACAGCATTCTCGACCCCTAGTGGACATTATCAATCTGTGGTAATGCCCTTTGGTCTGAAGAATGCACCTGCCACTTTTCAGAGGTTGGTGAATACAGTCCTTACAGGTCTGGAGGCCTACAGTGCAGCATATTTAGATGATATTGCTGTCTTTAGCTCCACCTGGAAGGATCACCTGGTCCACCTCAGAAATGTTTTAGAGGCCCTGCAAAAGGCAGGCCTCACTATCAAGGCCACCAAGTGCCAGATAGGGCAGAGTCAGGTTGTGTACCTGGGCCACCTTGTGGGTGGAGGCCAGGTTCAACCACTGCAGAGCAAAATCCAGACCATCATGGACTGGGTTGCTCCAATCACCCAGGCTCAGGTGAGAGCCTTCTTAGGCCTGACTGGGTACTATAGGAGATTTGTCAAGGGGTATGGATCAATAGTGACACCCCTGAATGACTTAACTTCCAAGAAAATGCCCAAAAAGGTTCAGTGGACAGCTGGCTGTCAAAAGGCATTTGATGACCTGAAGCAGGCCATGTGCACTGCTCCCATTCTCCTGAGTCCTGATTACTCCAAGAAGTTAATTGTCCAAACAGATGCATCTGAATTGTGGGTAGGGGCGGTACTGTCAAAATTGAATGATGAAGGTCAGGATCAGCCAGTAGCTTTTATTAGCAGAAGGCTGACCCCTAGAGAGAAACGTTGGTCAGCCATTGAGAGGGAGGCCTTTGCTGTGGTCTGGGGTCTGAAGAAGTTGAGGCCATACTTGTTTGGTACTCACTTCCTTGTTCAAACAGACCATAAGCCCCTCTTATGGCTAAAACAAATGAAGGGTGAAAACCCCAAACTGCTTAGGTGGTCCATTTCCCTACAGGGGATGGACTTTACAGTGGAACATAGACCTGGGAGTAACCATGCCAATGCAGATGGACTCTCTAGGTATTTCCACTTAGAACATGAAGACTCAACTGGTCAAGGTTAGTTTAATGTCCCTGCGTTTGGGGGGTTGTGTAGGAGAGTAGGATCTGCTTCACATGGGTACCCCCACTTTTTGCTGATGCTTCACTGTTTTTCGACTTTAGTCTGGCTGGGGCCCTGCTAATCAGAACCCCAGCCTAGCTGCTTCCTCTCTAAAATGGTTTCCATGTGCCTTAGGCACATCTCTGATTGGAATCTGGAGTGCCCTTATAAGTCCCTAGTATATGGTATACTATGTACCCAGGGCATAGGTACCTCAGAGGCCTACCAGGGGCTGCAGCATGTATTGTGCCACCCCTGGAAGGTCATCCAAAATGACACCACAGGTCTGCTACTGCAGCCTGGGTAAGGTGGTGCATGCACCCCTTACTGTGATATAGGCTACCTATATCACTACAATTGCACACACATATAAACCAATAAGTCACTCCTATGGCAGGCCTTTACAATCCTGAAGGCAGAGTGCTTGGTTTTTATGTGAGAGGGTGCCCCTGCATGAGCAGGGCCCCTCTGCAGCGTTCGGAGTCAATCCTCTGATGCTGTTTGTGGAGCAGCCTGACCATATACTCTTAAGTACATTATATCCTCGCGGTAAATGCTAACTTTGGGATGGCTGCACAGAAACATGTCGTGTTTGGTGTCAAACATCTAGGAATACTACCCCCCGCCAATTCTGGCAGCGGGGGTAGCATTCCATCCTTCTAGAGGGAGAGACATGTACACACCGGGCTACCAGGTAACTTCTTTCCAGAGCCCTGGCATCACAAAATGGATGCCGCTGCCACAGACACGGGTCTGGCCTCCTGCTGCTGACTGAAACTCCGGCAGGGGAGGCCTGGACAATAGGTTTCCTGTCCCAAGGAGGTGTAACCACCTCCCCAGACAGGATAATGTGTATTGGGGCTGGGCGGGAGCACCCTCTGGTGCTTTGAAGTTCTGCACTGGGGGCACACTTGGTGTCCCTGTGCATATGCCAGTTCAAACCGGTTGCAGGGGCTACCTGCCCCTGCTCTGGTGCGAAACTGGACAAAGGGAATGGGTGCAACCACCCCTCTTCCCTGACCCTCCCATAGGTGGGTCCCCAGAGTATATCCAACCCCCTAACTTAGTATAAGTATGGGAACCCAGTCCTTTGGACTTTAGATTACCCTGGACGAAACTCTGACACTGAATCCTGGACCTTCGACGCTCTACTTGAAGATTAGAGGACTGAAGAATCTCCCTTGGGGTCAAGGAGTGGCTCCCCTGCTTGGCAGGCACCTAAGAAGCAATTGTCTGGTCTGCATCACTGAAGCTCCCGCCGGACGCCGAAGTCTTTGCATCACCAGAGTTGGATTTCCAGACTTCCCCGAGGCTTCCCTGAGTCCCCAGCAAAGCTGAGGCCTGTAGCTGTTGTGGGTAACGTGGAACCATGACCCCTGGACACTGCGCACATTTGCAAGTGCATCCTCTTCCTGGTCTCCCACGAAGTTGTGCTTTGGGCTCCGAGTAGCCCCTGCCTCCTGCACCGACTGCACCGAAGATCACTGGCCTCTACTCCACGAGTGTCCTGTGAGCCAGCTCCAAGTGCGTCCACTTGAGGCTCCTTCGCGGTCGCTAGTCCATTGGCTAGTGGGCCCTCCCGAAGGCAACTCTTCTTCTGCTTGGGCTTCCCTGGTTGCTCCCGATGTGCCCTGACTTAACCTTGCTTGGTGAGTCCCCCAGACCTTGCTGGTCTGCAACATCGTCCTTTCTTTGTTTCTTCGAGACTTGCCGTTGCCAAGGCTTGTTGGGTCCAATTCGGTCACCGACACTGCAGCAATTGACAGACGTCGTGGGACAGCTCGAATCCAGCTCCTGGTTGTCGTCGATGCCTCCCGGACCTCATGGCTGAAGAGTCAAGACAACCGTCAACCTAACTGAAGCACCCGACATCGGTGGGCATCTGCTCATCGCCTTCCTGGTCACTGGCTAGTGACCCAGACTCTGTCCCCTCTGCTTTCAGGTTCTTCAGATCTTCGATCCACCTTTGGATCCACCCGAACACTTTCGACTTGGTCATAGGGAGGCTCAGCCAAGGCAAATGATGGCCTACTATTACAAACACACTCACACACTGGCCAGACAAAGGAGGCATGCTAAACAACACATCTCTAATGCAACAATGCCAAAAATGAAATACACACGGCTAAAAAGGTTTGCAAGTTACTACCACACACATCCAACAAAGGCATTTAATTTAACACACATGAAAAAAAGGTGAAATACCACAAAAAACACATTTTGTATTTTTAATCCAATGCCATCCATGGCCAAAATGATGTTTAAATTCAACAGACACCACAGAAACAGTTTTTTAATGAACCCATGAGTAGCTCTGTGCCTACTGGCTGAGAAAGGCCGATTTTTGGCAGACTACTGGGCTACATAGTGAATTAAATAAATATTGCAAATTGTTTCCGAAACATGGAGAACAATGTATTGAACTGTGCAATGTGTTTCCTTTATAAAAGAAGAAAAATTATTTACAAAAAAATAACTAGGCACCTACTAAAACTACAAGCCACCCACCGCAATAATTTTTTTTAAAACAATTAAAAGTACAAATAAATCTAGGTGCATGGCCCCAATCAAACAAATAACACCAATTTTCCAACTTACTTGTGAAATCTAAAATTCAAGGTCCTCAAATCCAATGATATATTATGCAGCAGACACAAAGAGTTATCCTTCCAGCTCCAAATCCAAATGAAAAGTGACCACGAGATGGACAAAGCACTGGGAGGAGCCTGCTGGACAGGAACAGGAAGTTGGAGATTCTGGGGCATTTCCTTCCTCTTGAGAAAAAAAGTTAAAAAAGAAAAAGTACTCCTTGTACAAAAAAGTATAGCCAAATGCCAATTTGAGGAGTTTTTTGATGCTGCTCGGGGAGAGAACCTTCTACAGACTGTAGTCGCGGTAGTTCCTGCGCATTCTGTATCGCGATCTTCACAAAACCCCCGCTGGAATTCCGCTGGTGCGCTCGAATCACTTGTTCGCGATCGTGATCGCAAACTCTCGCAGGGCCATGCAGCCGCCTAGCAAATTTTGCGGATCTCGCGAACAGCTTAGGAAATCTCTTCGGTGATCGCAGGCATCGCGTAAGTCGCACCTGCGTGCGTGAAAATGCATTTTGGGCTCGAGAACAGAAAAAAACTCCACTCTGTTGAGGAGTGCAGAGTTTTTCGGCAACTCTGCATTCTACGCGAAAAGTGGAGTTGCCAAAACTCTGCGAGCGGAGCGGAGTTTTACGCCCAGGCTTAGTAGTGATAGTCCTTGTACAACATGTGTTGTTCCGGAAAGCCTGTTTTTCGGGGCTCCATTCTTGTCTCGAGCTCTTACAACATGTTTGCATGGTACATTTGTGCCAAGTGGTTTTGCAGTTTGTATGTAGGCTATATATGTGTTGTGTGCCCTTTTATTAGGAAGCCTACGTATGTTTGATCCTTGAGCTCTCAGTAGCACTTGGCAGCAGTGTACTTTTGAGTAGGGGTGGGCGCCGGTAAAATGCCCCACAACGCGGCGGTAAGCAGAGTTTTTCCCAAACTCCATGCTCCAAGTGGCGCGCGGAGAGGCCAAATTCTGCTAACTCCACTGGCGGAGCATAGTTTACTGTCCACGCCTACTTAAAATACTAACTACACCTCAGCTGTGTCTTGCCTGCTGTTTTTAAAGCTTGGAACGGCACACCTGTGTGGTACACATTGATCCTTCCTAACCTGCAACCTTTTCAGCACCTGTGTGGAGTTCTTGGTTTGTTTATTAAGGCTTCACAGATTTTATTTCTACACGTATATTGACAATACTCACATTGCCTCCATGTTGGAGGGGAGCCTACATGTTTGCTTTCTGTGTTCAAGATCTTCTAAACAAAAATAGCAAGATGTAAGACACAATATTAAATTTTTTTCTTTGGCTCATTACCCTCACAGACCTTCCAATACATGATTATCAGCACCTGTCCATATGTATAATCAAATAATTCCTCATTTTATGGAGCAGAGATAGAACTATTCAAATTCATGAGAAAATTAGGACTCAACTGATATTTTGCTAATATTCCAGAATGGTTTGGAGACACACAAACATAAAGAATTCAAACCAAAATGAACTTGTGAAGCACCAGTATCACATTAAGTACTGGACTTTTATAAAAATGTTGGTCAACAATGAATTAAGAGACATTAGTTATACATCAACACAAGGGCAAACTTTGTTTTTGAAAGAGTCGAGCAGTTCAAAATGTTTAATCAACAATAAAAAGATAGCCATCAAGCTAGCAGACAAATAGAACTCCGGGATACTACTTATTTTATGAGAAACTGATAAGAGATCACTTTGAAGACACAAACACTTGCATTCTGTTACAAGGGGACTGACACAGGTTTTTCAGAAAGAATTGGATAGAAGTTAGGAATTTGCATAAAAAAAGAATGGATTTCTAAACCAACAAAACGATATCTCACTCAAGATCATCAGATAAATTCAGTACTATATGTGTTACCTACAATTTACAAACCTTTAGAGCAACCACCGGGAAACCCAGACCAATGGTCTAGGCAGTAGGTTCTATTCACAAATAGGTTGGTAAGTATGTGTATACCTTCTTATAGTTAAACTCCCAGGAGGCATTAGCATATATACAAGATACTTCAAATTGTTTTTTTATAAAACTAAGTACATTAATGACTAAGGACACATAAAAGTTATGGTTAGGTATCCGAGATGTTATAAATCCATTTCACATGCTGAGGAATTGGAGGGCCTAAAATACCACCAACTCAGGAAAACAGATTGTGAGGCAAATGTAAATGTATTAATGGAATTAAGGCATTGCATCCTTTACCACGATTTACTCCTGAGCATTTGGTAACTTTTTCCTGCAACCGGAATATCTGTGGGTTCTTCAACAGTGCTGGCATATGCAAATACCTTCAAGCATTATTTTGAAGTAAGGCATGTTCTAAAAAATCACTGCTGACAGAATAACTTCAATTGCCCTTATTATGATTACAGTGGTCCATTGGACTGCCATAGTCATAGTGGTGGTCTGTGGACAGCCAGGCTAGCGGTCCACCCGCCATATTTGGACTTTGGCGGTCGGACCGCCACAGAACTACTTCTACCAGCAGGGATCTGCGATCCCTGGCTGTCTTGCAGCGGTGTGAGGCTGGTAATATGCTGATGGTACCTCTGCGGCACCGCCAAGCATGTCACTAGTTTCCTCATTGCCACAGTTTTCATGGCAGTGCGATCGCCATGAAAAGTGTGGCTGTGAGGAAACAAAGTTGGCCCTACAGGCCCCACTGTTGCCTCTGTGCCAGGGGATGCATGCAGGGGGGCACATAGTGTGCCCCCCTGTCTGCATGCACCCCAGTTTCTGCAGGGTATGGACTTGACAGTCCATGCCCTGCAGTAATGTGCAATGGCGTTCCCATTGTGGTGCCTTGCCTTAGCACTGCACTGCCATGGACCAGACACCGCAGGAACACCCGAGCTGGATTCCAGTTGGAATCCAGAGGGCGGGCTCTTTATGGCTTTGGTGGTGTGGCAGCGGGGTGCTGGTGTGGCCACACCGTTAAAGTCATAATAAGGCCCCGATTTGTATTTGGGATGTATGTGTGATCTGTTCTTAATTTGGCAAGATACAAAAAATGAATTGGAGATAACACTGGAGAACTCAATTCAGTCCATAACAGAATTCAATTCACTGCAAATGTCCAAAAAGAAGATATAATAACTCAATACCAGTGTAACTCTAAAGAATAAGAAATTAATGACGCTATACAATAAGGGGCATATTTATCAAATACTCATGAAACACAATGAGGCAAGCCTCCTTGCTGTGTTGCGCTGTGTGAAAGGGAGATGGCAGGAATACGCCATATTTAACATTATACAGCACATATCTCTTCTTCCGTATCCAGTGAAAATTCTGGAACGTTTTGTCAGTAAATCTCTGTCCCTCTATCTGGAAGAAAATAAATTACTGGACAAGGATCAATTCGGCTTCCGACCAGGGCACGGAACGGAAACAGCCTTAGCAACGGTCCTGGACAACCTAAGAATGCGAGCCGACAATGGTAATATGTCCGTATTGGTACTACTGGACATGTCGGCCGCATTCGACACAGTAAATCACAGTATCCTGCTGAGAAGACTAGAGAATATCGGAGTGAAAGGACAGGCTTTAAAGTGGCTGCAATCGTATCTGACGGACAGGCAACAGGTGGTAACTATCCCACCGTTTGCCTCTCCTAAGACCCCCGTGCGACACGGGGTACCACAGAGCTCAGCAATAAGCCCTATTCTATTTAATATCTATTTGCGCCCTTTATTCCCAATCATTAAGTCCTTTGGCATCGACCTAGTTAATTATGCAGACGATACGCAACTCGTGTTCTCGCTGGAAGGAAACCAGGCAGTATCCATTGAGAAATTTCAGGAGTGCATGCTTAAGACCTCTAGCTGGCTCAGGAAAAACTCCTTACAATTTAATGGAGAAAAAACCGAGATAGTATACTGCTCTGCGGCCAAAATAGCTCGGCCCTACCCTGCGGAATTCAGACTTACCCCCATGGATAAACCACTGACTCCCGCCAGTACAGTACGTAATCTGGGGGTTTTAATGGATGACAATCTCCAGCTGGAATCACAGATTAACAAGACAGTCAGTACTTGCTTCTCTGTGTTAAGAGCACTGCGTCAGATCCTCCCGCTCCTGCCTGCTACCTCCAGACCCTTAGTGTTGAGGAGTCTTATATTGAGCAGGTTGGATTACTGCAACTCCCTATATTTGGGAGCACCACAATCAGCATTGCGGAAATTACAGAGGATTCAGTCTATAGCAGCTAAATTGGCATTAAATAGGCAACGCAGGTCCTCTACATCTCTAGCCCTAAGAGATCTCCATTGGCTGCCCTTAAAGGAGAGAATTCATTTTAAATCTCTATGCATAGTGTTCAAAGCATTACATGACTTAGGTCCAATATCTATGCAGGAGAGATTTACCTGGTATACTCCAGGGAGAAACTTACGATCATCAGGTATGCATTTGGTAACCACCACCAGATTTAAGAAAACTAGGACAGGTGGCAGAGCCTTTGGGGTAGCAGCCTCCCGACTTTGGAATGACCTTCCTTTGAATATCAGGCAATTGAAATCTTTACTTCCATTCAGAAAGAGCCTAAAAACGTGGCTCTTTCCTAAGAATTAGTGTTACAAAGCATATCGTACAGACTTTTTTATGCACAACGTCATCTGGGCAAGTCACAGCGCCAGGATACCCGTAGGGTGACAGTTTTGCGCTTTATAAATTCAAAAAATAAATAAATAAATTCCTGCTCTCTGTCTGCCCTGGTGTACAAACTGCTGCCTAGCGCCAACGCAGATACCCTTGCATCATGGTAAAAGGGTGCCTGCATTGCAGGCAGGATTGTTTTTGTGCAGGAAGGGGCACCTTCCTGCTCAAAAACAATCCTCTGAGACTTTTTCTCTTTCTATGTGTGCTGCAGAATGCAACACACGTAGAAAGAGGAAAAAGCAAGGAGAAATAGGCATATTTCTCCTCGTTACTCGTCCCCTGGGGAGGAGTGGCATTTTAACGCATCACCAGGTCTACCACTAATGGTAAATCTGGCATTGCGTTAAAATCCATGGGTGGAAGCGTGGGAACACCCACGCTCCACCCATGAAATTCCTTCCCATGTCAGATTAACTCAAGGCAGAGACTTGCGCTGAATTACGTTACTCCACATTTACCAAGCCACATAGGTAAATGTCATTCTAGGTGGGGGGCAGAGCTTGCCTGGCTGCAAGACGGCCACATTTTAGACTAGCTCCGTGAGCCGTCTTCTATCCGTCTCTATCCTGGCCTTCAATATGCCCTGTTTCCTCCCCCGGATGCTGCCCTGAGCTGTGTGATTACCTGATCCCAGTTGGAGCCCACAATAAGGGGAGTAAATTGATCCAGGAGCTGCGCGGCGATGCACAGTCACCCGCCTGGGGTGCTGCGGCCTGTTCCTGCCCCGTGGATTGATCTATCAGCCTACCTGTGGTCCAGTTGCCATCGGGCCCGGCTGTCGCCTTTCCGATTCCTGGGTGCTCCCAGCCACCCCCGTGCCAGACGGCGGCTCCGGTGAACCGGTGGGGACACTGACGACCGGCTTAGTGCCCCCGGCCTGCTCGCTCCTGGTTGTGGCCACCGGAGTGTGGAGTGGCGGCCGCGTGCATCCTGCTCTGCCTGGGGCCACGTCGTCCTGCGCTACTGGCGGTGAGTCGCGGGGGCGGCTCACAATCACCTCGGCTGCCCTACTCTTTGTGAAAGCCTGACTCCAGTGAGGGGAGCAAATTGACTCGGGGGCTGTGCGGTGACACACACCCGACTGTTTATAGAGCTACGGCCTGGTCCCTTCCCTGCGGCCTGAACGTGCAGCCTACCTGCAGGCCAGATGCTGTCGGGCCCGGCTGCTGCCCTTCCGCTCCCCGGATTCTCCCTGCCTGCTCCGCACTGGGCAGCAGCTCCGACGCTGCGGTGGCACGCTGTCGATCGGATTGGTGCCCCGCCTTACTCGCTCCTGGTTGCGGCCGCCCGAGTGTGGAGAGGTGGCCGCGCGCATCCTGCTCTTCCTGGGAAGGCCCTATCGTCCTGCGGTGCTGGTGGTGAGTGACGGGGGTGGCTTACATTTGACTCAGCTGCCCTGACTGGTAAATGGCATCTGGATCTTGTCACCTCCCAGCTGGGGGGTCAGTGCCTGACTTTCATACTTGGCTAGTAATCCGCGCAGGGGTCTAGACACTCTGCTCTCTTCCCTGTACACCTGCTGGGAGATCTTTTGCTGCCGCTCCCCCCCTCCTCCCGCCTGCTTCAGAGTGCTGCAGGTTTTTTTTTTCTTCCTGGGGCTGTCCGGTGGATACAGGGGGAGCTACATCAATTTGGGATCTTCACCGGCGTAGCGGTTCGGACCCCGGGCTGGGGACTGTGGTGGTGTTGGCACTGTGACTCCTGCCCTATCCTCGTTAAGGACTGTGCTTGTTGGACACCCCCTGGCCAGCCCTAGTTGTCCCCTCTACTTTCATTGCCTGTTGTTTCAGATGTGGTACCTTTTTCTGACTTCCTTCTCTGCGTAGCCACTGTGGCCCCATTGGGGCTACTGTCCTAGCCAGCGCACACTAAATTGGGATCTATCGGCTGGTCGCTCCTCCTGTGCCCACACACTGATTATCCTTTGGGAGCTTCCCCTTCTTCCTCCCGGCCACTGTGGTATATGGCTCCACATGTTTTGTAGCGCACATTGACCCTGGTCCTCTGGCCCTGTATTCTATTGGTGTAGTCCAGTTCTATTTCTTTGCCCACTGCTCTGTGGCCGCAGGCCCTTGGTTTCTTTATTCATCGCAAGGTCGCTGTTGCTTGACTCGGTTTTTTACCTTTACCCACCACTGTCTTGGGGGCAGCGTCAGCCTGTCATGGGCTGCAAAGAGAAATCGCAATCCAAATTGCAGTTCGAACCACGCAAAACTCCTAGACACCAAGACGCTGAGAAAAATCCATCCGAATCAGGTTCTGAAATGGGTGACAAAGCTGCAGACTCTGACCTAAAGCAGATCCTCCAGGCCATGCAGCTCAGCCTAACGAAAATAGACGGTAAGATAGATGCACTTACCTTTAGGATGGACAGGATGTCGGAGAGGCTGGACAAGCAGGCTGCCAGGCTGGACACGGTTGAGCACAGGGTGTCTGACGCTGAAGACACTCTTAATTCTACCCTTAATTCCACCACGAAGCTGGAAAAGCTAATGCACTCTGTTCAGGCTAAAGCTGAGGACTTGGAAGCGCGTTCGAGAAGGAATAACCTGCGCATAGTTGGGACTGATGAATCAACCAATATCCCCAATATGGAACTCTTCGTTGAACAATTACTGGTCTCTCTTCTGGGCAAAGACACCTTCTCCAACATGTTCATAATTGAGCGCGATCATAGGCCCTTGCTCCTAGGCTGGTTCCTGGGGCTGCTCCTCGCCCTATTATTGCTCGAGTCCTTAATTATATGGACAGGGACGCCGCTCTAAAGAAACCTAGGGATCTAAAAACTTTGAGACACGAGGGCACAGAAATATCACTGTACCCAGATTTTACACTGGCTGTTCAGGATGCACATCGCAAATTTGTCCCTGTTAAGCGCAAGCTACGTGACCTGAATATGGAATATAACATGATTTATCCAGCCAAGCTCAGGGTGCGCACTGATGGGAAATTCCATATAATTAATGATTCCAAACAGGTTCTACATTTTCTAAAAAGTAGGGAGAGAGATAGCTGCGGGGGGGCTCTTCAAGTTCTCGCCACTCGGTGGCCGACGATAATCCTGATCTGGAAGAATAGTAATTCTCCCCTAATATGTATTGCTTCCCAAATGGGGATACGGGGCATCATTTCCTTTTTTGCATTATGTTTAATGTGATGTTTCATTGTACTGATCAGTTTTGGAGGCGCATATAGTTGTATTGGCTCTAGTTCCTATCTAGCAATGTTTTATAGGCAACATCAGCCCCGGTGTGTTACTCACGATCTTCACCTGGGTTTGATTCTGTTATGGATCATGTGTTTTCTGGTTTTTTTCTGCTTCTTTGGGTGGTGGGGGGTTGTGGGTTCGACTATGCCTTGTTGGGCTCAGCATAGCGTGGGAGGGGGATGGGAGGGGTTGTGCTTCATCAGTGTATTTCAGGCATATCACAGCTGGTTGATCTTATTTACGTTCCTAGCATCGTGGTTTGACACTGGGACTGAACAAGTAATGCACATTGTACTTGTATACTACATATGACGACTAAGGCGCTCAAATTCTGGACATGGAATGTGCAAGGCCTTAACAACTATCGCAAGTTGAGGAAAGTCATTGCCATGCTCAAAAGACATCACGTCAATGTAGCAATGATCCAAGAAACACATTTAGCTCCACAAAATAAGATGCTTACAAAACGGCGCATGCAGGGTCTGTTTACAGCTGCTGGTTTCACATCACATGCCAGGGGCGTTTTCACTTGGGTCAACCCTGGTTCTGGCCTGTCCTTGCATGAAGAAGAGGTCGACCCCAATGGTAGATTTGTTATAGCCCGCTGTCAGGCGGAGGGATTGAATATTTATGGTCCTAATTATGATGACCCACTGTTTTTCCAATGCCTCACTGCACGCTTGCTTAACACTAATGATTTACCGCAAATGTGGGGGGGGGTTTAATTGTATACTCGACCTCAATAAGGACAGATCACGTCGCTTCCCCAGGAAACCCCCAGCTGCGGCTAGTGCCATATTGGCACTCATGGAACAGCTGGGGCTTGCAGACATTTGGAGACTGCGTCCGGCGCCCACTCCCAGGTTTACTCACTACTCTAAACCTCATGATACTCACACTAGGATCGATTATTGGTTGGTTTCCAGAATTAACACCTCATTAAGGATTAGCACTTAATTGACAGCTGCAGGAGAGCTAATGTAGATGAGCCCCCAAATGCTTTTGGTAGGGAAAAGGTAATTTTAAGAAATTGATTTGTTGATTGACTTAGGTGTGAGCCCTGGTCAAGCAGCAACTGCCATCCTTGTCAAGGTGAGGCACAAGCCAACCCTAAATTAATCTTTGTTCAACCCCCTTGTAGCTTGGCACATATCAGTCAGGCTTAACTTAGAGGCAATGTGTAAAGTATTTGTGCAACACTTCAAACAGTAATAAAGTGAAAACACCACACAAAAAGGATAGAACAATAGAACTTTCTTTAGCAAATAAAATAAATAAAACAACAAAAATCCAATCAGTAGAACTAGAGCTATGCAATTTTAAAGATATTAGTAAAAATAGCACCAAAAAGCACAAAGCGCCAACTGTGGATATCTGGTCTCGCTACACCGGGACATATTCACAAGTTCAGGCCAACCATGATGGAGCGCAGGTCGGCAACAGGGACCCAGCTAGGCCGGCTGAATAGGAGTACCTTAAATGCTGGTTGCAGAGCATTGTGAGGTCCCACTTCGAGGATGCTTTGTGCAACTGAGGCACGGCGTTTGTTCGGAGGAGTTGCTAGGCTGTGATGTGAGGTCCTGCATCGTCGATGAGGATCCATCAATGAGGACTTGCAATGAAAAGCCTGGCATCGAAAATGTGTCATGCAGCCGAGGCAATGTGCCCATCCCGAGGAGCTGCGAAGCTGTGATGCAAGAACCTGCAGCATCGGCGAGGCTGCCGTCGACAAGACATTTGCAAGGCAGGGATCTGCATCAGAAGGAGTTGCATCACGATGGTTGCAATGTTATGTTATGTTATGTTACCCAATTTGTAAAGCCCAATGTATACCCGAAGGTGTCTTGGCGCTGATTCTGTGAGCCACGATGAGAAGAGCAAGAGAACCTACTGTTGAAAAGCCATGTTTTCAAAAGTTTCCTAAACTGAAGCAAGGAAGGGGCAGACCTTATGCTGAAAGGCAGGAGGTGCCAGGATGTAACTGCTCTGACCGCAAAGCTGCTGCCCCCCATTTAGATTTTTTAAATCTAATAGAATGTATTCTACACATGCCTGATGACCTTAGGTTTCTAGTTGGGGTGTACCAGCGAAAGATTTCCTTCAGAAAGGTGGGTCCAGAGTCATGTAGCGCTTTATAGGTCAAACAGAGGGCCTTGAACTTAATTTTATTTTTGACCTTCAGCCAGTGAAGGTCTTTAAGTGTGGCGGAGACTTAATGATGTCTGGGCACTTCTAGTAAAAGTCTGGCTGCAGAATTCTGCAGAACCTGCAATTTGTTCAGATATTGGGCCTGCAGGCCCAAGTAAAGGCCGTTACAATAGCCAATCTTTGATAGTACCAAGGTGGAAATCACTGACTTCCTCACAGACATAGGCAGAAAGATTCAATTTTTTTTAAGGATTCTCAAGATGTTGTAGGAAGAGGAGACCACTGTATTCATTTGATTGCCTAAAAGTAGGTGATCATCAATGATGACCCCCAGAATTTTGGCTTTACTGGTGGGGACAGGAAGAGGTCCCAAGTCTGCAGGCCAGCATGGGGCTAGCCAGAAATGGGGGTTATTGCAGAGTAAGATCACCTCGGTCTTCCCGGCATTGAGCTTAAGACAGTGCTTGTTCATCCAGTCATAAATATGTTTCATGCAGTTATGAATGCGGAGCCTGGTGTCCAATGCGTTCTTAGTGGCTGATAGCACGATTTGAGTATCGTCCAAATACGATGTGAGAGAGAACCTGAAGGATTGAACCATAGGAGCTAGGTCAGCAACATAAATATTAAAAAGGGTGGGACTAAGTGAAGAGCCCTGCGGAACACCACAGGGAAGGCGGAAGGAGTTCGAAGAGTAGGCATCAATGTTGATTACATTTTCCCTGTCTGACAGAAAGGAGGAAACTAGTTTCAAGGCGAGGTTTAAGTGGAGTCCTTGCAGTGGGACAATGCTCGCAGCTGAGGTGAGGCATCAATTCTGCTCGAGGTTGCGCCGCACAGCAGAGGAGATGTATCGGTTCTGCTGGATCCACAGATGGACTGGCAGAGCACCTTCAGGTCCACTTCACAGGGTCTAGGACTGGGGTGGCACCACTTGGCAGGGTAGGACTCACAGTTGGCAGAGTCCATGTAATGGGCTCAAGGTTGTTGGGGCTTTCTATCCCTGAGGCTCTAATCAGCCCTTGGAGTCAGTCTGGGGTCCTGGGTTCAACAGATGCAGGACAAGTCCTTCTCACTCAGGAAAGAGGGGAAAAGGTCAGCCCAGCAGGGCAGCAGTCCCCCAGAGCAGCAGTCCAGCGGAGTGGCAGTCCTTTTAACAGCACAACAGTCCTTCTTCCTGGCAGGGTCCACAGGTCTAGTGATGTACTGAAGAGTTGGTGTCTGAGGTCCAATATTTATACCTGGGCCTTCCTTTGAAGTGGAAGAAACTTAGAGGTTTCCCTTTGAGGTGCACAGGTTTCCTGCCTTCCCTGCCCTTGCTCCAGACTAACTACAGGGAATATGCAGCCCTTTGTGTGGAGGCAGGACACAGCCTATTCAAGTGTAAGTAGGGCTGTGCTTAGCTACGCTCTCCCATCCTGGCAGTGATAGCTGATGTGATATGTACATGCTACTATTATGTTTGTTGTACAATACCTAAAAAATGGTATTTAAACAAATGGAGGTTTTGCTTGCCAGGTAGAAGAGTGAGGGAGAACTCAGTGGCATTTGCGACAAACATAGTGGTGAGCAAAGTGAAATAATCCACTGTCATTGCTTGAAACACATTGCATGATCAATCACTTATGGGTAAACTGAATTAGAGATATATGTATCGAACATGTCTTTGGAACACCAAAGAGTGAAGCCAGTTTTTCAAGAGCAATTTTGTTTGTATTTCAGCTGTTTATTAACGGTTGATGTGCTTAAGTGTTAGAACAGTATTTGTGGTAAAATCACTGAGATTAGTAGAATTTACAGCAGACTTTACTTGATAAGACAACTGTGCATGATAACGGTTCTGGATACTTACTTACACACAAGTGTATGATATGATTAGTAAAGAGGCTTGGCATGGTTGGATCTATGGTACACCTAACTTGAGGGTGCCAGTTAAATTTAAAGGTATGCTGGTTTAGCAACAATCTATTGCTACTTTTTACAGAAGTGTCCATTTGAATACTAACTCCATGGCTGGGGTTTCTTAGGCACTGGCCACGATAGGGGTGTTTACATTCAGGTTAGGCATGATTATATGACATTAGATAACTGACATGAAAAGAAATATATATCTATTAAGCACTCGAATTCCCAGATGCTCTTGGCGGTGTCCCTACATGAGGATGAGAAAGCGGTTATTGCTAAGGGGAGCAAGCAAGTGTTGAAAAAAAAGAGTCTATTGACTAAACAGCCATGTCTTTAATGATTTCCTAGACCAGCGAAGACCTGTAATTTCCTTCAGACTGAGCGGAAGAGTGTTCCAGAGTTTGGCAGTGTAGATTACAAAGCTTCTGCCTCCCCAATGGATTTTTCTAACCTAGAGAACAATTACGTTTTTTGCTGCTGATGAGCGCAATGATCTGGAAGGGATATGCCAGAAAAAGTTGTGCTTAAGATATTCAGGGCCAGAGTTATGAAGTGCTTTTAAAGCAATGCAAAAGGACGTGAATTCAATCCATCTCCTAATAGGCAACCAATGTAAATCCTTAATGGCCTGTGAGGCTGATTGAGGCCTGGGAATCCCTAGCAGTAATCGAGCTGCAGCATTCTGCAGGATCTGCAGTTTATTTAGAATTTTTTGCTGCATGTTGGTATAGAGGGCATTACAATAATCCAATTTAGCTAACATAAGGGCAGTGACAAGAGTCTTTTGCAGCTCCTTGTGAATAAAGGGAAGCACTTTCCTGAGAATCTTGAGAGTGTAAAAAGCTTATGATGTCACAGAATTAATTTGGTTTTTGAAGGTCAGCTTGTCATTGAAAAGGATCCACAAATTCCTCACTTTCCTGACCGGGGTTGTCAATGTGTCCATTTCTTGAGGCCACCCACTGGGGGACCAGAAGGAGGTGTTATTTCCAAACAAGAGGATCTCAGTTTTTCCAGAGTTCAATTTCAGGCAGTTGCTGTTCAGCAACTTGCCTATGTGCAGCATACAGTCATGGAATCAGGCTCCATTATCATAGGGATTACTGGACACTGAGACCACAATTTGGGTGACCGCACACATCCTAGTTGCTATAGATGAGTCTCCCTTATCAACACCATGGCTAAGATTCTAGGGAGAATCTTATACAACCGTATTAAGGATTGGGTAGAAGCAACGTTTTATATCCCTGTCAATATGGGCGTAGGAGGATTGTTGGCACGGTCGAACAATGCTTAAACTTGACACTGATAATAGGAAAATATACAATTGGACGTAAGTCACCCGTGTATTTAGCATTCATGGATCTATCCCAAGCTTTTGACTGCGTAAATCAGTCTAAGCTTTCGGCGAACCTTTGGCGCAGGGACTGGACGAGGCACTAGTGCACTTTCTCACATATTTGCACACAGACATGGAGGCCAAGATTAGAATCATCACAGAGGGTGAGGTTTCATCTCCAATCGTTGTGTCGCGAGGAATGAGGCAAGGATGCATACTGGCACCACTTTTATTCATATTACATATTAATAACCTTCACCCGGTATTAATGAACATGACCCCAGACGTTCCTCTGATCAATGGCTCCCCTTTACCTACACTTTTATTTGCAGATGATGCAGTTTAAATGGCGCGCACGCAGAACGCGATTCGACGCCCTGTACAGGGCTTTTTTGTTGATTATATAGCCACTTTAGATATACAAACAAATTTTAACAAATCTCTTATTATGGCTTGTAGCCCAAAGAAAGATCACTTATCCTCTATGTCTGCAGGCAACAAAAACAAATTAGTAATTTTTTGAATTTGGGATTATCATTTGCAGCCACAGGCTCATGGGGTCCACAGGTTGCGCAAAGCAGGCAAAAACTAACAAAATCATTTTGCGCACTATTTTCCTTACTACAACCGAAGGGTGGGGGTGCTCTCCCCCCTTTATTGCATATATATATATAAAACAAAATGTTTGCCTGCGGCCACTTATGGCGCTGGCATCTGGGGAATACGGAATTGCAAACCAGTTCAATTTGAAGAGAACAGATTTTGTTGAAAGGCCTTTTTGGCTCCTATTTCGTCTTCTACTTACATTTGTCATAGAGAAATAGATATCCCATAAATCGAGGATTACATAAAGTCCTGACCACCGTTATTATGGCTTGCCATCTGGAAAAATGAAAAAGTTTGTTTAATTGGGAACATCATTAAGGATTGCCTCAGTTGTGAGAAGGGGATTGAAATTCCATGGCTAGCTGGCGTAAGATCCATATTATGCTCCGTCAATGTTGAAAAGATTTTTGATGATCCACTTAACAACTTAAGTATTAATTAAAAAAACTGTTACGGCAGGCACTATATGACCAGGCAATTTCCAATAGACTGTGTAAGAAAACTGTGAAGGAGAGCGTGTCAAATTACATGTTACTCGCCCCCTCAGATAACATGGCAATGTACTTAACTAGAGTGACAGTGCAGTGGGAACAAAGCCTTCTATTTCGGTATAGGGCTGGTACAGCGAAATATCTGTTATGTTTCCTGCTGGGTTTTAACATTAATTTGGGTTTTACCCCATGTCCCTGTGATGGCAACTCAGGACGGTCAATGTTACATTTTATGTTTTTTGTGGGTTTTATCTTACATATTCCAAACATTTTCTGGTCCCTTTTTGAAAGAAACGAGGAGTTAGACATTTAATAGAGATACGTGAATTGTTTCTTCACCTGAAAGATGAAGCTGAGACAATTTATTTAGGTGCCTTTTTGAAAGTTGATGTAATAGCACGTTGCTTTATGAATACTGTATAGCTCTGATGCATGATTTTGCACTTTATGTACTTTTGAGGGCACTGGATTTCTAAACTTTTTATTCATTATGTACGTTTATGTTTTTTACTGTTGCACTTTTATAGTTACAACATGTATTCGAATAAAGTTATATTAATTTATTGATTGGGTGTCATCAGTGTAAAATATTACTGAGAAGCCAAAAGATTGTATGAGCCTGGACAGACGAGTGACATATATATTTAAAAGGGTGTGACTCAGGTAGGACCTCTATGGCACATCACATGGAAGAGAAAAGGATCAGACACATATTCGTTCAGAGCGATTAATTGTTCCCGCTCTGACAAAAAGGATTTTAAGAGAGCAAGTGCTGCTCCCCTGATTCCAATAGAATGGAGACAGTCAATCAAAAGGTCATGATTGACAATGACGAATGCCGCCGACAGATCTAAAGAATCAAGGCAGCATTTCCTATTTTACCTAGAGTAGATCGTATGTCTTCAAATGCAACAATCGGGGCAGATTCGGTCCTGTGTTTGCTCCTAAACCCAAACTGAGTGGGGTTGAGCAAGTGATTGATGTTTATAGAAGAGGCCAGCTCCTGATTCATAGCTTTTTCTATTATCTTGGCCGGGAATGGCAGATTTGAGATGGATCAGTAATTGCTAAGGTCCGAAGGGTTAAGGTTGGACATTTTTAATAGAGGCAGGATTGATGCTTTTTCCAAACCTTAGGAAAGTAGCCAGAGCTGAAGATTCCATTACAGATATTGGCCTGATGCACTCATATTGATTTAGGAGTCAGTTGTATTTTTTTCAGAGGACAAGGGTCCAATGGGGAACCCACCTTAGAGCCTGATTACGAGTCTGGCAGTCCGAGGACCGCCAGACTCATGGTGGCATGGTGGTGGCGGTCCAGCTAGCACCGTACCGGCGGTCCGACCGCTCCATTACGACTTGGGCAGTTGGACCACCGTTAAACCGCCTCAAGAGAACCGCATTCCCTGGTGGTGGCACGGTGGTCCTGAGGCCACAATATGTTTGGCGGGACCACCGCGGTCCCGCCAAGTATATTATGAGTTTCCTCTCCGCCATGGTTGTCATGGTGGCTCCACTGCAGAGAGGAAACAAAAGGGGCCCTACAGGGCCCCCTAGTGTCTCACGCCATGTGGATGCACAACATGTGCCCCCCAGTGTGCATGCACACCAGTTCCTGCATGGCATAGACATTACAGTCCATGCCATGCAGGAACCTTGTGTGGCATTCCCATTGCCGTGGGAACCGCTATGCCCCCTGCCCACCAAACCACTTTTAAGTTGTAATCTGGTGGGCTGGAGGCAGCAACTTTTGGGGGTGCAGGGGCGGTTCGGTGGCATGCCGCCTGCCCTGCACCACCAAAAGTTGTTTTCGGACCCTTAATGGAATTGATCTAGTCAAGCACCTGGTCAGAAGTAAGTGGGATGAAAGGAACTAATGCTTGTAGCTTAGGGCGAGAGCAGGTACAATCTTTAGACAGGGGGCCCGAAGCGCAGTTTGCAGCAAAGATATTGTAAACAGCTTCAACTTTAGCTTCAAAAAAAGCAGCTAGTGTGTTTCAGAAGGATTGATTACAATAAGTATTATTGTTCTCGAGATATTAGCAAGCTTTTGAACTGTCTTACCAATTCTTTGGTTAAATTTTTAGAAGTCTTAATCTTGTGAGCCAAGTAGGATGTTTATATATACTCACTGATTGAGTGCTTATAAATTTCACTTTTACAAATGTCATAACTCTTTCTCCATTTACGCTCCTGCCTATGGCAGAGTTGCTTTTGGGCTTTAAGTTTGTGAGAAAAACGTGGTTCTGAAGGTGTAGCTCTATGACCTGTATCAGCTTTTTCAGGAGCTTGCTGATTTACAGCTGTGCCTTTCCAATGGTGACAATCTGAGATGGCTAGATCTAAGTTCTTAGGGAGGTTGAACTTTGACCTGGTGAGAGCTGAATCCAGGAAAGTTGATCCTATCTTGTGCCAAGGGCGCCCCTTTCTCGCAGAGTAGGGCATGTTACCTGGGGGTGTGGTTTCCATTGTTTTTAGATCAAACATGACCACCGTATGGTCAGTCCATGTCCGCGGCAAAATCACTGTAGGGTAGAGAGATGGATTGTCAGAAAAATGCCATCCAATATGTGGCCCGCCACATGAGTAGGGGCATCTACCAACTGAGGAAGGCCCAGTCTAGCCATGGTATCAATTAGGAGCACTGAATCTCTGTCTGAAAAATTCTCCAAGTGAAAATTTAAATCTCAGAGGATGGTGTAATCTGCAGGATTAAATTTGATTTCCAGTAAGTGACTGATGGCCTGAGTAAAAGTAGATCTGGGGCCCGGAGGGTGATAAATAAGTGGCCCATTAAAGGTGTTATTTTTGTTCAACTCAATTTTAAAAGAAAGTGCTTCGGACTCAGAGATTGATGAAGCAGCCCAAAAAGTGGCGATCACCTGAACCCGGTAGACTATCGCCAGTCCTCCACCCCCCTTCAAGAGTTGGTCCATTCTAAAAATGGAATATCCCAGAAAAATAGCGGCCACCAGGTCGGGCCAGAGGAGGTGTCCACCCAAGTTTCTGTTATAAATGCCAAGTCTAGTTTGCGGGAATCTAAAAAGTCACAGAGCTCAATTTTGCTTTTATCAAGGATCTGGACTTTATTAGGGTGCAGGAGATGGTCTTTTGAGTATCAGGTTTATTGGTTATGGATGAATTAGATAAATTATTGTTTACAATTTTGTGGTTGGTTAGTGTGGGGTTGCATCCCTGACATTTCATGGTTTCAGAAATCCTGTATCATATTAATTAAAAATCTCTTATTGTTGTAGATTTTTCCCTTGAATAAGCACAAAAGCGTGAAATGCATTGGGACTGTGTCCACATCTGTATTTGGTGGAATAATGAACGACCAACATTCAAAAGCACTGAAGTGATTTATTAACAAACAAAAGTGATTTTTGATTTTTACAATAAATGAATTTCATGAACTACACGAAAAGGAATTAAAAAATTAATATATAACTTTAACACATTATGTTATACATGAGATAAGAGTTTGCAAGTAAGGGAACAGAAATTTAAACACATAAGCAATTTTGAGCCATTCTTCAAGAGAGTCCAATAGGGTCTCTGGGGTTAACTGTCCAATGATCTGTAGCATGTGTCCAACACTCACAGTTGCCATCACAAGGTCAGATGTATTCTGGAGTTGTGGTATACTCTTGAGTGTAGTTTGTGCAGTTTGCTCAGGCATCAAAATTCGAAGTTGTGCAGAGTTTACAGAATCCTTGTGTTATATGGCCATTAGGGTCATTGTCGACATTGCTAAGTTAGCATGAGCTTTGCTGCCATGATGCTGCTTTTGCGCACATTACTACATGCTCTTTATTTTGCAAGACCCTGTTTATGACTTTCACATGAGAACTGTCTGCTTTTCACGTTCTCTGCTGAGTTCCTGGAGTTTAGTCTGAACACGATGTGCAAGGTCGATAAACAATGCCCCTTGTTATTCTGTTCTGGTCAGTCCCTAGCACCTACACATAACATGCTAAACACAGCTGCACTGCTGGAGACTCGTGCTTTGATATTACGGGGATGCATGTTGTTTTAACACACACTTGGAGAGAGCCCTTTCCATGGAGAAGAGCTGTTCCTATGATGTAAACCTTCCATCTAGGCTTTAAGGTATGGGGTCTGCTGACAAAGCCCAGAGATCTTCTTTTATATAATAAACTTCTTCCAGTCAAGGGGAGGGTGGTTAGGCCTTATAGTCCTTTTTCCACTGTCTTGATATAATGACTTTCCCCTTTGTACTCTATGGAATTGTAACAATGCTAATTGTTTTGAGTTTCTGCATTTTGCTGCTGGTAGTGGCTCGTATACTGTATTGTAGAGCACGATAGTTAAAATAAACATTTTGAACTATTACAGTGACTCTGCCAATTCTTATTGTGGACAAGTACGAGTGAGCGAGCTAAAGGGTATGTCTTGCTACCGCCATTCATGAGGGAGTCGAGAGTGTTGTGTTCTGGGTTGTCTAATCATCTGTAGCGTCGTGATTTTGGAGGAGACACTATAGCTAATCGGTTTGGGGATTTTGAGCACTAAGGTGGTAGGTTGGTACACCCCTAAACACCAAGGTCCTGTTTTCCTGCGCATAGTTCTGTGTAGGTGCAGAATCCCCGCAACACTAGTACTATGCTGCATGCTTCATCCACAGTCAAGCACTATCAGAGGGCAAGGGTATAGATGATATTTATATTCTAATTAGAAAACATAATAAATAACTCATAGCGTGCTTCAGTACTCTTGTGAAGTGTCTTTATGGCAGCGCGATCACTTCACTGTCATCATCAAATCCTTTACACAGTTATTGTTACATTTAGTTAATAATGCATTAAGCAAGACAGCTTAGTTCTATTTTGACAAAAAGCTCAGAAATTCCCACTAACATATGAACTTCATTAATGTAGATGATGTGGGGCAGGCACACAAACGCCCCATGTGTCGCACATTTTTCACTTTTACCACATCTACAACGTGAGCATTTTTTTCTTCTTTGACAGCATGACAGGGCCATAAACCTCGATCAGCCCTTGTAAAAATTTTCCAACCAGCCTCACGCTGCAGGAGACTGTTAAGAGAATGGGAGCTTGGGGGCATTATTGAGTTTTGGTAGCCCAATCTGCTCTGAAAGCAACCTCTAGTCTGAAGCCAGAGTGACCAGTCAGGCCCTGTAATTTGCCCCAGGTTCATCCAGATTACCAATTGACTACAGAAATCTTCCCACATGCATGTCATTTCCAAGACTCCCAAATTTCCAAAAGACACCATGTCCTACGATTGGTAAAGCAGTGGAAGCTACAAAGCGGTGTGCTGGCAGTGAGCCTCAGGGTAAAATGCAGTCAAATTCACCTCTGGATCTTACCAACACAGCTTCACCCAGGAGCAAACAAATGTTCCTTATCATCCTGCAGCCAGTGGATAGCTGTAACAGGGCTTGCAGGCCAAGATTTTCATTGGCTCTGCCCAGCTCTGGGACCAGCACATGCAAAGCGGGCCACCAGTAGACCATTAGGTGTAATGTTGTGGTAATCCTGCCTCTCTCTGTCTCATTCATTTCACCCCTCATCCGATAATGAAATCTTGCATGGCTCCTCCATTGGCTTCAAGCTTAAGGGTTCTATTCACAAAGTTATATACAGTAGTAAATATAACTTTACAACAAAATGTACTGTTTTACGCCTACGAATAATTCGCACCGGGATTCCTGGCAGGCACAGACCCATTATCGTGATAGAGTTCTCCGCACGCGAAAATCCCATTCAAGGGGTCTGAAACATGGGTGTTTGATGTTATGGTTAGCCTTGCAGGGTTGCTGAATGCCCACAAACGTGTATTTGCCTAAGCCCCCAGTATAACAAAAACACAAATAACACAAATAAATTATACAAAATCGCTCAACACTATAGAAGTAAACTTGTACCTCTAGAATTTTTGATAGGTACAGTTCATCGTGCCTTAAACAAATAAGAAATCACACCTATTGACATCACTGAAAAAAAGATCTAAAAGCTGACAGTGCCTCTCCAGCAACATTCTACATTAAAAAATCAATTTATACCCACTTCCAATGCCTCAAACAGAAAAGGGTGATATATGCCACCAGGATAACCAAACTCATTCTTACCTCTTCAGCTCCTGCCTTTAAAAGAATTGCCACCTCCTTTACACCTCCTTTACACTGCTGCAGTGTCTAGTGTTGCACACACAGAAGAATCGCAAGACCTCACTGTAAAACAGTTTATGGTTTTGCCCGTTACATAAATAAGCGATATGAATGAGTCACTGGTCACACCAAGGCACTCCTGCAATCATAAACAGCAAATAATTTGTGTCTGTGTTTATTCCTATACCATAACTTGCCACACGTGCCACCACTCAGTTTTTACTGAGGCTTTGAGGCATCACTACACCTTTGCTTCCTCTCACGCCCTCATCATCATTACCCACTTTTGGTATTGGCCCTCTCTGCAGGGTCAGCCCCAAATTAATTTGCCTTTACTCCTCCTATTTTCTGAGTTTTGTTTTGCTGGCTTTAGGACTTTGTGCACTTTAGCACTACTAACTAATGCTAAGGTGCTTGTGCTCTCTCCTTGAAACATAGCAAAAGTTAGCTTACATCCAATTGGCAGTTTAGTTTACTTGTAAGTCCCTAGTAAAATGGTAATACTTGTGTCCAGGCCTGTAAGTTAAATGCTACTAGTGGGCCTCCAGCTCTCATATTGCCACCGACTTCAGTGGCCCTTCAAACATGACTCAGGTCTGCCATTACAGCCTGTGTGCAGTTTTAAAATTGCTAATTCAACCTGCCAAAATAAACCATTTGCTAAGGGCTTGAACCTTTGTTTTAATAAATATGTCATCCCTAAAAAAGTCCCTAAACAGCCCATCTGGGAGGGTCATTGTATTTAAAAAACATTGACATTTACATTTACGTTTTCTATGTCTTGGTAGTGAAAAACTCCTAAATATGTTTTTTACTACTGTGAAGCCTACCTCACCCATAGGATAACATTATGTCACCTTATTAAATTTAATAAGTGCTAAAAAGTGCTAATGGTTGTTTGGAACAGTTAGAAATGTCATGTTTGGTCTCAAAATAATTATAATTTAAAACCCTCTTTAATTGTAAAATCGAATTTTAAATCACAATTCTGAAAATAGAAAGTTGACATTGTTATTGTTCTAACCATTTTGTTCCTACAGCCTCGGTGTCGGGTCACATGACTGTGATTAGCATGGAAGCTGGCTTTTGTGTATTCTTTCCAGACAATGAGACAAAGGGGGACATGTTGTTGAAGCATGGGTCAGAGGTGTTCCCTGCCCCAATTACATTTCAAAGGAGCTGCCTCCAGCACACTCACAAATACCTTTACTTATTTATTTATTTTGATAGTTTTCTATAGTGCGAACATGATCCGTGCGGGTATCAGAGTGCTTTACAAGTATACAGAGAGAGCAATAATAACAAAAACATAATAGTCGAGAAAAATACAGGGTGAAGTAAAACCCGAACAGGAAGGGTTTGGTTTACATTGTTCAGAGAACACAGGAGAAAAACCAGTAAAAAAAAACAGTCGAGAAAACTGCAGGATCATGCAATGCCGAGCGAAGGGAGGGTAGTGTCAAGACTGAGAAGTCGAAGACACAAAGTATTCAGTATGCCGTAGTCATGAAGGAAGTTGAGGAATCGGGATGGGTATCATAGGATCTAGGGAAGAAATGTGTTTGTAAGGAGTACTTTCACCTCTTTCTTGAAGGATACAGTTGAGGGATTCAGTTGAGGGACTCATTCTGATTTTCCAGGGTGTTCCAAATTCTCGGAGCAATCCCTGAGAAAGAACAGCTGTATGTTTTCTTCTTGTGAAATCATTGAGGTTTCAGAAGTAAGGTGTTGGAGCTTCTAGATGATCTGGAACCACTAGAGAGTTCTAGTTTCTGCGCAAGATATTTAGGGGTTTTGAAGTGGAGGGCTTTGTGTGCCATGCAGGTAATTTTTAGCTGGATTCTTGCTTCAAAAGGCAGCCAGTTGAGGGATTTCAGATTGAGGTGATGTGGTTGTTTCTTTTATAGCCGATGATGAGCCTAGCAGCAGAGTTGAATAAGGCTCTCAGAGGAGCCAGTTTGGATCTGGGCAGTCCAGACAGGGTTGCAATTCCATAATCCAACCTGGGAATCACTACGGCTTGCACTGCATGCATGAAGTTGTTGGGGGGGGGGAGGGTTTTAATTTTCTTAGAATTTTCATTTGGTGATTCGCACCTTTGGTGGCTGCACTCATGTGTTTCTGCATGTTGAGGTTCTTGTCAAGAGTTAATCCTATTGATCTTGCAGAGTCAATGATTTGTGGAATGCAGTTTGTAATAGGGTCAGAGATCTTTTGGCCTTTCCTATGGTGGTGCCTTGAAAACAGGCACCGCAATTGGAACGGCAAAAAAGTTCCAGCACGGCATGGACAGTGATGTCCATGCCATTCTGGAACTGGGGGAAATAGAGACAGGGCAGCACATGTTGTGCCCCTTGAATGTATCCCCATGGTGGGGGGGGCATGGGGACCCTGTAGGGCCCCCTTTATTCCTGCACTGCTAGCCTTTTCATGACGGGGCTCTGCCACAATAAGGCTGGCGGTCCAGGAACTCAGAAAATGCTGAGCTGGACTGTGCCAGTCCCTGCTCAGCATAATGCGTTGTGGCGCTCCTGAGCAACCGTCAGGGAATGACTGTTCCCTGGCACAGCCGGCGGTCCAGTGCCACAGTGAGTCTGGTGGTCGCAAGACCGCCAGACTCATAATCAGACCCTCAGGGGCAGATTTACAAGAAACTGACGCATCTGTACAGGTGCGTCAGTTTCCCTGCACCTCTATGTGAAACCTCTGCGCCACCATGGATACGCCGTATGTACGATACGGCGCACCATGGCGCAAGGATTGACAGATGCGTCACAAATTCTGACGCATCTGTTGCTGCAAAAGTCACCCATTGCTGGAGTCGTGTCGCAAGCACGATGCAACTCCACCAATGCATGGGGAGGCCTATTCCCAATACACTGCATCACCCCATACGCCTGCTCCAAGCAGGCGTAGGGTTTTGAGGCAGTGTGTCCTAGAAGTGGCTCAGTGAAATCTTGTAGATTTCACTGCGTCACTTCTACAAGGCTTTCCTGCGTGGGAACGCCCACCCTGCATACATTATACCTGACGCAGGTATAATGTGGCGCAGGGCTTTACAAGGGTGATGCATCTCCCTAGATGCGTCACATTGTAAATGGGCCGCAACGTGGCACATTGTTTATGCCGCCTCTGCGTCACAAAAAGTGACGCAACGGCAGTGCAAAAGTCTTGCAAGGGGCTTATAAATCTGCCCCTCAGTGTTTTGAGTATTACGTTTGAGGTGATTAGATGCTAGCCAATCTTGAGTTTTCTGAAGAGTTGTGTTGAGGGAACTGATGTCTTCTGGGGCAGAGATTTTTAGGTATAGTTGGGTATCATCAACATACATGTGATAGTGGATGTTGGATGAACTCAAACTTTCCGTAAGAGGTTCCATGAACAGGTTGAAGAGAGTGGGCAAAAGTGAAGAGCCCTGAGGGACCCCTAATGTGACTGGCGTAGTCTGCGATAGTGAGTGATTAACCTTGACTCTTTGAGTCCTGTTAAGATAGGAGGTGAACCAGTCAAGGACTGATCCTGATAACCCCATCCGGTATTCGAAGAGGTCTAGTAGCTTGTCATGCTTAACCGTATCAAATAGTTCAAGGAGGATTAAAAGACAGGATTGGTTCTGATCCACCATTTTTAGGGAATCGTCCACTATGTGTGTCAAAGCCAATTTGGTGCTGTGCCCTGGACGAAAACTGGATTGAAATTGATCTAATAATCGGAATTGATCGATGTGGTTACAGAGTTGGATGTGAACACACTTTTCAAGGAGTTTCACCAAGGTAGGACTATTGGAGATAGGTCGAAAGTTGATGAAGTCAGTTTGATCTGCTTTTGGTTTTTTTAGGATGGGGGAAACCTGACTGGACTTTAGGCAGTCGGGGATAGTGCCTTGAAGGAGGGAGGCATTAACAATCTTGGTCCAAAGCAGGATTATTGCGGGAATGATCTCCATGAGGAAGTTGGGAGGTACAGTATCATTGAAGTGGTTTGAGGGTTTGAGCGTTGTTGGATTATTATGAATGGTGCTTTTCTCAAAGGCTTTGAAAGAATTCCATGAGGGATTGTTTTAGGGGAAGTGCCCCGGGGGACACAAAGGAACAGTAGTCCGAGAGGCAGAGAGTATGGATTGAGGTGGGAGAGGACATTGTTCCGCGGTAGTCTGCAGATCATTTATCAAGCTCTCTGTCTTCTGGAGAAAGGAGGTGAATTCCCCAATTTGGAAGCAGATTAAATCAAGCAGGGGACGGAATAGGTGTGCAGTTTGATTGAGGTTTTATGAGTTCAAAAAGGTTTTGGGGTCGGTTGTTGGCTTGATCCAGCTGGTTTCTGAAAAAATTTGCTTTCAAAGTTCTGATGCTTTTGTAGTATCTGTTCCTTGATGATCTCAAATACTTGAGATGTTCAAGGGACGAAGCTGATCTCCACTAAAGTCCAGCTAGCCTCAAGTTGCATCTTTCTGTGTTGAGGCTACCATTATAACAAGGTTTGGAATCTTCTGCGGACACTCTTTTTAGCTGTAGTGGAGCGACCGTGTCAAGAACAGTCACCATGGAGCGAGTGTAATGATTTGTAAGATTATTGACATCTGACATTTCTCCAGGAGGAGGCAGGATGTTGTGGTTAAGAGAGGTCAGATCATTATGGTTGATGTCGGACATGTTCCTTTTCCAGTGTCTGAGTTTAGTTAGTTGGGCTGTGCTGTATTGGTTTTCAGAGCTTCCCTGATGAAAAATGTGATGCAAAGGTGACCGGTCGAATCACAGGGAAGGTTAGATTCCAATTTAATTGAGTTGGGCTTCGCAATGATAAGCTCTAAGGTCAACCCTTTTTTTGTAGGTGGGCCTGTCACAAAATTGGGTCAGGTTAAGATCAGCAAGGAAGGTTTTAAAACTGTTAACTGCAGGATCGTTCCAGCGGAGGTTGAAGTCTCCCAGGAAGATTTACATACAATGCTGACCAGAGTTTGTTACAATGGTTTCCATGATTTGTTCTATGAAACCCAGATTGTCACCTGGAAGGTGGTAGATTGTGTGTACTTTGCATAAACGTCTGTTGTTGCAAATGATATCGAGGCAAAGGTATTCGCAGGAGGATAGAACAGGGTTTTGTGCGTGATTAAGTGACAGGTTGATGTGTATTAAGGCGATGCCTCCACCTGGTCTACTGGGTCTATCTAATCTAGTAATGACATGGTTAGGAGGGACTAGTATGTTGAGGAAAGGAGCAGAGGAGTCATTTAGCCATGTTTCAGTCAGAATTAGCATGTCAAGATCATGTGTGAGAATAAGGTCCGCAATGTCGCCCGCATGTCTTGAAGCTGATCTGCAGTTGATTAGCATACATTTCAATTGGGGTTTGTGGTGTGCTGGGATAGAATGAGTGGGGGCAATTCGCCTGAGGTTGTGCTTGTTGACTGCTCTATGGTTGAGCGTAGGAGCTCTATGAGGGTTTGCCAGGATGGGATGGATTACACCCTGATTGTCAGTGATATCAGGGAGTGAAGAATTATATGACAAGAGGAGGGATTGGGTATCATTATTGGATAAAGGGACTATCTGTCTAACCGGCCGTGTGAGCGCATTGGGTTAAGGTCTAGTTCTCTAGCTCAGATGCATGGATGTCATGGAAGGAAAGGATTGGCTGGAAGGGAGGCATGTTGGAGATATGGCCGGATGGTTGAAGGGTTGGTCATGGGTGATTGTCTTCATCCTATGGTCCTTATTAGGACACTGAATGCTGGTCATCTCTGTGCTGATGCGAATGAGTCTATGTAAGTCTGCTTTGAGCTCTTGCAAGTTTTTTGTTATCTCATCCAATATGGATTCTAGTAAGGCATGGGGGGCGGGTTGTCTGATCTTACAGCAGACAGCAGCGGGATAAGGGGGTGATAATCTCGTTGGGGATAGGGTGCTGAAGTATTGGGGAGAGAGCATTGGGGAGGGTGGACTGGGGGTAGAAGTAAGATCGCAGTTAGGAGGGGGAGCTCAGTAGATAGGTGAGAGGAAGGCCTAACAGTATGACATTAGATGTTGTTGGGAGATCAGAATTCTGGATAGACAGTGGTTGAGGCAGGTGGGGGGTCAGATGTATAGTTGGGCAAGGGTGTTGGTAACTTGACTATGTAAATCTGAGGTAATTGCTCTGGCTGTGGGATGAGGCTGCAATCTAGTGTGGTGGGCAATGGTTAGTGATGCCTGCAGAGTTAGGAGGAATGGAGGAGGAATTAGACATCGTTGCTGTGTTCTTGATGAGAGGGAAAGATTCCTTAAATAATTTAAGGTGGTGATCTGATGACTGGATGAGGATAATACCATTGTTGTAGATGGTAATGGTGACTGCTGCTTTGCATGATGAAGAAGGGGATACCGATAGTTTGAGACCATGGAGCCTTTTTTCTGTTTGTGGAGATCACTATTAGTGAGAGCAGGGCTATCCTTCATTGTGCTCGTCTATTTGTATAAAAAATGAGATCGCTAATTATAGATCCTTTATTTGTACACAAATAGGAGTCGGAGACCAGAGTTTCTAAATGAGATTTGAGGAGTTTGTGTTTTAAGGACTTGGATGCTTTTTTTGATAGATTCAGGGGGTATTTAATTTTATAAGCATACCATCCAGCTGCTCCAGAATGGGGTTGGTTGTTCTTTGTGGATCCATGGAAGAGGCAAGCTGTGCATAGGGAGGCAGAGGAGTGTGGAGGAAGTGGGAAGTGGGCATGGTGGATGCTGGAGTTAGGGCTAGAAAGTGCAACTGAACGTTTGTTACAGACAACGGTAGGACATAATGATGATGGCAATGACCAAACTCTAAGGTTCATCACAGCAATAAGTGGTGTTAGGTCAGATGAAGATGTAGCCAGCATCAGTCTCTTGTCACCCCAGACCTCATGGAGACTAGGAAGGGGGGGATTTAAAGAACTAGATGGGGAGAAGTCTAGAAGCTTCCCCTGTTTCAATTAATGGCACCAGGTATAAATATTGGACCCTCAACCGACTCTTCAGTTCACTCCTGGACCTGCGGAGGACCCCCAGAAGGACTGCCTTGTACTTCAGAACACTGCAATGCTGCTTGAGGCCAGCTTTGTACTTCAGAGGACTGCCCTGCTGCTTGAAGTCTGCCTTGTACCCTCAGAGGATTGTCTTGCTGTTTGAGGCCTGCCTTGCTGCTTGATCCCTGGACTACAAGAGTGACTCTAAGGGCTAGTTGGCTGGTCTCCTGTTCTGAGCTACAGGGACACAAAAAGCTGCAACAACCTTAAACCCACACCTGGACGCTGCTTGAAGTGAGCCCTCCTCACCATGTTTTGTTCACTCAGTTCTGGATCCTTTGAAGTGGTGCTAAATGTGCCCAAACAGCAAAAAAACAAAACTTGGGAAATTTTCCACTAAAAAGTGGTGTCAGAACTGACAGGAGATCACACCTACCTGCTCACCGATATACCCAAGGTGCATCGCCAGACTACACAGTAGCTCCCACTGCATTCTTATCTGCAGCAGCAAATCCTGTTTAGCAGCTTCTCTTAAGAAGGGCATCTGGCTTCCTAGAACCCTCGTCGGCTACAGTCTGAAGTTTCATTCGCGTGAATATTTGCAACTTCCAAAAAAGTTACAACGTCGAAACGCAGAAATCTTCACCGCAACTTTATCCAGCGCCTTGTTCTTGGATGCCACTGACTGCCTTGCCCCCCTGAACTTTACCTTCTCAGACATTTTTCTTCGACATTTCTTCTAAGTCCAAAGGTAAGCTAAGGCCAGGCCCAATTCACCTCATGTATCCAAAACGTGCACCATTGTGGTCCACCATACCTTTTGACTTTTCCTTGGTCTCAGTGCAACTAGATGCCTGTGGTTGGCACTTTGATCTTTAGGTGCTTTTTTTCACCAGAAAATTAAAAAGTTCATAACTCTAGTTCTACTGATTGGAATTTATTTGTTTTGGTATGAAATTATGTTTTTAATTTCTCTCCTTTTTTGTAAATTGGTATGGAATTTGTTCTTGTGTTGTGTTTTTACTTTATTGCTGTTTGTGTGCTGCATAGATTCTTAACACATTGCCTCTAACTTAAGCCTAACTACTTTTGTGCCAAGCTACTAGAGGGTTAAGCATGGGTTCATTTTGGGACTGTTGACGCAAACTTTATTTGCTGACAAAATGCTTTTTCTAATAATGTACAAAGCTTACGTTTAAATAAAACATATGCTAAATGGAAAAAGAATTGCAGTGGGTAGTCATACTTAACTGTTATAGCAAATGAATAAAATTGCTGATTTAAGTTAGCCTATTTGTCGATGCCATGCTCACTGAAAAGTAATGCATTAAAATTGAAAGGCCTGTTTTTCAAATTGAATAGTTGTTAGAGCACAATGGTTTTTTTTAAATTTCAAATGATGTATTTTTCCAGAAGCCTTCTGTTAGCTAGTGAATAGGGGTTTGTTATGTATTAGACTGATAGTGAGTTCTCACTGGGAAAGAGGAGGTGACCGGAAGGATGATTCATGAAAATAACTGTCTGGACCCCAAAACATCAACTATGTAACTTTTCAAGGTTCAATGTCTGAACGCCTATTGTGCGCTAATGAGAAAATGGGGAGTTTGCTTATTCCCAGGAGTTTGAGGATTTTCTATTAGAGGATGAAGAAGACATAAGAAAATAATGTTGGAATCTAGAATTTGTGTGTTTATGTTAGTGCTTGTTCCTAGAGTAGGATAGGATTCCTTCCCTGACTCTCTGACTGGATACTCGCCTTTTAGTTACTGATGCCTTCTCTTCATGAGAGGCTGCCTTACTTAGAATTTATTAATATTGACTGCTGATATCTTTGAGCTGAGAATACTTTCCAACTTATGATGCAAAGGCTTTATCCTTGTTCATAGCTTTCTCTCTCATCAGAGCTCTTAATTGGGTATCTGAACTAACACCTCTACTCTCGTTAATCCAAATTATTTAGAATACAGAATTTTTCTTAATGGAGCACGCTTGCTGTATTATTACTGTATTAACTGTGATTTTATCAAACATTTTGTTCTATTTTAGAATCAAATATCGATTGATGGATTATATTACATTGTAATGCTGAAATCTATGGTTTAAAATCAAATGAATAAATAGATGTAAAACTAAGGGCCAGATGCATGAAGAAACCGTTTTGTGATTTCCTCATTGCGAATCCTTGCGATTCGCAATTAGGAAATCGCAAAACGGCATGCATGAAAGTGTGTAGAACACTTTCTGCAATTCCAATGGGGTTGCAAATGACCTACCTCATGAATATTAATGAGGTAGGTTGCAATTTGCGACCCCCTAGGAATCGCAAAAATCACAGGAATGTTGGCCTGCTGGGGTCAGCAGACCACCATGTCTGTGATTGCTTTTAAATAAAGCATTTTTTTTTTTAATGCAGCCCGTTTTCCTTAATGGAAAACGGGATGCGTTTCAAAAACAAAAATGAAAAATTTTCTTTTCATTTTTTAAGAGTAGTCAGTGGTCCGTCGGACCACTGCCTGCTCTTAAAAAATGCTTTTACAAGCATTCACAAAGGGAAAGGGGTCCCTTGGGGACCCCTTCCTATTTACAAATGGGTTACCACCTACCTAAAGTAGGTGATACAATGCAAATGTTTTGTGACCGCATTCGTGGTCACAAACCATTCATGCATACCCTTAGGATTCGCTATTTGGAAGGGACGCCCTAAACACGCCCCTTCCAAATAGCGAATCGCAAACCCATTTTGAGAATCGGTAACAGGTTACCGAATCGCAAAATTCTGTTTGCTGCATCTGAAAAGCATTTTTTGCATTTGCAAATGGACTGATTCTGCGAATCGGCCCATTTGCGAAGACAAAAATGCATGATGCATGTGCCCCTAAAAGAATTGAAAATAAAATCCCTTAACTCACACTAACTCTCTTTATTGACTGAACTAAAAGTATTTAATGATTTATTGTTATGCAGATTATTGCTCCACACCTCCCTTTGACGACAAACAAGGGTCCATATGACCTGTGGCAGGGGTTGTTTAATGATTATACCCAAAGATTGAGATATAGAAAATCCAGCTCAATCATGCCTTTTGTGGTTCAACTTGACAGGGATTGGGGTTGTTGTACGAGAAGGGTTCACAACCCCAACAACCAAAAACCCAATTTCCTACAGCCGTAGTAGGTCTCCCTGGTCATTCTTACACAATCCTTGCACTCCTGGAAATCTTGAAAGTTACTGGAATTCCAATCTTCCAAAACTTCAGTTTGACTCAATCCAGCCTGACTAAATTCTTTCCAGTGAACAGACCCAGTTCACACTTTATAGAACATACTTGCTTTCATCCCATATTTTCCTAAAACTGTTACCACTCCAACTTTTGCCTCATAATTTCAGTTTCTCTCTTACCACATCAGCTCCTTTCACCTCCGCCTACAGATTCTGCCTATGTTCCATTGTGAAGAACACTAATAGTATTTGATCTTGCTACCTGCTCTCCTCTTGCTCATGCCCAGGACAGTTACCACTCTGGCCAGATAAACAAACCAAGAGCAGCATGAACCTGCATTGTGGAAGATAATGTGGCCCCCATTCTGCAGGACCTTTCTCCAGCCATCAAAACTGTCTCTGACCTCATCCTTATTCAAAGACTGCCCAAAGCCGGTATCCAAGGACCTGCATTTGCAGTATGTTCTCCTTCCTGACAGGCTGCATCCAGTAGGTCAGCCTGGCCCCCTTCACCTCGGACACCGTAAACCTCATCTACGGAGTTCCACAAGGATCTTCACTCAGCCTCACCCTGTTCAGCAACTAAATGACCCTACTTGCCAGCATTATCCGCACTCATGGAATACACATCAAATCTGATGCTGACAATATCCAGCTCATACTGTCCCTCTCCGACAAGATGCTAAGCACCCAGCCCATCTTCTTCACTTGCATTACTGAAGTTGCCAGACAGATGAAAATCAACTACCTCAATCACAAAACAGACAAGATGGAAGTAGTAATCTTTGGCAAATACACTCACTCTGGCACTCCACCTGGTGGCCTGCTGAACTCAGACCCACACCCCTCCCTGTAACCTGCGTAAAGAACCTCAGAATAGTAATTGACTAGTAAGTTACCATGACGGGACAAGTGAACAAAGGCTCCATCTCCTGCTTCCACTCACTCAAGATGCTGAAGAAGAACCTTAAATGGCTCCTCCCAACACTTCCGAACTATTACTCAAGCCCTCATCACTAGCAAGCTGGAATACGGCAACACACTCTATCCTGGAATCAATGCTTAACTAACAGGAAGACTACAGACTATGCAAAACGTAGCTGCCAGGCTCACCCTCAACCTCTCACCCCACACCTCAAAGAGCTCCACTGGCTCCCAAACTACTAAAAAGAGCTTTTTAAACTGGTTACACACAGATACAAAGCCTTACACAACATTGGCCCCACCCACCTCAACAACCTCATAAACATCCACTAATCTACCAGACACAACTAGTCAGCTGGACTGTGACTTGCACACCCCCTACATACGCAGAACCAGATTCATTGGTCGTGCCTTCTCCTATCTTGCTCCTAAAGCATGGAACAAAGCTTCCCCTGCACAGCAGAGCTTCCTTCTCAGTTCTTGAATTCTGCAAGAAACTGAATACCTAACACTTCACCTAGCCCCGTCCCTGGCTTGGCCCTTCCAACTCCTGATTAAGCTCCAGGATACACTACCAGTTGAGTTGTGTGCTATACAAATAAACATAACATAATGTAACATAGCATAACATCGCTTAGCATTGCAAAACATAATATAATGTGACGTAACAAAATAGATCCTCCTTTCATGAAAATTGTTTACATTAACTGTTTAAGCCAATCTGTTTTATTCTCCGGTTTCCATTTTTTGGCCTGACATTAGAAAAGACCTTTTAATTTTAATAAAATTATATTCTTATATTTAATTTACTTTCTTATGTATGTTTCCAGTCAGCCTGTTTCATCTATTGATCTCTTTTGTCATTCATTTTTTGTTCTGCCCACCACACAACAGGGCCAGTCCATTTAAACAACTGGCACACCTAATTGCGAGTGATAGCTTTCTGATCTTGCATGATGTCCACTTATACTCAAAAAGTAATCTACTTTAGTTCCAAAGACCCCTGGCCCAATGTGTGCTTTTTGATGGTAAACAAAAATTGCCCTTTTTCTATTTATTATTTTGGTGTGGGTCCAACATCTCCACCAACATTGCTATTGAGCCACTCGCACTGCTACCTTAACTTCATATGCATGCATTGTCTGTATAATTCATTATTTTTTTCACAATCTAAAGGAGCCCCCCCATGCATGTGCTTGCATCCGCATGGTTTTCAAAAACATATCAAAATATGGTAACCCATATGCACCCAAGAGCATATAGGTGCCCATCTTTGATTTTTTTAAATTTTAGACACAGATAGCAAAGATGACTTTGAATGTGTGAATGCACATGTGGCATTTGTAGGCAGCCATCTTTAAATGTTTTTGACAAAAGAAAAAATATTTAAGATGGACGCATGTGTGTTCACATGAACATGTAAAGGCAGCCAGCTTTTAATAATTTTTGTAAAACTTTATTGCAAAAACCATTTAAAAATGGCTTCCATGCATGCGTTTGTATGCATGTGCACACATGAGTAACTTTTTTGAATGGTTTTTGTATTTAACTTTCATGGAGAAAAAAATTGCAACCAAATCAACCACAGGCAAAGCAAAAAGATTAGCAGTCAATGTTAGAGGTATTGGCTTTGCCAATGCTTGTTTAGTACACTGAGGCCTAGATTTTCAAAAAAGGCATGGAATGCAGTGCAGCAGCCAAAAATGCTGCACTGCACTGCATTGCATGACAGGGAGGGAGCAGGAGAGGGCCATATCTACAGAGATATGGCTCTCCCCTCTGCCTATCGCCGGCGCAGATTTCAGCTGTCATGCTCCAGACACACACCTTTGTGCCACAGTGTAATGGTGTGTGCCTGAGTCTAGGATAGGTTTTGTACCCTTCCCTTCTAGTACATAATACTATGCTGAGACACACTTTAAAACTTTTCCTGCTTTGTATCTGTGCTGCACAGTGCAGCACGCATGCAAAGTCGGAAAAGAAAGAGAAATAAAATCATTTCTTCTTTTAACCCCTCCTTTCAAACGGCATTAACCTTTTGGCGCTAAACCCTGTCTACAATTTTTTGTAGTTAGGGTTTTGTATCAAAACACATGAGTGGTAGCATGGGCAAGCTCATGTACCACCCATGCAACTTCCCCTTAGCTCTAAGTAACGGAAAGCTGTGCTTGTTTTTCGTTACTTTCAGGGTATTTCCTGGAAAGTAAGGGGCATATTATCAAGAAACGGCGTTAAAATTATCGCCGCTTTAGCGGCAGAAAATTGCCGCTAAAGCGGCGATAATGGGCTTGATAATATGCCCTTGAGAATTCCAATAGAAGCCCATGTTCTGGTGTCAACATGGGCTTCTATTGGAATTCTCCAGGGCATATTATCAAGCCCATTATCGCCGCTTTAGCGGCAGTTTTCTGCCGCTAAAGCGGCGATAATTTTAACGCCGTTCTTGATAATATGCCCCTAAGTTTTTGCTGGTTAGCGTCACTTTTGTGACACTAACCCAAGCGCAAAATGTTTGTAAATCAACCCCTATGTCATCCTTACTTCGGTTTGTAACACGACTATGCAGTTTGCAGGTTTTTCTTTTTTCTTTTTATATTGCGGGAACTCGACCCAAAGGTATTGGAGCGCTTTGCGTGAGTACCAGTTACATTACACAAGGACACATTCTATAAAGTTTCTGCTAGTCCAGCATATCAATGTTCCTAATACACTGCTATGTAAATTGTTTCTGCAGTGTACAGGTGTTTGGTTTTCATTTTGTTTAACCATACAATGTATCACTATGTTATTGAAGACAGTATTGCTATTTTTCTCTTTAATGTAGCCCAAAGAGTCCTTTGAAATACAATGTAAAAATCAAACAAAAAAAGCTTGCTCATCATGCATGACAGGAAGCCACTTGCTTTGTGTGCTGCAGTGAGAGAAACGAGGCACCAGATGGCAGCAGACCCTACCTTTCAAAGGGATAAACCCACTGCTTCTCTTGCATTGTTATATCGTGGAGGCTGGCAATGGATGCCGGTGTTCGGCTTGTTTTTATACGGATAACATGGCAAATGAATTTCGACCAACGATGCTCTGCTTTGCTGTGATAGTCTTTGTCCACTTCAGTTATGCGGGTGAGTAATCTGAGCTCTTAGGCCCCGAATTGGGGCGGAGGGCCACGTAATGCCAGGCTTTCCGCTGCCAAAGCTTTTCTGTTTTTCTTGATGCCTAAAGGAGGGAGTGATGTCATATGCCTGTTAGTTAAGCTTACAAGGCGACGATACCCTGGCCTTTGTACTATTGTCGACGACGTGCGCCATGAAACACGTATTTTGACGCGCACGTATGGTGGTTACGTTGCCTTTGTGTTTTTGAGATGCAATTGTATTTATATAGCGCTTACTACCCCTGACGAGGCGTTGTTCTGTATTTTAGCAGGTTATTGCGAAATATGTTGACAATAAATTAAGGGACGCACTTTCAGCTGAGGAACTATAATGAACTGTCTAATGTTTCAGGTATCTTTCAGCGATAGACATGTACCTATTAGGTGTAAACATTAATAGTGTGTGTGTTACTTAAAGACTGGCCAGATCTGGAGCACGCACTTTTGTGCAATGACATTTTACCTGGAGAAAAATCTCAAAAGAAAGTTTGAAAATGGTTTCTACGTGAGTTATATGGTTCGTTGATTTACTAATAGTTTGTGCTGGCGCTCGTGAGAAAAACAGCGTTGATAAACTTTTGCATCCAAAAGCAATTTTGCACTGAAAGTTAGTGATTGCGCCGTGCCAAGGCTGCTTTGCGCCAACCATTGTCAATTTGTGCAAAGGGGTGTGTCAGTAGCGGAATACAGCAACATCATGGGTTTTTGTTGCAAAGCCGGATGTATTAAGGGGCTTATTTACAAGCCCCTTGCGCCACCGGTGCGTCACTTTTTGTGACGCACTGGCAGCACATTTTGCTGCTCCATATTTACAAGGACAGGAAAAGCCACCCTGCATGGCTTTTCGTGTCCTTGTAAATACGGCCCCTTTACACGCAGCCCTTTGCGTGAAAGGGGCGTTCCATGGATGTTGCTGTGGGTGTTCCCACGCAGCACTCATGGAACCTGACACATTTCCAGATTTACGAGAAATCGTAAACCTGAATGCTACGCCTCCCCAGGGGATGCGTATGGAGGCGCATCGAGGAGAAATGTATTCATTTCTACTCGTTTTTTCCTCTTTCTATGCATGCTGCATTCTGCAGCACACACAGAATGAGGAAATCACCTCTGGTGATTGTTTATGTGCAGGAAGGTGTCCCTTCCTGCACATAAACAATCATTTTAAAAATAAGACGTTTTGCAAGTTCTGCAGCACACATAGAAGTTGAAAAACGCCGTTTCAGATTGTTTATGTGCAGGAAAGGACACCTTCCTGCACATAAACAATCATCCCCGTAACGCAGGCATCCTTGCACCATGGTGCAAGGGTGCCTACGTCGGGGCATGGCAGCTAATTGTGCGCCAGCGCGGGGGAGAGCAAAGGGATCCGTCATATCCTTGTAGATATGACGCATCCCTGTGCTTTGTTAGTGCCGCCGCGTGGCGCCGCCAAAGGGCTTGTGGTGCCGCGCTGCTGCAGTTTCTTGTAAATGAGTCCCACAGTTGGTGTGATCTGGTTTTGCTCCAAATCCTAATACCTAGTGGTCCTCATTTATGAGATTTTGCTGTAGGGCAGCGCAGCAGCCCTTCCTGCTGCTTCTCTACGGAAAAAGAAAAGTGCAGGAATGCGTCGTATCTATCAAATACGGCGCATTCCTGTCCTTTTTCCCTGCGCCAGCGGACAATGGACTGCTGTGCGCCAACGCCAACGCAGGCACCTTTGCACCATGGTGCAAGGGTGCCTGCGTTGCGGGGATGATTATTTTTGTGCAGGAAGGGAAGCGATCACAAGAGGCTTTTTTCTCTTTCTATGTGTGTTGCAGAATGCAGCACACATAGAAAAAAGAAAAATGAGGAGAAATAAAGATATTTCTTCTCGTTGTGCCTCCCTTACGCCTTCCATGGGGAGGCGTAAGTTTTTTTGCGCTGCCTCAGATTTACGATTTCTCATAAATCTGTGGCAGGGACAAAAAGCCATGGATGTTGATGGGAATGCCCCCAGCAACACCCACTGCACACCCCTTTAAGGCAGAAAACTGCATTAAAGTGGACCATCTTTACGAGGCAGAATTAAGCCAAAAAAGTGGCTTAGTGCTGCCTCGTAAATATGGAGCAGGATCCTGCACCATGGAACGTCACAAAAAGTGACGTTCCAGTGGCGCAAGGGGCCTCATAAATGAGGCCCAGTGAATTCAGGCTCAAGTGATGGGTCAAGCTGCATATTGCCTGCTTTACCTATGTGTGACATGTGGGTGTTACACTAAAGCACATATCGTACACATCTGATCCCTCTGCAGTTGTCTTCACATTGGAATTTGTCAAGGAAACTAGTTCACCTATTGTACCTTTTGTTTAAACATTCAAGCTATTGCATATACTTTTGCACAGAGCCACACATTTAATTTGACTGGTATGGTCCCATGTTTTTCTTATCTGAAGATGAGTACTTCAGGCATAAAGAATCAAGAGTTTGCTTTGCTGCTAATTGATTTAAGAATTCATTGTTAATTGTTTGCACAATGTATTGAATAGAAACACGCAGAAATTCTTTACCCTGCTGGCCAGTACAGGCAAGGCGGGTTCACTGTTGAATCCCTGCACTTGTGGCATGTCTTAGCTCTTTTTGATTTCCACCAAGTTTAGTACATGCAATGGAGAACATTGTGATGTAATAATCTATATCTCCAGTTCATAGAGGAATAACCATCTGTGAGGAACAGACCGCCCTCACCTCTCCCCCCTCGCCATTGGTCATCTGTGAATCCATTAAACCTGAAATAAATAGCCATCATCTATAACTGTACACCTAAGCACTTCCAGTAAGAACTCCAATTATAGAGACTAAAAGGCCCCTCCTGAATAGAGAAGTACTGCCACACCCACTTATGTTCCAACTCATGATTTTCATTTCATTGGCCCTTATTTCATTAGCCATTCACAATGCTAAATTTGGTTGTACTACTGAATATTGAGGCCATGAATATTGTGGTACAAGGATATTGTGGATAAAATATCGAAAACCGAAATACCATAAGGTAAGTGCATATAGAGGAAATATAGATTTACTTTTCCAAGCTCCACGTTTACATTTGTTGAAGATATAAATCTTCAAGGAACATATATGTGGGTACAGAAAATCTATGCTTACCTTTTAATATTTTGGATTCAATATTTTGTACTTGATATTTGCCTCCCTAGATATTCAAGTTAAGATATTCAGGTTGCACATCCTACATTTTAGACAAGGGGCCTGATTTACAGTTGGCAGATGGGTTACTCCATCACAAACCTGATAGATATCGTGTCCACCTTATTAGTAGTGCCAGAGGATATAGTGCACTTGTAATAAAGCAGATGGCATATTTTGCACGTTTGTGACAAAGTAACACACCCGCCAAAACTCTAAATCAGGCCTCTATTCCTGTATACCTGAGGGCCCTTTACACCCTTCTGTGGCCTCATATAAATCTTGATCTCTGGTATTAGCATTCCTTGTACAAACCTGCTTTGAAGTCAGGGAGTGTTCCTAACCATGTCTGACAGTTGCTCATATAACAGAAGGACAGGTGGCAGAGCTGCGCCCAGTGATATTAACTCCCTGTCCAGCCATTTTGATTCATATAACAATAACCAATAATCAAATTAGCAAGGCAGTGCACAACGTAACCAGAGGTGCTAATCTACCTGAAGGCTGTGTGTGAATCTACTTCAACTTTCTATCATGTCATTCAATGTTGCTTACATTGCCATCTTTTAGGTAGCCCCAACTTTTTCCCCTGCCTAGGCTTTTCATTTGCCTTCACTACCTCCATGGACAAGTGAGTTTATAAATTAGGGGCCTCATTTGCAATTAATTAGCAAAGGGCAGCGCTGCAAGTCTTTTTGTTGTGCTGCCCTACGCCAATTCAAAAGTGCAGAAATGCACAGTATTTACACGATACGGTGCATTCCTGTCCTTTCTGCCTGCGTTGGTGCACAATTTGGTGCTTAGCACCAACGCAGGCACACTTACACCTTGGTGCAAGGGTGTCTGCGTTGTTGGCAGGATTATATATGTGCAGGAAGGGACACCTGCCGGCACAAAAACAATCAATGGAGGCTTTTTCCTCTTTCTATGTGTGCTGCATAGAACACATTCGAAAGAAACAAATAAAGAACTCCCTATTGGCCAGCAGTCGTAAGGAAGACTTTCTAGCATTATTGAAATACAAACATGTAGATTTGGTGTTAGATTCCTATGCCACTGTAAGACAACCATGATTACCACAATTTTGGAAGGTCATGTAAAATTGGAATTTTTATGATTTAGATTAATGTATATTTCAATTTCCCAATTTGAAAGATCTTGGGAGTATTTCCTGCCCTGATTTATTGGGATGTAGGTTGTGTGCCTAAAAGGATGAGTCAATATGACATATTATTTGTCTATGCCCAAAGTTCTTGCCCATTCAGAAGAAGTATCTACAGAAATATTTTAGAGAATTTAACTTGAGGACAATAGAAGAGGCTGTCAATCTTTAGTTTAAAGCTCATAGTAATTCCTATATCCTCAATCTTATGAAATTTCTCGGTAAATCTTATTTTTTATTTTAAACAATTTAGACACAGTCGGTAGTATAACCTACCAGTTGATGTAAAAGAACTTTTGCTCTTTATAATTGTATTGCACTTGAGTTTTTACAACAGGGGGTGTTTTCATAAAGGGAGTATTAGATTCTTTACTTTTAGGATTTATTGCAATCAATGATTTATACAATAAAGGTATTACCCACCACTGCTGGATCAGTGAAGAAGTGTGCTTCCCCTTTATAATCCACTTTCTCCTTGCATAGTATAACATAGCTTATGTAACTTCATGCTGTAATATTTACCAAATTAAATAACATCTTAAAGTCCTGCACAAAAGCATTGAACGCTGGGTAGATTGTTATGTTCAGCCCCACTCCAGCTTCCCTAAATTAAATAAAAATAAAAACTTTTTGTGTGTATTATTAATTGATTATATTTGTTTTGATTATAGATTCTGAGATGAAACATGTTATTGAAATCCACGCCGATGATCTAATTACAACAGGAGCACAGGCCACAGTGACTGCCACCTTAAGTGTTTTTGGTAGCAGCTCTACTTATATGGAGGGTCACAGGCCATATCGCTTCCACTGGATTCATACACCTTTGGTTCTAAAAGCAGAATATGAAAATACATCTAGCTCAGCAATTAAATTGCTTGCTAAATCTCCAGGAAACTACTCCATTTCAGTTTGGGTGACTCGCACAGGGTGCCATTCTTGCCCTCCAGTTGCAAAAAACTCCACCCAAATACAGATAACAGGTAAGACATTCATAAAATACATTATAATATTTGAAAGTGTGAACTGTCATAGCATGCCATGTTTAATGTTTCATTCTGATTGTGGACTTAGAGACTCTTTAGAGTTTAGTAGGGCAAAGCTCCAATTCAACTAAACCCACTATTCTAACGCCTCACTTACTTTGGGCTTATAGAGGGATTCTGATGTCAGAGCTTTAGCTTGTTCCACTGTCAGAAACTCTTGACAAGGATACCTTTCCACCACAGTGCTGCAAGGTCACAGGCACGGCCGGGCTGGGAACAGCAACCAGCCCGACATATTGCTGCTCGACCAGCCCATTAGCAGGGTGGGGGGTGTGCTAGTGAGAAGCACTGCTCCTGCTTTTGTTACAGGGGGCCGATACTGCAGCACTGCTGCAAAACCAGCCCCCAGTAACAAAACCAGCCCCCACAGGTACAAAACTGGCCCTCACCCCTCTGGCCCACCGGGGAAATGCCCAGTGCCCGCTACGGCCAGTCCGGCCCTGGCCACAGGTATTTAGGAGGGGTTGATCATCTCTGGTTATCCCTGCCTAGGTGAAAATGAGGGAGATAAAGCAAACAATGATCACCATGCGCAGGAAGAAAACTCCTTTTTAGTCACTGTCATTGCTGCTTTGTCCCAACAAATGTCCACATTAGAAGTTTTTGTGGAAGATAATATAAATGCAAAGCAGGCTGAAAACCAGAGAAGTGAAAGCAGCACTGCAGGGAGGGGCTCGATAAAATATCAGTGTCCTCGTGGCCCAAGGAAGGAAAGCTAATGTGAGAGCAGGCAAGTACGATGACAGCATCCCAATGGCTCTGAAGAAGAGAGCTGCTTTCACTTCTCCTTGGTTCTCTCTGGCTGTCGGGACACCTCTCATGTACCACGCCCATATTTGGATTTCCTTTTTAAGTGCTTTACCCTGTCTTCCTGCAATTAGAACACTGCTGTGCTACGAGGAGGAGTACTGTTTCCAGGTTTTTTGGGCCATCTCATATTTCTTCAGTACATGCAAAGCCCTCTGTCATCATGAATCTCAGGCTCAGCTGTACATAACAGAGTCCTGATGATGATGCTGCCGCCATTCGATAGGGGATCGTAAAGTCAACATGTCTCACAAACTCTCTCCTATATTACAGATTTATTGATAACGGGGAGTGCTATTCTTGCTTTTTAGATACGCACCTTTGATCTTTATTTGTCAAATGTGTAGATCACTGATGTTGAGAGAGCACCAAGCATGTTTGTTTCACCCACTGCACGGTTGTATAATGGTTTTTATATTTGCTCTTGTGAATATATGACCATTTGGTTGACAATAGTGTTGATAATTGCATGTTCAGGAGCCACTGTTGTGAAATGCTCTTTTAAAGCTGCAGGTTTACTAGTCAAATTCTATTACAATTACAATAGACTATGTGCAAAGAAGTAGAAAGTTAGCAGAAGAATCAGACGCTGAAGTCCTCCGTGTTCAATGTTTTGAAAGCAAACATCCTCCTATTTTTGATTGGTTTTTGATTGCCCCAGACTTATGCCTTTCAGCAGTTCACTTTTTGATGTACCATATGGATTTTGCATATGTTTTCCAGTTGTCTGAGCAATCCCAACCTTGTACTGCACCACTGCCAAAAATATGTGTGATTAGACTTGGGGGGTATAATTATCATCAAGTCTCGCAGCGCAGCAAGCCACCTTGCTGTGCTGTGTGACAGTGAAATGGCAGGAATGCCCCGTATTTAACATAGTACAGCACATTCCTGTGTTTTTCTAGTGCTGGCGCACAATGTGCTGCCTAGCGCCAATGCAGGCACCCTTGCACCATGGTGAAAGGGTGCCTACGTTGTTATCAGGCTAGTTTCTGTGCAGGAAGGGACACCTTCCTGCACAAAAACAATCCCCTGAGGTATTTTCCTCTTTCTATCTGTGTTGCATAATGCATCACACATAGAAAGAGGAAAACATTGTTATGCCTCCCCTGGGGATGTATAGCAGTTTTGACATATTCCCAGGTCTACCACTTATGGTAGACATGGGATATATTACAAATTGAGGCATGAAAGTGTGGGTTATTTTCATTTTGCAGGATTTATGAAACCAAAATTGCCTCTTTTGAAAAGTCGCACTTACTTCTTTGAACTTATGGTAGTAAGTACCATTTTTGAGACCCTCTCTCGGGGAAGCATGAGTAGAGACTAAACACGACTTGGTTGCTGGGTCGCGTAGCATAAGCACGGGTGATCTTGTGCACGAGAGATATACTATCTAGGGTTCATTTTTAATTGATAGCACGTCTGGAGGTGGAAAACATGTTGAGGCGAAGTAACAAGGATGTTGCAGTGTTTTGCACGAAGCTTGGTTATTCGTATTTATGAGTTTTTAAAGCCTGTTAACCATATGATGATGGCATTATCATGGCCTTAGGTGTGGAGAGTTCTAGTAAAAGCAAGTTGTGGTAGTTTTGTTTTTCCAATGGTGGTACTATGAACATTTACTCTGGCAATTCTCCCCACGAGTATAAGAAATGCGTGGTAGCTTGTGATGAACTTCATTAGAGTCATTGAACTAATTGCTCATTTTCATTCATTTATGTTTTTTAGTGGCTCCTGAGAAAGGGACACACTGTCCCGAAATGTATAAGGCATCACACAAATAAATTGGAGCTACACCAAAGAAGAATGTATTCATGTATTATATGTACTTACGTTTGTGCATTGTAATTTATCTTGTCATTTGTTTTACATATGGAAAGTAATTCATTGATCACAGAAGTTTTGTAATGATTTAACAGGTATCATGAGAAAAATGAAAATCACGCAAAGAAATGATTGAGTACGTGGTTATTATTAATGTTTAAATTTGTGTGTAAAAGGTAAAAAGTTGTTTATCTGTAGTGCAGTGCACGCAGTTATTCAGGCACATGCTTACCTGAACACATCCACAGTTAATTCAGTATTGGGGACTGGCAGCCCTCAAATACTTTGTAGCACGCGAAACATGGTTTAGTTAGTCGAGCTGTAGTTTACAAACTGAGAATTTAAAGAAGAAAAAGGAGTGCGCCACTGGAACTTTAATTTGTCTCTGTTCAAATCTGGGAATGTGCCAAAATCCATGGATGTTGCATAGGAACACACACGCACCACCCATGAAACTGCGAGGACAGAAATCTCATAAAAATGTTATAAGTAGCTCCACTTCAAGCTTACTAAGAGGACTTCCAATTTCAAATCCTCTTCGAGTCAATGAATCTTTGCCATCGTATTAGAATGGAGCACAAGCCAAACACATCTCTAAAATAAACATCGTCTTCAGCATTAGATGTTCAGTCAATAATGAGAGGTTTGGTGAAATGCAAAAGTTTATTTTCTCTTTAAGAGATTAGTCTGTATTTTTGTCTTTTTATTCAGATTAGTCAAATAAATTAATTTACAAAAATTTTGAGAACATTTGTTTAGAACAAGCAAACAAAATAAAAGCATGTTCCATAAAGAATTAGTCACTATCCTAATCTAAAGGACCTAACCTATCCTAGAGAGAACCCATAAAGAGTTCCTTTTGGAAAAGAACAAATAGAATTTTAGAGCAAAAGTCTAATAGCTATGAAAAAGATTGGACTCCCCATAAACAGTAGTTCTGGAAACTCAGCTAAGTTCCTTAACATCCGCAGTGACAACCATTAAAACAGGTAAAAGAATTAATCACAGCAGTAGCTATGATCGGCATAAGATTGAATGTCTCCTTACAAATCATAGGAAAACAAAGAATTCACCGTTAGCAGTAGCTTATGTCAATTCAGGTTAGCACAATAAAGTGTTTAGGGAAATGGTAGGGTAGGGGTGCATAGAATGCCTGAACTCTCTAGCTAAGAACACGTACTCTATAGAAAACACAAAACATGTTGCAAAAACAGGTGGTTATGCCATCTACAGCCAGTGAGGAAGGATCTTCTGATGGTCCTTCTCCAACATTTGCAAGATCTAAGCAGCTCTGGGTCCAACAGGTGTTCAGAAAGCTGGAGGGAATCCCCAGTGTCTGTTTCCAAATTCAGGCTATTGAGCAAGTTACACAGTCATTCAGAGTCAGTGTCAATTTCACATTCAAAGGGTTTAGATGATCATGCTGGGTCTTAATTTACCTCCTCATGGGATGCTGCAAAGGTCCTTCTTTCAGAATGCAGAGTTGGGTTTACTTTCCATGTGCAGATGAACACCATACATTGCCGGGGCTCCTCTGGAGGAGAATTTGGTGTTTCACCCAAACATCACTTGAAAACAAAGAACAACAGTGGAAGACCTAGTGGAGGTTAGAGTTGTTCTTTGTGAACTTCATTCATCTTCCATCTAGCAATAATCAATTTAAAAAAAGTAAATGTTTATGAATAGCAATCATGAGAATCAGTCACTGCACATGTGATGCTAATAATGCATGCAAACACCTCAGACATGCAAACAATAATAAAAGACAATGGGTCTTGCATTTGAGCCAAGCTTCTGGACTTCATTTACAAGTGGAGTCATATACTTATCTCACCGAGGTATGGGTGTGCACCCAAAAAACTATCAATATGCTGCCGCCAATCCTGACTTGTGCAGAGAGGATCAAATTGGACTGTCCATGTAGAATACAGGGTGCAGAGACCATCTTATGGCCTCTTCTCTTAGAGTACAAGAAAAGGTGTCTACATGGAGCACCAACTTTGCAGTTTGAAGGACAATACATACTGTTGCCAGAAAGGAAAATACAGGGTAACATTCAGGTACAGAATGAAAATGCTACAGGTGGTACTGCGTAATTTTAATCTACACTTTTTAGTACAATTGTTTGAGTAAACCGTGCCTTAAACACTTTTCACACCATTTTTCTGCTCACCAATTCCCAAGCCAAACCATGTCTCAGTGTTGTATTTAGGAGAGGATGGCATCTTTGATTTTAGCAAAATACGTAGGGCTGGGCAAAATTGAAATTTCAAAGAGAAAATTAGCAAACTTGCAGAATTTCACATTACATCTTCTACATTCACATTCTAAAGCACAGCTGTACCAACAAATGTGTTAAAAGAACGTAAGAGTGCAATTATTTTTTTTCACATCCGTAATACTTTGTTCTAGAAGAGGGAAAAGACACAAGGGCCGCCTATTCTACACGGTGATTGGACCTTTAGAAAATTTGGATGCAAGAGCAGGACAGCAGTGTGGGATAGATTGGTGTAAGACTCGGTGGCTAGAGAAGCATCTTACTGTGTAGCATGAAGAGATCATCTAGCTTAGTCTTTCTTTCTTGACTAGAAGCCTTCGTCCCACAAATATTTTGAAAAGACATTGATATTACTATGATGTACACACATTTTGTACTGATACAGGATAATTTGAGCACACTTTTTTATTCATAAGTAAGCATCAATAAAATATTAATTAAAACAAATCTCATTTTAGTATATTTGCATATGTGTTGCATGTATCATATAAGAATATATAGGTATGCACAGAATTTGTCAGGCTCTATTTCAGTTTTCTCTACATCAATTTCTATTTAATTTTGCCTGCAGACTCTTTATTGGGGGAACTCAAAATCATACAAGAAAAGAATGTATTCATCCGGCATGCATTCCACCTAGCTACAGGAGAGCTTATTCAGATAGCCTTCATTCTCTATGACCCCAGCAGTTACCTGAAGTCTGCTTCCTTCTCCTATGCCTGGGACTTTGGAGATGGGTATGTAGTTCATCAGTTCTTCCAAAGGGATGAGAGTTCCTGGTAACATTTGTCACTCTGTAAACAAGACAAATAGCAGTGTGTTGAATTAAATGTCCACCAGAAAAATTGTGTGTAGCTGAAATTATTTCCACTTTTTGACGGTGAAATGTATATTTTTCTCAAAAATTACAGTAGCATTGGCATGTGACCAGATACAGGGTTTGTTTAAAAAAAATAAGAAAGTTCAATTGAATTTCAAAAATATCATAACACAATTTCATTATAAAAGGATAATGATCAAGAGAACAAAATTACACTACCAATACCTCATAGAAGCAAACGTTGTAAAAGGATGTATGGCATTACAACGCAAAGAATTACTATGCATGCCTTTACCATGCATTTTATGCAACGCATGCCTTTACCACCCATATGACTTTACAATGCATATCCCTTTGCCATACAGATAAATATAACTAAGGTATATATATATATATATATATATATATATATATATATATATTATCTACTGGCGGTTGCCAGTAGATAGTTGTAGTTAGGACCTATTTTCCATAGGAAATCCGCAACATTCTATTTGAAATAACGTTGGCGCCGGTTGACGAATCTTCGCGAAAGTTTCCAACTTGTTGGGGCGCTCCGGTCCGCTCCTATCCTGAAAGTCTCGGGGTGATTCGTCAAGCGGGGGCCGAGAAAAAAGGGGGGTCCCAAAACGTGTTTTCCCCATTCATTTTTCCATAGGAACCTTTAATCGCAGCTACAGCCCGAACTGCTGAACGGAATTACACCAAAGTTGGCAAAGAGGTAGCCCTTGGTTCAGTGTCGTGCCTTTTGCTTAAATGGTGTAAATCCGTTCAGTAGTTCCTGAGAAAATTAAAAGTAAAATCACATATATATCTGGGCGGAGCCTAACCACACATGTCATTGTGAGATCTGATTGGCTGTCAGCACTTCATCCTGGAATTGCTGGCAGCCATCTTGAGACCAATATACATGATAGTACCCCATTGAAATGCATTGTAGTGAATCAAAGATTTTGAGGGTTACCAAAAGGAGAACTATAAAGGGTGATAACAGACTTTAGTTACATTAGAATTCATTTGTTGATGGTACCATACTAATTTCAGGAATTGTGGTGTGTTCTAAGGTGATTTTACCCTGTGAAAGACCTTCTGCTGGGAAATCATGAATCATGTTTGAGAGAAAACTATTTTCACATGCTTGTCCCATAGAGTTTTGGAATGTGCTCCAGAAGCTAAAATGAGAGCATATTTTCTGTAAATTCACATTATCTTTCTCAGTCATGTGAGAATGAAGTCTGACATTCTCAGTAAAACATGTACATCCAACAAGGGCAGAGACTGTCAGTTGATTCCTTTGTGTTCTACTGCAGCTTCCCAGAGTGTTCTAAAGAACAACTAGAGTGCTAACAGCCTTACTTATGACAAAAGTATGGCACACCTGAAGCCATCTTGATTGGAATAAACTGGTAACACTTAAAACATTTAATTTAAAAAGGAACAAAATGATAGGGTTCATTTTGTCATAGAAATTATGGTTAGTGCTGTAGAAAGAAAAATTAGGACATGTTTCAAGTGTGATCTCAAATATCTTCCTGTTATATTTCAACAGGAGCAGCCTGCCAGTTGATGCCTTTGTGTTCTACTGCAGCTTCCCAGAGTGCTAACAGCCTTACTTATGACAAAAGTATGGCACACCTGAAGCCATCTTGATTGGAATAAACTGGTAACACTTAAAACATTTAATTTAAAAAGGAACAAAATGATGGGGTTCATTTTGTCATAGAAATTATGGTTAGTGCTGTAGAAAGAAAAATTAGGACATGTTTCAAGTGTGATCTCAAATATCTTCCTGTTATATTTCAACAGGAGCAGCCTGCCAGTTGATGCCTTTGTGTTCTACTGCAGCTTCCCAGAGTGTTCTAAAGAACAACTAGAGCGCTAACAGCCTTACTTATGACAAAAGTATGGCACACCTGAAGCCATCTTGATTGGAATAAACCGGTAACACTTAAAACATTTAATTTAAAAAGGAACAAAATGAGGGGGTTCTTTTTGAAATAGAAATTATGGTTAGTGCTGCAGAAAGAAAAATTAGGGCATGTTTTAAGTGAGATCTCAAATCCTCTTCTATTTCATTAGAAAATTCTGACATGCAGACTGAAACAATCACTTTCAATACCAGCAGCAGACTTCCAGTTAACTCCCTGGTGAGCAGTAGCTTTACTACAGTGATCTAATGAGCAACTAGAGTGCTAACATTCTGAATTTATGGCAAATGTGAGACACATCTGAATGCCTTCTTGATGGAATCAAAGTAAAAAACTGAAAGCATTTCCTACTGAGGAGACTGCAGTAAATGAGGAAATTAGGAAACTTCATAACAAAGAAGTCTTCCAAGATGGCCACCAGTGAAAAAGAGCCCAAATGTAGCACAAATATTACCCAGATGTAGCCCACATATAGCCCAATGACAAAAGTGTGCAAAACACTTTTTATTTTTAGTTTTTTTGCAGTTTTATGTAGTGCAGACTGGTCAGGTATTGGAGCGTTGCATCTTAAAACATGACCCCCTACACTACAAAAACACCACTGCACTATCCTAAACCCTAAAACACTACCCCCAGCACGACCCCCTACACTACACAAGCACCACTGCACTATCCGAAACCCTAAAACACTACCCCCAGCATGACCCCCTATACTACACAAACACCACTGCACTACCCTAAACCCTAAAACACTACCCCCAGCACGACCCCCTACACTACCCAAACACCACTGCACTAACCTAAATCCTGAAACACTACCCCCAGCACGACCCCCTACACTACCCAAACATCACTGCACTACCCTAAAACATGACCCCCTACATTACACAAACACCACTGCACTACCCTAAACCCTAAAACACTACCCCCAGCACGACCCCCTACACTACACAAGCACCACTGCACTACCCTAAACCCTAAAACACTACCCCCAGCACGACCCCCTACACTGCCCGAACACCACTGCACTGCCCTAAACCCTGAAACAGCAGCCCCTGCACGACCCCCTATACTGCCCGAACACCACTGCACTGCCCTAAACCCTGAAACACCACCCCTAGCACGACACCCTACACTGCCCGAACACCACTGCACTGCCCTAAACCCTGAAACACCACCCCCTTCACGACCCCCTACACTGCCCGAACACCACTGCACTGCCCTAAACCCTGAAACACCACCCCCAGCACGACCCCCTACACTGCCCGAACACCACTGCACTGTCCTAAACCCTGAAACACCACCCCTAGCACGACCCCCTACACTGCCCGAACACCACTGCACTGCCCTAAACCCTGAAACATCACCCCCAGCAAGACCCCCTACACTGCCTAAACACCACTGCCCTAAACCCTGAAACACCACCCCCAGCAAGACCCCCTACACTGCCCGAACACCACTGCACTGCCCTAAACCCTGAAACACCACCTCCAGCACAACCCCCTACACTGCCTGAACACCATTGCTCTGCCCTAAACCCTGAAACACTAGCCCCAGCACGACCCCCTACACTGCCCGAACACCACTGCTCTGCCCTAAACCCTGAAACACCACCCCCAGCACGACACCCTAAACTGCCCGAACACCACTGCACTGCCCTAAACCCTGAAACACCAGCCCCAGCAAGACCCCCTACACTGCCCGAACACCATTGCACTGCCCTAGACTCTGAAACACCAGCCCCAGCAAGACCCCCTACACTGCCCAAACACCACTGCACTGCCCTAAACCCTGAAACACCAGCCCCAGCATGACCCCCTACACTGCCCGAACACCACTGCACTGCCCTAAACCCTGAAACACCAGCCCCAGCACCACCACCTACACTGCCCGAACACCACTGCACTGCCCTAAACCCTGAAACTCCAGCCCCAGCACAACCCCCTACACTGCCCGAACACCACTGCACTGCCCTAAACCCTGAAACACCAGCCCCAGCACGACCCCCTACACTGCCCGAACACCACTGTATTGCCCTAAACCCTGAAACACCAGCCCCAGCACGACCCCCTACACTGCCCGAACACCACTGCACAGCCCTAAACCCTGAAACACCACCCCCTGCACGACCCCCTACACTGCCCGAACACCACTGCACTGCCCTAAACCCTGAAACACCACCCCCTGCACTGCCCCCTACACTGCCCGAACACCACTGCACTGCCCTAAACCCTGAAACACCACCCCTGCACCGCCCCCTACACTGCCCGAACACCACTGCACTGCCCTAAACCCTGAAACACCACCCCCAGCACGACCCCCTTTACTGCTCGAACACCACTGCACTGCCCCAAACCCTGAAACACCACCCCCAGCACGACCCCCTACACTTCCCGAACACCACTGCCCTAAACCCTGAAACACCGCCCCTGCACCACCCCCTACACTGCCCGAACACCACTGCACTGCCCTAAACCCTGAAACACCACCCCCTGCACGACCCCCTGTCATAGGGTTTCTGCACACACAGAGCTATGCACAGGATAATAGGACCTCGGAATATAGTGGTGAGCCAATCATAAACCTTAGCACCCAAAACCCCAACCCAACTAGCCTTAGCGTCCCATTAGCACTAATGTACCAATGATTGGACAACCCAGAACACGGTATCTCTATCTCAGGACTCGCAGAAGCAAGAACACTCTTTCGTCACTCACTCGTACCTGTCCACAACTTGCGTAAGGAGAGACACAGTATAGGTTAAAATGTTTATTTCAACTTACGTGCTCTAATGTACAGTACATGTGTCAGTACTATTATCATAATGCATAAGAATAATATAATCAGCATGGTTACAACCCCATAGAATACAAACGGGGAAAGCATCTCATAAAGCAGTGGATATATGTCTAAATAACATTACCACCCTCCCCGTGCTGGAAGCTAGTATATTATAGAAATAGAAGACCTCTGGGCTTTGCCTAGCGAACCCCCATACCTCAGTCTCTAGATGCAAAACTACATCAGCAGACAATCACAGCTCTTCTCCCTGGAAAGGTTGTCTCCAAGTGTGTCTAGAGCGGGCAAACCGCAATATTAAAAGCCCACTAATTTCTCCATGGCAGCTGTACATAGTGTTATGTCTAGGTGCGAGGGACTGGCCAAATCAGCAAGAACAAGGAAACGTTGTTATTCGACCTTGTACATGTTGTGTAGACTGAGCCCATAGTGAACAGGAGAAAAGGTGAAAGATAGAAAATGCAGACAGTGCTAAAATAACTTAGCAAGAGCAGAGGTCGATGCAGCAACGGCTCAAAGTAATGTGTGCAAAGAAAAGCATTATGGCAGCCAGGCCCAAGACAACTTAGCTAGACAGGCCAGGGCCAGGATGCCACAAACCACAAGACACCCTCCCCTGGACAGTCCAGCGGCCAAGACAAAGAACGAAGACCGAGTTCAAATGGGTCGAGCAGAACAGAAATGTCGATAGGTTATGCAGTTACCAGGAGGGAGAGGGACAAAAAACAAAAGTGTCCAATGAAAAACGAGAGCCAGCGAGGCAGGCCACCTCAATCTAGAAGCGTATAAGTGCAGAAAAACGCTATAGCATCCAAGAGGACATCATAGGAAGTGTCAGAAAACATAGACGCCATCCAGTCCAACAGATCAAACGAGCAGGAAGGTTCCTCAGAGGATGGAGCATCCAAAAGCAATGCGGGACAGCTTGCGTGATATTCAATATAACTTTGTTGTAGGAGATTCTGAGCGGCCGCCCAGATATCCCATTGCGCCAAAATCCCCAGTGCAGCCGCACGCGTCATACAGCCAGCAACGGAACAGTCCCGTTCATGGGCCTCTAAGGGACCCACCAACTGAACAAAATCCGGAACAGACAACGACGAATTGGAGAGGCAATAATCCATGGTCCAGGTGAAAGGACAGCGGATGCAAGACATCACAGGTTGCACGCAAGTGAAATACGCAAAGCGAAAAGAAAGGGTATATGATACACTGATGGTCGCCAACGGCAGAACGCCGAAACCAGCCAGGAGCCGCTCACGGAGCAGCTGGAGGCATTCGGGATCGAGAAGGGCCCCACGTTGGGCGCCATGTCATAGGGTTTCTGCACACACAGAGCTATGCACAGGATAATAGGACCTCGGAATATAGTGGTGAGCCAATCATAAACCTTAGCACCCAAAACCCCAACCCAACTAGCCTTAGCGTCCCATTAGCACTAATGTACCAATGATTGGACAACCCAGAACACGGTATCTCTATCTCAGGACTCGCAGAAGCAAGAACACTCTTTCGTCACTCACTCGTACCTGTCCACAACTTGCGTAAGGAGAGACACAGTATAGGTTAAAATGTTTATTTCAACTTACGTGCTCTAATATACAGTACACGTGTCAGTACTATTATCATAATGCATAAGAATAATATAATCAGCATGGTTACAACCCCATAGAATACAAACGGGGAAAGCATCTCATAAAGCAGTGGATATATGTCTAAATAACATTACCACCCTCCCCGTGCTGGAAGCTAGTATATTATAGAAATAGAAGACCTCTGGGCTTTGCCTAGCGAACCCCCATACCTCAGTCTCTAGATGCAAAACTACATCAGCAGACAATCACAGCTCTTCTCCCTGGAAAGGTTGTCTCCAAGTGTGTCTAGAGCGGGCAAACCGCAATATTAAAAGCCAACTTGTTAGAACTGGGGGTCTCTAGTTTGCAATGGTTTGCACCTTTGTCCAAATAGGGACCCTTGCTTCTAGTTAGGATAAGGGGGATACACTCCTAAAATAACCCCTGCTCACCCCCTGGTAGCTTGGCACGAGCAGACAGGCTTATCTCAGAGGCAGTGTGTAAAGCATTTGTGAACACATACAGTAATACAGTGAAAACACTACAGATGGACACCACACAGGTTGTTATGTAAAAATAAGTAATCTTTATATAGACTTATCACAAGACCCAATAGCAAAAATCCACAATACTGTACTCAAAAATAGACTTTAAAAGGTTATAAAATAGTTCAGTTCTCTCAAGTTGTAAATGCGACACTTTACTCTCAATGTACCTTGAATGCGTAACGCAAAGAAAACAAAAGGGGTCGCAGGGAAGGTGATGCGTCGGTTCCTTACACTCAGGGGAGTGGATGCGTCGGTTCCTTACTGCTGCGCAGTGGAGTTGATGCTCGCTTCCTTACTGTGTGGGGAGGGGATGCGTTGGTTTCTTACTGCTTTCCGGTGCGATGCGACAAGATGGCACCTCGATGCGATACTCTTCTCCGGTACGATGCGACAAAATGGCGTCTTGGTTGCGATGCGACAACGTTGGTGTGATGCGTGCACGCCCGACGGCCGTGCGACGACTCGATGATCTTTGGAGCCGTGACAGGCCCTGCGACACGCTTCTCCGGCGATGCGACGATGACCTCTGTGGCAGCGTCCCGCTTCTCCGGTGATGCACCGCGCTTCGGCGATGCGATGATGACAGCAACAGCGGCGTCTCGCTTCCTCGGCGATGCGATGACCGCGGCTGCGGCGGCGACACGCTTCTCGTCGTTGCGTCGCGCTTCCAGCTCCCAGCGACACGCAGTCTCTCAGAAGGCCCAGCACAACAGCAGGCACTTCAATTCCCAGCAAGGGAATGCAGGGGGGAGCTGGTTGGTGAAGTCTTGTATCCCTGAGACTTCAGGCAGGAGGCAAGCTCTAGTTCAAGCCCTTGGAGATTCTCTTCTTCAAGATGACAAAGCACAGCAAAGTATTTTCTCCTGTCCTTGGCAGAAAGCAACCACTGCAGGCCAACCCCAATCAGCAAAACAGCACAGGGGCAGTACTCCTCCTTCAGCTTCTCCGGTTCTTCTCCTTGGCAACAGGTTTCTTGATTTCCCAGAAGTGATCTAAATTCCTAGGGGTCTGGGTCCCCTTTTTATACACAGTTTTCCTTTGTTCTCTGAAGGCAGAGAGGCCTCTGCCTAGTCCAAAACCAGTTCTGGTCAGTCCTGGAGCACTTTGTTTTTCTGACTCCTTCTTTCCTTTCAGAATGTGGGGCAGGGTGCTCAGCCGCCCGGCAGGAGGTGGAGCCAGCATTGTGGAAGGCAGGCACAGCCCTATTCAGACCCAGGTGCAACTCCTCCCTCCACTCTGGATGCAGATCTTTCTATTCAGCCCTGTGTTGACTCACCCTGTCTCCTGTAGCCACCCCCAGCCCCTGTCACTCAATCTCCAGACAAGGAATACACAACCTAGCAGAGGCAGGCTTGGAAGTTTAGGCAAGAAAATACCCACTTTCTAAAAGTGGTATTTTCAAACACAGAATGTTAAAACAAACTTCACTAAAAGATGTATTATATCATCCTGAGTTCAGGCATACTAAATTCGTTTTTCTACCATGTTCCCTGGGTCAGTTCTGACTATAAGGTGTAATAATCAAACTGCCCATTCTGGCCTATGGAGAACAGGTAGCCTTGCAATAGTGAAAGACGAAAATGGCTGTAATTCACTATTAGGGCATGCCAGACACACCAGGGCATGTCCTACCTTATACTTACAATGCACCCTGCCCTAGGGCCTACTTTAGGGGTGACCAACATGCAGTAAAGGGAAGGTTTAGGGACTGGTAAGTGGGTGTACTCACCAAGTCGACATGGCAGCCCTAGGCTGCACACAGGCTCTGCAATGGCAGGCCTGAGGCACATTTGACAAGCCGCTTCTGTGGGTGGCACAACCAGTGCTGCAAGCCCACCAGCAGCATTTGATTTACAGGCCCTGGGCACACGTGGTGCACTGTACTAGGGTCTGACAAGTAAATCAAATAACCCAATCATGGAGTCACTAATCAACACATCAATTTACAGTAGGGAGCACTTGCACTGTGGCACTGAACAGCAGTGGCACAGTGCCCAAAAGCATCTAAAACCAGCAAAACATAAGAGGCAACAGCAAAAAATGGAAGGAGACCCACGCCAATGGTGCCAAGTCTAACACGTGTCCCCTCCAGCTGAAATGTGGGGAGAACTACCCTTCCTCCTGGGAGTTCTCATCACTAAGGCGGAAAAATCTGGACAGACCATCAGCATTGGCGTGTTCTGTACCAGGGCGGTGTTCCACCGTGAAGTCCATCCCCTGTAGGGAAATGGACCACCTCAACAGTTTTGGATTCTCACCCCTCATCTGCATTAACCATCTGAGGGGCCTGTGGTCTGTCTGAACCCGGAAGTGAGTCCCAAACAAATATGGTCTCAACTTCTTCAGTGCCCAGACCACAGCAAATGCCTCACGTTCAATCGCACTCCACCTCTGTTCCCGTGGGAGTAACCTCCTACTAATAAAGGCTACAGGTTGGTCTAGGCCCTCCTCATTCATCTGTGAAAGCACAGCCCCAACACCATGCTCTGAAGCATCTGTCTGCACAATGAATTCCCTTGAGAAGTTGGGCGCCTGAAGCACGGGCGCCGTGCACATGACAGATTTCAGGGCATCAAAAGCCTTTTGGCAGGCATCAGTCCAGTTCACTTTCCTGGGCTGCTTCCTGGAAGTCAGCTCAGTCAAGGGTGCAACAATGTTGCCATACCCCTTGACAAACCTCCTGTAATACCCGGTGAGTCCTAAGAAGGCCCTCACCTCTGTCTGGGTTTTGGGGGTTCCCAAGCCAGGATGGTATCTATCTTGGGCTGTAGGGGCGCCACCTGGCCGCTCCCAACCTGGTGTCCCAAGTACACCACAGAACCCTGCCCGATCTGGCACTTACTCGCCTTGATCGTGAGGCCTGCCCTCCGCAGCGCCTTCAACACTTCCCAGAGGTGGTGCAGATGTTCCTCCCAAGTGGCGCTGAACACTGCAATGTCATCCAGGTAGGCGGCACTGAAATCCTCCAGCCCAGCCAACACCTGGTTGACCAACCTCTGAAAGGTGGCAGGGGCATTCTTCATCCCAAAGGGCATCACCCGGAATTGGTAGTGCCCATCTGGTGTGGAGAATGCTGACCTCTCTTTGGCCCCATCAGTTAAGGCGATCTGCCAGTATCCAGACGTTAGATCAAACGTGCTGAGGTACCGGGCAGCCCCCAACCGATCAATGAGCTCATCAGCTCTGGGGATGGGGTGCGCGTCAGTCCTGGTGACTGAATTGAGTCCTCGGTAGTCCACACAGAACCGGAGTTCGGGTGTGGCACCAGGCACGGCAGCCTTTGGGACCAAGACCACTGGGCTGGCCCAAGGAATGTTAGAGGACTCAATCACCCCTAAGGCAAACATCTTGGAGACCTCCTCCTTGATGCAAGCTCTCACCCTGTCAGTCACTCTGTAAGTTTTGTGCTTTACAGGAGGACTGTCCCCAGTGTCCACATCATGGATGCACCATTCAGTGATACTGGGAGTCAGGGAGAACAGATCAGAAAACTGTCCCAACAGTTGGCGACAGTGATTCTGCTGCTCCGGGGTAAGGGTGGGAGAGAGGTTCACACCATCCACTGACCCATCTTGCTCTGTTGCATACAGGAGGTCAGGAAGAGGTTCAGTCTCCTCTTCCATCCCAGCATCTGTTGCTAAGAGCATGCCCACTTCAGACCTCTCAAAGTGGGGCTTCAGGCGGTTCACATGCAGGACCCGCAAGGGGTTCCTGGGAGACTGCAAGTCCACCAAGTAGGTGACATCACTCTTGCGCTCCACCACCTCAAATGGTCCGGTCCACTTATCCTGGAGCGCACAGGGCTCCACTGGGGCCATGACCCAAACCTTTTGTCCAGGCTGAAACTCGATCAGAGTGGCGTTCTGATCATGCCAACGTTTCATCTCTTCCTGGCTGGCTTCCAGATTTGCCTCAGCGAGTTGTCTGAAACGCCGAGTCTGGTTCCTGAAGGCCAGCATGTAACTAAATACATCCTGGGGAGTTTTCCTGGGAGCTTTCTCCCAGCCTTCCTTGACCAGACTCAGAGGTCCTCTTACAGGATGGCCGTACAGCAGTTCAAAGGGACTGAACCCTAAGGACTTCTGGGGCACCTCTCTGTAAGCAAAGAGCAGGCATGGCAAGAGGACGTCCCACTTACGCCTCATGGGTTCTTCAAGACCCATAATCATGCCCTTAAGGGTCCGGTTGAATCTCTCAACCAGCCCATTACCTTGGGGGTGGTAAGGAGTGGTGAACTTATAGGTTACACCACACTCCTGCCACAGGGACTTCATATACTTGGAAATGAAGTTGGTACCACGGTCAGACACCACCTCCTTGGGGAACCCCACACGGGAGAAAATCCCCATCAGTGCACGTCCCACCACGGGGGCCGTCACTGTCGGAAGAGGGATGGCTTCCGGGTACCGGGTGGCATGGTCCACCAAGACCAGGATGAACCTGTTGCCCATGGCTGTCTTGGGATCCAGAGGCCCCACAATGTCAATACCCACCCTCTCAAAGGGGGTGTTGACAACAGGGAAAGGTTGGAGAGGAGCCTTGTGCTTCCTCCCACTCTTACCACTTGCCTGGCAAGTCTGACAGGTCCTGCAATGAGTATCTGAACTCTTGCGCATTTGGGGCCAATGAAAGTGGGTGACAAGCCTTTGAAAGGTCTTGTCTTGCCCCAAATGTCCTGCTAAAGGCACATCATGAGCCAGACCCAGTAGGAAGGCCATGAAGCGCTGGGGTACCACCAGCACACGGGCTGCCCCAGGCTCAGCAACCTTAGGCTCACTATACAGGAGACCATTCTCCCAGCAGATCCAGTGTGATCCAGTCTGATCACCTGCTGCCTGGCTTGCAGCCTGTTGCCGCAAGCCCTCAAGAGAAGGGCACTTCTTCTGCTCCTCGCAGAACTCTTCCCTGGAGGGGCCTCCTTCCTGCTGCCAATGGGTCAGCTCAGGCAGGTCCCCCAGTTCAGCCACTTGTTCCCCTGTAGGTTCCGGGGCATCCCCCTCAAGGTCTGCCTCCTCCTGGACCGTGGGAACTTCACGGGCCGGTTTCCCGTGCCCCCTGCCTCCTCTCTTTAAGGCAGGTACCTGGGCCCTTCTTCCAGGCTCCAGGTCCTCTTGAATACCCTTACCGGCTGCCATTGACCAAGTGGTCACACACGCCCACTCTGGCAGACCCAACATCTCCAAATGAGACCTCCGCTCCACCTTCGCCCAAGGGGAGCTCTCCAAATCATTGCCTAGCAGACAGTCAACAGGCATGGCTGGCCTCACAGCTACTTGAAGGATACCTGAGACCCCCCCCACTCAAAGGGAACCTGGGCCACCTTGCAGTGGCTCTCTGAGTTGTCAGCGGCAACTACAGGGTAGAATACGTTGGAGACCACCTGCTCCTCAGACACCAGCTGACAACTGACAGCTGTCACACTGGCCCCGGTGTCTCTCAGACCCTCCACCCTATGGCCATTGATGGTCACCCACTGCCTGTATTTCTTAGTGTTATCAGGCAGCTGGGTCCTAGGGACCATCTCACTGTCTCCTAAAGAGACCAGGGACATCTCTGCGGGACCCCACCCACCTTGGGCACCCAACTCCTCCCCCAGGGCTACACTAGCCATCTGCCGGGGTGGTGCACCAGTGGGTGCAGTGGTCACAGTATTGGGGCACTTGAGACTTCCTACAAAGTGACCCACCTGACCACAACTAAAGCATGCTTTGGGCCCCTTCTGAACAGACTTATCTGTTGGGACCCATGGTCTTTTCTCAGTGGGAGGCTGGGAACCCTTACCTTGGTTCCCTTGGGGTTTACTTTGGGGCCCTTTTTGGAACTCCTTCTGTTTACCCTTGTCCCCCCCACTCTTCTGCTGGGGACCCTGCCCAACTTTAGCGGAGTCTCCCACAAGACCCTTGTGGACCCGGGTACTGACCCAGCGGTCCGCCTCCTCAGCAAGCTTTCTAGGATTAGTCAGCTTACTGTCAACTAGGTGCTGGCGTAGCTCTGGAAAACAACTACTGGACAAGTGCTCCCATGCAATTAAATCATAGAACCCCTGCAAGTCATTTACTTTGCTACCCTTCACCCATCCATCCAATGCTCTGCAAAAATAAGACACATACTCCACCCAGGTACTAGACTCCAACTTTCTGCAGTTCCTAAACTTCTGCCTATAAAGCCCTGGAGTTAACCCATACCTTGCCACTAAAGCTTCCTTCAGGTGGGCATAGGACATCTGATCCACTGTGGGCAAGGCTAGCAAGGTTTCCCTTCCCTCACCTGCAAAGCGGCCCCACAACCCAGCTCCCCAATCCTTCTCAGGGACCCGGTGTGATGTCATGGCGATCTCATAAGCTTTAAACCATTGCCCAATGTCCTCCCCCTTCATGAAATCCTTAATAACCTCCTTGGGGATGTACACTCTACTTTCTACAGGCACTGGAGGTGTGCTGCCACCAGAGGGAGTGATTTCTAGGCTCCTAGCCTTTAGCTCTAGCTCCCTCACCACTCTCTCATGCTCTAAAAGCATCTTCTTTTCTTCCATGGCCAACCTCTTATTTTCTAACTCCAATTTCTTGTGCTCAAGGCTATCATGGCTTCCCTGTTTCAGTTTGGCCATCTCCATTTCATGCATCCTGCTTTTCTCCCTGTCCTCCAGCTCCTCTGGAGACAGGCCCTTTTGAGAAACACTGCTGCCCTCCCTGGAAGGCACTCCCCTCCTAGGTAAGCCCAATGGCCCCTCAAGCTGCTCATCTAAATTATCTGCCTCCTCCACAGGCTCCTCGGGCTGCCCACTGGCATTCCGTGCTTCCAACCAGGCCCTCAGCGCCTTTTGAAGCTCCTCCTTCCTGGTGAGGCCTTTCATAGAGATTTTAAACTTTTTACAAACAGCTTTGAGCTCTGGCACAGTGTAGGTATCAACCCTATCTTCTTCAAATTCAATATCTGCAGGTGCAATGGATCCTCTTTTGCTCATTGTGAAAATTGGCAGTTCTCAACAAAAATAAAGGTTCCAAGGAAAAAAGTCCTATCCAAATGTATGTGGTCGCGTATTGGTCTGCACTCACTAGCAGTGTACACCAATCACTGTATATGAATCACAAATGCAAGTCCAAATCCTCACCGCTGACCACCAAGGTTAGAACTGGGGGTCTCTAGTTGGCAATGGTTTGCACCTTTGTCCAAATAGGGACCCTTGCTTCTAGTCAGGATAAGGGGGATACACTCCTAAAATAACCCCTGCTCACCCCCTGGTAGCTTGGCACGAGCAGACAAGCTTATCTCAGAGGCAGTGTGTAAAGCATTTGTGAACACATACAGTAATACAGTGAAAACACTACAGATGGACACCACACAGGTTGTTATGTAAAAATAAGTAATCTTTATATAGACTTATCACAAGACCCAATAGCAAAATCCACAATACTGTACTCAAAAATAGACTTTAAAAGGTTATAAAATAGTTCAGTTCTCTCAAGTTGTAAATGCGACACTTTACTCTCAATGTACCTTGAATGCGTAACGCAAAGAAAACAAAAGGGGTCGCAGGGAAGGTGATGCGTCGGTTCCTTACACTCAGGGGAGTGGATGCGTCGGTTCCTTACTGCTGCGCAGGGGAGTTGATGCTCGCTTCCTTACTGTGTGGGGAGGGGATGCGTCGGTTTCTTACTGCTTTCCGGTGCGATGCGACAAGATGGCACCTCGATGCGATACTCTTCTCCGGTACGATGCGACAAAATGGCGTCTTGGTTGCGATGCGACAACGTTGGTGTGATGCGTGCACGCCCGACGGCCGTGCGGCGACTCGATGATCTTTGGAGCCGCGACAGGCCCTGCGACGCGCTTCTCCGGCGATGCGACGATGACCTCTGTGGCAGCGTCCCGCTTCTCCGGTGATGCGCCGCGCTTCGGCGATGCGATGATGACAGCGGCAGCGGCGTCTCGCTTCCTCGGCGATGCGATGACCGCGGCTGCGGCGGCGACACGCTTCTCGTCGTTGCGTCGCGCTTCCAGCTCCCAGCGACACACAGTCTCTCAGAAGGCCCAGCACAACAGCAGGCACTTCAATTCCCAGCAAGGGAATGCAGGGGGGAGCTGGTTGGTGAAGTCTTGTATCCCTGAGACTTCAGGCAGGAGGCAAGCTCTAGTTCAAGCCCTTGGAGATTCTCTTCTTCAAGATGACAAAGCACAGCAAAGTCTTTTCTCCTGTCCTTGGCAGAAAGCAACCACTGCAGGCCAACCCCAATCAGCAAAACAGCACAGGGGCAGTACTCCTCCTTCAGTTTCTCCAGTTCTTCTCCTTGGCAACAGGTTTCTTGATTTCCCAGAAGTGATCTAATTTCCTAGGGGTCTGGGTCCCCTTTTATACACAGTTTTCCTTTGTTCTCTGAAGGCAGAGAGGCCTCTGCCTAGTCCAAAACCAGTTCTGGTCAGTCCTGGAGCACTTTGTCTTTCTGACTCCTTCTTTCCTTTCAGAATGTGGGGCAGGGTGCTCAGCCGCCCGGCAGGAGGTGGAGCCAGCATTGTGGAAGGCAGGCACAGCCCTATTCAGACCCAGGTGCAACTCCTCCCTCCACTCTGGATGCAGATCTTTCTATTCAGCCCTGTGCTGACTCACCCTGTCTCCTGTAGCCACCCCCAGCCCCTGTCACTCAATCTCCAGACAAGGAATACACAACCTAGAAGAGGCAGGCTTGGAAGTTTAGGCAAGAAAATACCCACTTTCTAAAAGTGGTATTTTCAAACACAGAATGTTAAAACCAACTTCACTAAAAGATGTATTTTATCATCCTGAGTTCAGGCATACTAAATTCGTTTTTCTACCTTGTTCCCTGGGTCAGTTCTGACTATAAGGTGTAATAATCAAACTGCCCATTCTGGCCTATGGAGAACAGGTAGCCTTGCAATAGTGAAAAACGAAAATGGCTGTAATTCACTATTAGGACATGCCACACACACCAGGGCATGCCCTACCTTATACTTACAATGCACCCTGCCCTAGGGCCTACTTTAGGGGTGACCAACATGCAGTAAAGGGAAGGTTTAGGGACTGGTAAGTGGGTGTACTCACCAAGTCGACATGGCAGCCCTAGGCTGCACACAGGCTCTGCAATGGTAGGCCTGAGGCACATTTGACAAGCCGCTTCTGTGGGTGGCACAACCAGTGCTGCAAGCCCACCAGCAGCATTTGATTTACAGGCCCTGGGCACACGTGGTGCACTGTACTAGGGTCTGACAAGTAAATCAAATAACCCAATCATGGAGTCACTAATCAACACATCAATTTACAGTAGGGAGCACTTGCACTGTGGCACTGAACAGCAGTGGCACAGTGCCCAAAAGCATCTAAAACCAGCAAAACATAAGAGGCAACAGCAAAAAAATGGAAGGAAGACCCACGCCAATGGTGCCAAGTCTAACACCACTAATTTCTCCATGGCAGCTGTACATAGTGTTATGTCTAGGTGCGAGGGACTGGCCAAATCAGCAAGAACAAGGAAACGTTGTTATTCGACCTTGTACATGTTGTGCAGACTGAGCCCATAGTGAACAGGAGAAAAGGTGAAAGATAGAAAATGCAGACAGTGCTAAAATAACTTAGCAAGAGCAGAGGTCGATGCAGCAACGGCTCAAAGTAATGTGTGCAAAGAAAAGCATTATGGCAGCCAGGCCCAAGACAACTTAGCTAGACAGGCCAGGGCCAGGATGCCACAAACCACAAGACACCCCTACACTGCCCGAACACCACTGCACTGCCCTAAACCCTGAAACACCACGCCCAGCACGACCCCCTACACTGCCCGAACACCACTGCACTGCCCTAAACCCTAAAACACCACTCCCAGCACGACCCCCTACACTGCCCGAACACCCCTACACTGCCCTAAACCCTAAAACACCACCCCCAGCATGACCCCTACACTGCCCAAACGCCACTGCACTGCCCTAAACCCTAGAGCACTACCCCCAGCACGACCCCCTATACTACCCGAACACCACTGCACTACCCTAAACCCTAAAATACTCCCCCAGCACGACCCCTACACTACCCGAACACGACTGCACTGCCCTAAACCCTCAAACACTCCCCCCAGCACGACCCCCTACACTACCCGAACACCACTGCACTGCCCTAAACCCTAAAACACTCCCCCAGCACGACCCCCTACACTACCCGAACACCACTGCACTGCCCTAAACCCTAAAACACTCCCCCAGCACGACCCGCTACACTACCCGAACACCACTGCACTGCCCTAAACCCTAAAACACTCCCCCAGCACGACCCGCTACACTACCCAAACACCACTGCACTGCCCTAAACCCTAAAACACTACCCCCCGCATGACCCCCTACACTACCCAAACACCAATGCACTACCCTAATCCTAAGACACTACCCCCGCACGACCCCCTACACTACCCAAAGACCACTGCACTACCCTAAACCCTAAAACACTACCCCCCGCATGACTCCCTACACTACCCAAAGACCACTGCACTACCCTAAACCCTAAAACACGACCTCCTACACTACACAAACACCACTGCACTACCCTAAACCCTTAAACACTACCCACCGCACGACTCCCTACACTACCCAAAGACCACTGCACTACCCTAAACCCTAAAACACGACTCCCTACACTACCCAAAGACCACTGCACTACCCTAAACCCTAAAACACGACCTCCTACACTACACAAACACCACTGCACTACCCTAAACCCTAAAAAACTACCCCCAGCACAAACCCCTACACTACCCAAACACCACTGCACTACCCTAAACCCTAAAACACTACCCCCAGCAGTACCCCCTACACTACCCAAACACCACTGCACTACCCTAAACCCTAAAACACTACCCCCAGCAGTACCCCTACACTACCCAAACACCATTGCACTACCCTAAACCCTAAAACACTACCCCCAGCAGTACCCCTACACTACCCAAACACCACTGCACTACCCTAAATCACTACCCCCAGCACGACCCCCTACACTACCCAAACACCACTGCACTACCCTAAACCCTAAAACACTACCCCCAGCACGACCCCCTACACTACCCAAACAGCACTGCACTACCCTAAACCCTAAATCTACCCCCAGCATGACCCCCTACACTACACAAACACCACTGCACTACCCTAAACCCTAAAACACTACCCCCACTACGACCCTCTTCACTACCTAAACACAACTGCACAATTTGTTACAGGTGTTGCAACACAGGCCTATGGTGCTTACTGGAAGTACCTGGTGGGCTAGTTGGGCCCCAGGGACCCTCAGGATTCAATGTGACCTAATCCCACAACTTAAAACTCTCCACGGGGCGCGTTTGCACAGTGGTGAAGGGAGGGGCGGGGCCTCAGGTGACATGTGCGCAAACACGCCCTGTGGTGCGTTTTAAGTTGGGGACTTAATTCCCTTTGAATCCTGAGGGACCCTGGGGGCCAACTAGCCCACCAGGTACCTTCAGTAAGCACAACAGAGTTGCGTTGCAGAGAGGTGAAAAAAGGTGCGTGGCCTCGGAACGCTTCTCTGCAACTCAGCTCTGTGGTCCTAACTGTAGGTACCTGGGGGGCTAGTTGGGTCCCAGGGACCCTCAGGATTCAAGGGGACTTAATCCCACAACTTAAAACATGCCACGGGGCGCGTTTGCACACATGTCACCTCAGGCCCCCCTCCCTTCACCACTGTGCAAACGCACCCTGTAGCGCGTTTTAAGAGGTAGTTTTAATCCCCCTGCCCTATTATGTACTAGGGACTTGCAGAGGCGGTCATGCTAATCACAGGGGTACCCCAACGCATAGTGTTCCCTAGTGTATGTAGGTGTTTTCACTGTATTCTAAGTGTCTTTTAGCATAGCACTGGCTCTGGTTAGTCAGAGTCAGTTACCACCAGTACCCGTCTGAAAAAGTTGTGGGCACAGGATGATTTTGCAACAAGGCCTCTTTCTGCTCCTCTGTTGGTTCTTTCTGCACATCTTTTGCTTCTTTCTGTGCGTTTTTTCTTCTTTCTTCACATGTCCTACCTCTGTAGGCATAGTTAGAAACTAGCATTTAAAAAACCTTTGAAATTCACTTAAAAATCATAGGTTTCAGGCACGTTATAGTTAGAAATTAGCATTTAAAAAACCTTTGAAATTCACTGAAAAAACCATAGGTTTCAGACAAGTTATAGTTAGAAATTAGCATTTAAAAACCTTTGAAATTCACTGAAAAAACCATAGGTTTTAGGGACAGTTATAGTTAGTTGGACATTTCACTCGTACAAAACCATAGAAATTCCCCCGTTATAGTTAGTTCAGCTAACTATAACTCGTGCCCCCGCAATGCACTGCTGATGACGTCACATATTACATCACTCATGACATGGTCAGTGACATCACTGATGACATCACTGATGACATCTCAAATGACATCACTGATGACATCATCAATGTGATAATTTCATGCATCTTCTCACACCCTAATATAACTTTTGATACACCCACTCTAATTTACAGACTGCCATTCTCAAAACCATAGACACTCCAACACCAAAAACTACATACCCACTCACTGATTCTTAGGTCATCACACACATCCACTCACTCACCCGTACAGTCACTCATACTTACAGTCACTCAGTACAGGACTATCATATGCACTCATACACCTATATAAACACTCACATACCGCCACTCATCCATAGAGGTACTCACACACCTAGTCAGTCATGCAAAAACACCAGCTCACTTACTCATACAAATACTAGCACATTCTTACGCTCTTATACAATAACTGATACAAGCACACACGCATCCATACAGCCACTCTCACTATCACACACTCTCACTTATAGCCATTTAAATACTCTAACACACATATATACTGCCTTTTACATATGTAGTTACTCGCACATGTACCACTGAGATATACATTCACTCACTAACACACCCATACACACACTCACCCACCCAAGCAGTCCATCACAGATGCACTCTTGAAATCATGCACCCAGTGAATCACCCACTCACACATCTATGTACAGAGTCACACACACCCCACCCACACAAACACTCAGACAGCCATACAGATACTCAGAGAACCAATCAATAACCCATATAGACACTCATGTAGCTTTTCGCAAATCCATGCATCCACTTACACACCAACAAACAGAGGGATACAGACATTCACACAGTTTAGTCACTAACCCATGCATTCAGTAAGATACGTTTAATCACTCACTTGTAGAGTCAGTCACTCACGTACTAAATCATCCATTCAGACACTTATACACCCACTCATTCTTCAATACGCCTTTCCCTATATATATTAAACATATTTAAACTTTACAGAAACACACAGTCACTGGATGATGTCATCAGTGATGTCATCAGTGATGTCATTTGAGATGTCATCAGTGATGTCATCAGTGATGTCACTGACCATGTCATGAGTGATGTAATATGTGACGTCATCAGCAGTGCATTGCGGGGCGCGAGTTATAGTTAGCTGAACTAACTATAACGGGGGAATTTCTATGGTTTTGTACGAGTGAAATGTCCAACTAACTATAACTGTCCCTAAAACCTATGGTTTTTCCAGTGAATATATATATATATATATATATATATATATATATATATATATATATATATTACCTACTGGCAGTCACTAATAGCTAGTTATAGTTAGGACCATGTTTCCATAGGAAAAGTGTTTTTTGATTTGCCTATATCTTTAGTGCCGTTTGACAAATCTTCACGAAATTGTGCCAAAAAAGTGTTCCGGTGAATCTTATTGCGCATGGAACGTTTCGTGGCCATTCGTGAAGCAGGGGCTGAGAAAAATGTGGTTGAAAAAAGAGTGCGGTTGCCATGTTAATTCCCTTAGGACCTTTCAACATGACAACAGCCCGAATTGCTGGATGGAATTACACCAAATGTTGTAGAAAGGTAGATTTGTTTACCCAGATTGTACATTTCTGTTATTTGGTGTGAATCTGTTCAGTAGTTTTTCAGAAATTTAAGAAGAAAAAGTAAGTGATATCTGTGGCCGAGGATATTTAGCAGAGGCAGCACGATTAATCGTGACTATGCCAGCCAACAGCAATGCTGTGATTGGCTGTCTGCAACCTGAAAAGAAAGTGGCAGCCGCCATTTTATGGACCAGGGAAGGGTTCCCGGGGCTGAAAAGTTCTGTGAAAGCTGATATAAGGGGTCAGGGTGGAGGTACTTTGACCGCATGTTTGACAAATGGGTGTATTAATGACACAAGTTATGTGTCCAAAATATATTTTTGTGACTATGTGCAATATTTGCGACAAGACCAAGATCATCAGTGCAGCCCCTGTGTAATGCGGCAGTGATTTTGTGATGCCCGCAACAACTTCCCGATGGTAAAATGTCAAAAAATTGTATATGTATATATTTTCACACATTCTTTCTGACTTTTACTTAGGAACTCACATACTCAGCTATAGACACTTATGCACCCAGTGACACAACCATTCAGAAAACTCATATACCCTCTCAATGTCACACTATGACACTGACACACCCACTTACAGACATAGTCAAAAACCACTTATGTACTCATTCAATTACCCATACACCTCTCATGCACTCTTTCAGTCATCCATGTACCACTCATGCACTTATTCTAACATCCATTCACCACTCATGCACTCATTGAATCATCATTTTACCACTAATGCACTCATTCAGTCGTCCATGCATCACTCATTCAATCATCCATGCACCACTCACAACCTCATTCAATCAAATATGCACCACTGATGTACACATTCAATCATCCTTGCACCACTCATGGACTCATTCAATCATCCATGCACCACTTATGAGCTCATTTAATCATTTATGCACCACTCATGCACTCATTCAATCATCCATACACCACTCATGCACGCATTCAGTCATCCATGCACCAGTCACAGCCTCATTGCATCACCACTCATACACTCATTTAATCATCCATGCACAACTCATGCACTCATTCTAACATCCATTCACCACTCATGCACTCATTGAATCATCAATTTACCACTAATGCACTCATTCAGTCGTCCATGCATCACCCATTCAATCATCCATGCACCACTCACACCCTCATTCAATCAAATATGCACCACTGATGTACACATTCAATCATCCTTGCACCACTCATTGACTCATTCAATCATCCATGCACCACTCACATCCTCATTGAGTCATGCATGCACCACCCACTCATGCACTCTTTCAATCATACATGCACCACTCATGCACTCATTAAATCATTCAATCATCCATGCACCACTCTCATCCTCATTCAATCATGCATGCACCACTCATGCACTCATTCAATTATAAATGCACCACTTATGCACATATTTAATCATCCATGCACCACTCACATCCTCATTCAATCTTGTATGCACCACTCACTGAGAAAACCAAAGGTTACAGGGACGTTAAAGTTAGGAAATAGAATTAAAAAACCTTATTAATTCATTGTCAAAACAAAAGGTTACACGTACGTTACAGTTAGGAAATAGATTTTAAAAAACATAGAAATTCACTGAAAAAAACAAAGATTACAGGGACATTATAATTTGGAAATATAATTTTTTAAAAACCCTTAGAAATTCACTGAAAAAAGCCAAAGGTTACACAGCCGTTATAGTTAGGCTCACATGTTTACTCCTACAAAACCAGAGAAATTCAGCAGTTATAGAGGTAACTATAACTCATGCCCCCACAATGCACTGCCTATGACCATATATGTATATATATATATATATTCACTGAAAAAACCATAGGTTTCAGGCACGTTATAGTTAGAAATTAGCATTTAAAAAACCTTAGAAATTCACTGAAAAAACCATAGGTTTCAGGGGCGTTATAGTTAGTTGGACATTTCACTTGTACAAAACCATAGAAATTCCCCCGTTATAGTTAGTTCAGCTAACTATAACTCGCGCGCCCGCAATGCACTGCTGATGACGTCACATATTACATCACTCATGACATGGTCAGTGACATCACTCATGACATCACTGATGACATCATCCTTGTGATAGAGTGGAAGACCTCCGCTCACCCTAATATAACCTTTGATACACACACTCAAAAATACAAACTAACATTTTCAAAACAATGGACATACCAATACCAGTTACAACACACCTATTCAGTAATTCCAAGATCTACACACACATCCACTCATTCACCAACAGTCCCTATACAGTCACTCATACATGTACTCACTCATCATATGTACTCATACACCTATACATCCTGTTACACACCGTCACTCATCCATATAGTTACTCACACACATAGTCACACATGCAAACAAAGTATCAAACATCCATTTACTTGCATATACAGTTATACACACACTACCACACTTACTTCTACAGAAACTTACACATACTTACTCTCTTAAACAATCACTTATAGAAACACCTACTTATTTGTACAGGAACTCTTCCAATCTCTCACTCTCACATATACTCACTTATATACACCAATACTCACATATACTAGTTTAAAACATATGTAGTTACTCATAAAGACACTATTGAGACAGTCATTCACTCACTAACACACCCATACACATACTCATCCACCTATACAGTCCTGCACACATGCTGTCTTTAACACATACAAACAGTGAGTCACTCAATCATGCATCTATGCACTAAGTAATACCCCCCACCGAACCATACAGACACTCAGACACTCATACTGATACTCAAAAAACCAACTAATAGCCCATATAGACACTCATGTAGCTACTCACCAACCCATGCAGCCACTTATACACAAAGTGAGAGACTGATACAGATATTTTCATATTTAAACATTACTCACTAACCCATGTATTCACTAAGATACACTTAGTCAGTTATACAATCAATTTTACAAAAAAAATCATCCATTTAGACACTTATATACCCATTTATTCTTCCATCGACCTTGAGATATACATACATAAAACATATTTAATTTTCAGAAAAACACACATTCACTGGATGATGTCATCAGTGATGTCATCAGTGATGTCATCAGTGATGTCATTTGAGATGTCATGAGTGATGTCATGAGTGATGTCACTGACCATGTCATGAGTGATGTAATATGTGACGTCATCAGCAGTGCATTGCGGGTGCGCGAGTTATAGTTAGCTGAACTAACTATAACGGGGGAATTTCTATGGTTTTGTACAAGTGAAATGTCCAACGAACTATAACGCCCCTGAAACCTATGGTTTTTTCAGTGAATTTCTAAGGTTTTTTAAATGCTAATTTCTAACTATAACGTGCCTGAAACCTATGTTTTTTTCAGTGAATTTCTAAGGTTTTTTAAATGCTAATTTCTGACTATAACGTGCCTGAAACCTATGGTTTTTTCAGTGAATATATATATATTTATTATACTATGTATACATGTGAAAATGTCTTGGTCCCCTGTTTGCCTCGGTGGCACCGAAAAAATGGGTGGAACTGACGTCAGCACGCCGACGAGGTCCTCTTATGGCTCCGATGACGTCATACGGTGTCGCGAGCGGAGCCGTGCTCGTTGACGTGGGAGAGCTAGGAAAGAATTTCCGTGGAATGCTGGTGCAGGGGATATTCACCTAAGTGTTCAGGCTAGTCCTTTGCGAGCAACTGTTTATGTTGCCACTCCAGAAACCAAAACCAGTGATCCGAGGGCAGAGGCCCTGCAGATGGCACACGAGGTGGGGTGCCCAGTCGTGTGCACCGGCGGGGCAGCGAAGTGACAAGCACCACAACCCACAAAAAAGATAACGAGGGCACTGAATAACACAGGATCTTCTCTTTGTATCTGGCAGGAACAACGAAGTTAAAATGCCCTAGTACCAAAATGTAGAATTAGTGCTACAACGGTCTTCAAGTGGACCTGCGATGCCGCTTCGGCCTCCCGTACCCTGGAGGCGGCACATGGGTCACATCACAAAGTCATTACTACGCATTTTTTTAGAACGCATGGTCATTTACCACGCATGCCTTTACAACTAATTTTGTTGTAAAGGTATGTATGGTAAATGACCATGCGTTCTAAAAACATGTAGACGATCCATGTCGTTGTAAGGAAACAGAGGCTGTTCCGTTTCCTCACAACGACGTGCACCGCCCCTCAGAGATGACGTGAAGCAGGAACCACGAGGAGAGAGGAACCATGAGGAGTGAGAGGTAAGGGGGATTGGGCATGGGGTGGGGGTTTCTTTTCTAGGGTTTAGGGTAGTGCAGTGGTGTTTGGGTGGTGTAGGGGGTCGTGCTGGGGGTAGTGTTTTAGGGTTTAGGGTAGTGCAGTGGTGTTTGGGTAGTATAGGGGGTCATGCTGGGGGTAGTGTTTTAGGGTTTAGAGTAGTGCAGTAGTGTAGGGGGTCGTGCTGGGGGTAGTGTTTTAGGGTTTAGGGTAGTGCAGTGGTGTATGGGTAGTGTAGGGGGTCGTGCTGGGGGTAGATTTAGGGTTTAGGGTAGTGCAGTGGTGTTTGGGTAGTGTAGGGAGTCGTGCTGGGGGTAGTGTTTTAGGGTTTAGGGTAGTGCAGTGGTGTTTGTGTAGTGTAGGGGGTTGTGCTGGGGGTAGTGTTTTAGGGTTTATGTTAGTGCAGTGGTGTTTGGGTAGTGTAGGGGGTAGTGCTGGGGTAGTGTTTTAGGGTTTAGGGCAGTGCAGTGGTGTTTGTGTAGTGAAGGGGGTCATGCTGGGGTTAGTGTTTTAGGGTTTAGGGTAGTGCAGTGGTGTTTGGGTAGTGTAGGGGGTCGTGCTGGGGGTAGTGTTTTAGGGTTTAGTGTAGTGCAGTGGTGTTTGTGTAGTGTGGGAGGTCATGCTGGGGGTATATTTAGGGTTTAGTGTAGTGCAGTGGTGTTTGGGTAGTATAGGGAGTCGTGCTGGGGGTAGTGTTTTAAGGTTTAGGGTAGTGCAATGGTGTTTGGGTAGTTTAGGGAGTCGTGCTGGTGGTAGTGTTTTAGGGTTTAGGGTAGTGCAGTTATGTTTGGGTAGTGTTTAGGGTTTAGGGTAGTGCAGTGGTGTTTGGGTAGTGGAGGGGGTAGTGTTTTAGGGTTTAGGGTAATGCGCCCAACCAGCCACAATATCCGTGGACAAAGGGGATCCTGACTCTTTGGAACGCTCCGTCAATTGAATAATTTGGGTCAAGGGCCCTACCACGTCCAAGATCTATCAATTCCTTTCTTGGGATCCCTCATATACTTGGAGAAAAAGGTACATAGTTTCTCATCAATTTCAGGCGTGTGTGCCACCTTCCCCTTCAGTGAGGGCCTGGGGCATTCTCCCCTCATCCTATTCCTGACCTCCCTTTCAAGGGGTTGATGGATTTTCCCCACCACATACTCTGCCACTTTGGCGTCAGGTGTCCACTCTGCCGACCTAGGATGGTAAATTTGGGTAGGCTCGAACATGTCCGAGTGGACCCCGTCCCCAACCGGGGACTGAGAGGAGTGGGACTCTGGACGCCAGGGACGCCCCGAGTCCTTATCCTCATCGGAGGAGAAATCGTCCTCCGATACACCCTCTCCCTCTAAGGGAAACCCGCCGTCGGGGTCTACAATAGTGGTGACAGTGTCGCTATTTTCTCTGGGCCCCTCCTCCTCCCGGCAGCGTGCATGTTTTAGCGTTCACGCACTCTAGAGGAAGGTCTCCGTAAGTTTATCAAATCCTTCCAAGTGCCCCGCGTTATGCTTAACGGCCCTTTTATTCCCCATCTGGGAGCTACTTGGACCCGCCACCACCAGATCTGGGTCACTGAACACCCCAGGGATGCTTTTCGCCAGGTTATCAACCTGATCCCTAAGAGGAGCCAGCGCCCCAGAAATAGCCAGAGAGAGGGCTTGGTCCACTGCTGGAGGGAGAAGTTGGGGGGCCATTCCTCCTCCACTTCCTGGTAGGAGGAGTAAAAATGGTCTTCTGGAGAAGACATGATAGCAGAGGGTGTGAGCACAGAACGAATGCCCTTAAAATCCTTAAGACAGCCCCCTCGTGGTGCTCCAACAGCTGGGCTTTCCCTGAAGCTGTTATAAGAATAGACTGAGGCGCAATACCAATTACCACCACCAGGTGGCGCTGGTCACTAACGTGGCCGTGTGGGGAAATCAACGCGTAGCGGTGTCAAAATTAGGCGAGGGTTGGTCAGGAATCAAACGGACACTAAAGGAGGGACCGGATTCCCAAACGCGCGTAAAGACCAGCGGGAGCGCTCGACGGAGCTGCCTCGCTCGGACCAGACGCGCCAGACAGGATCTCACCGCGCGCAGAGCACACAGCGGGAGAAATTGCGAGGGGGAGAACGCGCTCGGGCAAGAACCTGCTGCGCAGGGAATATGAAACAATACCAAGGCAATAATGCTAATAACGTGCACAAGAAACCGCTATACAAACAGCAACAACGTCAGATTAAGCCAAGAATGTAAGGAATGCACTTAACTGACGAGCAGTGAAGAAAGAGGAAGCGGAAGGGACATCACGATATTATATACGATGGACTGTGACATGATTGGACTATAGTTGCCTTGGAGACTACCCCCCTAATGGTTCATGGGTTGTGTAGTCTTTTGTTTAATGATTGTTGTGTTACGTTTTCTTTGAACTGCTATGCAAATAAAGTGAGGAAAGATATGCATAATCCTCGCCTCCGTCCTGCCATAGAATTCATTAAACTTTATTTGATCTGATTTAGAAACATAGATCATGAAAGTGTACATAAAAACAGTAAATCCTCTTTCCTAAAACAATACAGTGAGAATTAATTAAAACCAGTAGGTAAAAACGGGTGTTACAAAGCCCGGTTCAGAGCAACTTCAGGTTAACAGAATCGTAAAGTTCAATGTTTCGCAAGATCAATCTCATGTACTTCGTGCAAAATACGCAATAAGGGGTCCAAGTAAGATGTAACGCTCCAATACCTGACCAGTTTGCACTATATAAAACTGCAGAAAAACTAAAAATAAAAAGTGTTTTGCACACTTCTGTCATTGGGCTATATGTGGGCTACATCTGGGTGATATTTGTGCTGCATTTGGGCTCTTTTTTCTCTGGTGGCCATCTTGGGAGACTTATTTGTTATGAAGTTTCCTAATTTCGTCATTTACTGCAGTCTCCTCAGTAGGAAATGCTTTCAGTTTTTTACTTTGATTCCATCAAGAAGGCATTCAGATGTGTCACACATTTGCCATAAATTCAGAATGTTATCACTCTAGTTGTTCATTAGATCACTGTAGTAAAGCTACTGCTCACCAGGGAGTTAACTGGAAGTCTACTGCTGGTATTGAAAGTGATTGTTTCAGTCTGCATGTCAGAATTTTCCAATGAAATAGAAGAGGATTTGAGATCTCACTTAAAACATGCCCTAAATTTTCTTTCTGCAGCACTAACCATAATTTCTATGGCAAAATGAACCCCCTCATTTTGTTCCTTTTTAAATTAAATGTTTTAAGTGTTACTAGTTAATTCCAATCAAGATGGCTTCAGGTGTGCCATACTTTTGTCATAAGTAAGACTGTTAGCGCTCTAGTTGTTCTTTAGAACACTCTGGGAAGCTGCAGTAGAACACAAAGGCATCAACTGACAGGCTGCTCCTGTTGAAATATAACAGGAAGATATTTGAGATCTCACTTAAAACATGTCCTAATTTTTCTTTCTACAGCACTAATCATAATTTCTATGACAAAATGAACCCCCTCATTTTGTTCCTTTTTAAATTAAATGTTTTAAGAGTTACCAGTTTATTCCAATCAAGATGGCTTCAGGTGTGCCATAATTTTGTCATAAGTAAGACTGTTAGCTCTCTAGTTGTTCTTTAGAACACTCTGGGAAGCTGCAGTAGAACACAAAGGCATCAACTGACAGGCTGCTCCTGTTGAAATATAACAGGAAGATATTTGAGATCTCACTTAAAACATGTCCTAATTTTTCTTTCTACAGCCCTAACCATAATTTCTATGGCAAAATGAACCCCCTTATTTTGTTCCTTTTTAAATTAAATGTCTTAAGTGTTACCAGTTTATTCCAATCAAGATGGCTTCAGGTGTGCCATACTTTTGTCATAAGTAAGACTGTTAGCTCTCTAGTTGTTCTTTAGAACACTCTGGGAAGCTGCAGTAGAACACAAAGGCATCAACTGACAGGCTGCTCCTGTTGAAATATAACAGGAAGATATTTGAGATCTCACTTAAAACATGTCCTAATTTTTCTTTCTACAGCACTAACCATAATTTCTGTGACAAAATGAACCCCCTCATTTTGTTCCTTTTTAAATTAAATGTTTTAAGAGTTACCAGTTTATTCCAATCAAGATGGCTTCAGGTGTGCCATAATTTTGTCATAAGTAAGACTGTTAGCGCTCTAGTTGTTCTTTAGAACACTCTGGGAAGCTGCAGTAGAACACAAAGGCATCAACTGACAGGCTGCTCCTGTTGAAATATAACAGGAAGATATTTGAGATCACACTTGAAACATGTCCTAATTTTTCTTTCTACAGCACTAACCATAATTTCTATGACAAAATGAACCCCATCATTTTGTTCCTTTTTAAATTAAATGTTTTAAGTGTTACCAGTTTATTCCAATCAAGATGGCTTCAGGTGTGCCATACTTTTGTCATAAGTAAGGCTGTTAGCACTCTAGTTGTTCTTTAGAACACTCTGGGAAGCTGCAGTAGAACACAAAGGAATCAACTGACAGTCTCTGCCCTTGTTGGATGTACATGTTTTACTGAGAATGTCAGACTTCATTCTCACATGACTGAGAAAGATAATGTGAATTTACAGAAAATATGCTCTCATTTTATCTTCTGGAGCACCTTCCAAAACTGTATGGGACAAGCATGTGAAAATAGTTTTCTCTCAAACATGATTCATGATATCCCAGCAGAAGGTTTTTCACAGGGTAAAATCACCTTAGAACACACCACAATTCCTGAAATTAGTATGGTACCATCAACAAATGAATTCTAATGTAACTAAAGTCTGTTATCACCCTTTATAGTTCTCCTTTTGGTAACCCTCAAAATCTTCGATTCACTACAATGCATTTCAATGGGGTACTATCATTTATATTGGTCCCAAGATGGCTGCCAGCAATTCCAGGATGAAGTGCTGACAGACAATCAGATCTCACAATGACATGTGTGGTTAGGCTCCGCCCAGATATATATGTGTTTTCTTTTTCAAATTTCTCAGGAACTACTGAACGGATTTACACCATTTAACCAAAAGGCACGACTCTGAACCAAGGGCTACCTTTTTGCCAAATTTGGTGTAATTCCGTTCAGCAGTTCGGGCTGTAGCTGCGACTAAAGGTTCCTATGGAAAATTGCAGGGGAAAACACGTTTTGGGACCCCCTTTTTCTCGGCCCCCACTTCACGAATCACCCGAGACTTTCAGGATAGGAGCGGACCGGAGCGCCCCACGAGTTTTGAAAATTTCGCGAAGATTCATCAACCGGCGCCAAAGTTATTGGAAATAGAATGTTGTGAATTTCCTATGGAAAATAGGTCCTAACTATAACTACCTACTGGCGACCGCCAGTAGGTAATATATATATATATATATATTATCTACTGGCGGTCGCCAGTAGATAGTTATAGTTACAACCTATTATCCATAGGAAATCCGCGACATTCTATTTGAAATAACTCTCTTGCCGGTTGACGAATCTTCGCAAAATTTCAAACTTTGTGGCCCGCTCCGGTCCGCTCCTACCCTGAAAGTCTCGGAGGATTCGTCAGCGGGGCCGAGAAAAAGGGGGTCCCAAAACGCGTTTTCCCCATGCAATTTTCCATAGGAAACTTTAGACACGGCTACAGCCCGAACTGCTGAACGGAATTACACCAAATTTGGCAAAGAGGTAGTTCTTGGTTCAGAAAGAACCCTTTTGTTAAATGGTGTAAATCCGTTCAGTAGTTGCTGAGAAAATCAAAAGTAAAAAGATAGTGATATCTATGGCCGAGTAGGGTCCGCGTACCCTCCCGATCACGAGCTGCATGTTAATTGGCTGTCAGCTGGCTGTCAACATTCCGATTCAGGAAATGTTGGCAGCCATTTTGTCCCTCGGTAGAACCGAGGGACAGAAACAAGTGCGCAAAGCGCACAAAGGGGGCAGGGTAGAAACACCTGACCCCCTAGGTTTGCTCAGGGGTCCCACAAGGACCCCTGGGCAAAAAAAAAAAAATATTTTTAAATCGGCAGGATGCGCTCAGGGTGTGCGAATCCTGCCGAAAAAAATCGAAGCGCGGTCTCCCGCGCTCGATTGTATTTGCCCCCGGGTTGCCCAAGTCCCGGGGGCATGGTGAGGGGATAATTTAATGTGTGGGGGCCTCAAAGGGCCCCCCAAGCTCCGGGGACCGCCACCCCCGGGGCTTTTTTTAAAAATGGTGCGGGAGGGCTCTGAGCCCTCCCGCAGCCCCGGGGACCACCACCTCCCGGGGCTTTTTTTATTCATTAAAAAACCTGTGTGGGGGGCTCCAGCCCCCCCACATGCCCTGGGGACCGCCACCTCCCCAGGGCACTAAACATTTAAATATGGGGGTCCGTTACGGACCCCAGAGCCCCGAGGACCACCACCTCCCCGGGGCTGTGAACTGAATGGGAGGGGGCCGCGCGGCCCCCCTCCTGGAGCCCTTGATGGCCCTGGGGACCACCACCCCCAGGGCCGGCTCCTGCTGTGTCCCGGGGTGCCTACCCCCGGGACACTGCTGTTTGCAATGACAGGGACGGGAGCCTCGCGGCTCCCGTCCTGTCATTGCAAACTGCTTTGGATATTGGAAGAGAGAGCAGGGAAACCTGCTCTCTCTTCCAATATCCAAAGCCGACTAGCTTTCCACATGGGGAGCAGCATGTTAGCTGCTCCCCATGTGTAAGCAATGCCGGCTCCCGTAGGACACGGGGAGCCGGCGGGACTGTGGGGGATTGGGGACCCCCCACAGTCCCCAACGAGAGGGCCAGCCCTGGGGGATGGGGTCCCCGGGCAAGTAGTGGCTCGGGAGGAGGCCACGCGGCCCCCTCCCCAAAAACAAACAAAAAAAAAAAAAAAAACGGAAAGGCCGGCCCCGGGGGATGGGGTCCCCGGGGCCTTAAATGGCCTGAGGAGGGGGGCCACGCAGCCCCCCTCCCTACGAAAAAAAAAAATCGAGGCCATGCCCCGGGGGATGGGGTCCCCGGGGCCAATACAGGCCCAGGGAAGGGGGGCCACGCGGCCCCCTTCCCGTTTTTTTTTAAAATTTGTAATTAAAAAAAAGGGGTAAGGCCCTGGGGGATGGGGTCCCCAGGGCATAAAAACTGCCACAGAGCCCCCCTTCAGGGGACAAAAAATATTTTTTCTTTTAAAAACGATCGGACCCGCAGGCCCCGCCCCCTTCCTTCACCACTCTGCAAACGCGCCCCCTGGCGCGTTTGCAGAGGGGGAACGAATTCCCCTTGAATACTGGGGGTCCCTGGGGGCCAACTAGCCCACCAGGAACCTCCAGTATGCCCCAGGGGGCTGCCTTGCAGAGAGGTGTACAGAGGCCACGCCCCTTTTACACCTCTCTGCAACGCAGCTCTGTGGCGCTTTTTGGAGGTATATGGTGGGCTAGTTGGACTCCGGGGACCCTCAGGATTCAAGGGGACTTAATTCCCCAACTTAAAACGCGCCACGGGCGCGTTTGCACAGTGGTGAAGGGAGGGGGCGGGGCTTCAGGTGACATGTGTGCAAACAGGCCCCGTGGCGCGTTTTAAGATGGGGAATTAAATCCCCTTCAATCCTGAGGGTCCCTGGGGCCAACTAGCCCAACAGGTACATCCAGAAAGCGCCACAGAGCTGCGTTGCAGAGAGGTGTAAAAGGGGTGTGGCCTCTCTACACGTCTCTGCAACGCAGCCCCCTGGCGCATATTGGAGGTTCCTGGTGGGCTAGTTGGCCCCTAGGGACCCTCAGGATTCAAGGGGACTTAATCCCCCAACTTAAAACGCGCCACGGGGCACGTTTGCACAGATGTCACCTCATGCCCCGCCCCCTCCCTTCACCATTGTGCAAATATTCTTCTAAAATCATCCGAAATACGAATTCCTATTTACTCACCTGTTATAAGGAGAGACCTCAGTGCTGCATCTTTCAGCCCAGTACTGGTCCTGAAAAGTAATTTTAACCGTACTTACCAGTAACTTGAATTTCCTTCCATAGGATATCATTGCCTGCTTTTTGTTGAAAAAGTTTCTAAGTGTTGATTTTTGAAACATACAAATATTCCTCTAAAATCAGCCGAAATACGAATTCCGATTTACTCACCTGTTATAAGGAGAGACCTCAGTGCTGTATCTTTCAGCCCAGTACTGGTCCTGAAAAGTAATTTTAACCGTACTTACCAGTAACTTGAATTTCCTTCTATAGGCTAACATTGACTGTTTTCACTTGGAAATTCTTCTAAGTGTGGAGTTTTGGAACTTTAAAATATTCCTCTAAAATCAGCCGAAATACGAATTCCGATTTACTCACCTGTTATCAGGAGAGACCTCAGTGCTGTATCTTTCAGCCCAGTACTAATCCTGAAAAGTAATTTTAACCGTACTTACCAGTAACTTGAATTTCCTTCTATAGGCTAACATTGACTGGTTTCACTTGGAAATTCTTCTAAGTGTGGAGTTTTGGAACTTTATTATATTCCTCTAAAATCAACCAAAGTACGAATTCCAATTTACTCACCTGTTATCAGGAGAGAACCCAGTGCTGCATCTTTTAGCCCAGCACTGACCCTGAAAAGTAATTTTAACCGTACTTACCAGTAACTTGAATTTCCTTCATAGGCTAACATTGACTGGTTTCACTTGGAAATTCTTCTAAGTGTGGAGTTTTGGAACTTTATAATATTCCTCTAAAATCAACCAAAGTACGAATTCCAATTTACTCACCTGTTATCAGGAGAGAACCCAGTGCTGCATCTTTTAGCCCAGCACTGACCCTGAAAAGTAATTTTAACCGTACTTACCAGTAACTTATATTTTCTTCCATAGGAATCCATTGTCTGGTTTTCAGCAGAAAAGTTTCAAAGTGTCGATTTTCACAAACTACAAATATTCCTAAAAAATCGCCTGTATGACTTAAACGCATTCTTTCAACTGTTTACAGGAGATGCACCAGTGCTGGATCCAGGATCCAACACTGAGTAAGAAAAAGTAACGATAACAGTTTTTAACTTCTAAGTGAATTTCCTTCCATAGGATAACATTGGTGATTCTATGAGAAAAAGTTTCTAAGTGTGGCAGTCTGTAATTTAGAGTGGGTGTATCAAAGGTTATATTGGGGTGTGAGGAGGTGCATCAGATTATCACGTGGATGATGTCATCAGTGATGTCATTTGAGATGTCATCAGTGATGTCATCAGTGATGTCACTGACCATGTCATGAGTGATGTAATATGTGACGTCATCAGCAGTGCATTGCGGGGCGCGAGTTATAGTTAGCTGGACTAACTATAACGGGGAATTTCACGGGTTTTGTACGAGTGCAATGTCCAACTAACTATAACTGTCCCTAAAACCTATGGTTTTTTCAGTGAATATATATATATATATATATATATATATATATATATATATATATATATATATATGGAGAAAGCGGAGCACTCAGGGGATTTAAGCCAAGTGATTTACTACCACACAGACGTGTTTCAGCATACGTGCCGTTATAGTTAGGCTCACATGTTCACTCCAAAGTCAAATGTATAATTCCCTTTAGGTTCACTTAACTTTCAACCACTCCATATACACTCTGCACATGCGTTAACACAGTCTTAAAGGAAGCATGAATCCCGCTGGGTAGCGAAACACTTATGAATCCAATTTAATAAAAATATTCAATTAATAAATACGTCATTTGCAGTTAAAAACAAAGATCTTTAAAAAGCATAAATCTAACAGATTTTGCAATATACAAATTGGAGAGACAACACAAATGCAATCACATTTGTCATAAAGAAGGTAATTCGTGAAGATACATAGAAACATCACATTGCAAAAACAGGTTCTTTGTCAAGATGTGATTTTATATCGCACAAATTTAACAGCAACAGAGCGTTGATGCATTTTGGTGGGATGAAGTGAATAGGACCACCTTCTTCAGGACAATAAACTTATAGCTTCTCCTCTCCTAACAATTCTCATTAAAACCCATTTAAGAGAAAACCATTTATGATCCATATTCTCATTGTACACGTAAAACATACATATATGAATAATTCATTACTTAATCCGGACCATAAAAATAAGTATTCCTATATCCCTGAACCCATACATTTCCCTTAAGACTGGGATTATTATTATTGTTAAAAAAGGCATCACATTATCATCCACATTCCTAGTGTTCATTATGCCGTTTTTCATCTCTGTGTGGCCCCTCTCTTTGTATTTGGCCCCTCTCTTTGTATTTGATGTCACATGTTTACTCCTACAAAACCAGAGAAATTCAGCACAGTTACCTGAGCTAACTATAACTCATGCCCCCACAATGCACTGCCTCTCTATACATATATATATATATTATATATATATATATATATATAATCGCCAAAATACTCCTTCTGGAAACAGTGGCCCGTTGAGGGGTGGCGCGATGCCGGCGGAGAAAACCGGTAATCACTATGCAAAGGATATGGGATTCCGTTCGCGCTCTCAGGTCATAACAGAAAATCAAAACTCCAAGGAAAGTAACAAAAGGGGGTTTATTTCGTCATAAACCCACCGTGACGCATTTCACCCTCAAACGGGCTTGTTCACACCTTTTTTAAGGGGGTTTATTTCGTCATAAACCCACCGTGACGCGTTTCACCCTCAAAGGGGCTTGTTCACACCTTTTTTTTAAGGGGGTTTATTTCGTCATAAACCCACCGTGACGCGTTTCACCCTCAAAGGGGCAGGTGTGAACAAGCCCCTTTGAGGGTGAACGCATCACGGTGGGTTTATGACGAAATAAACCCCCTTTGTTACTTTCCTTGGAGTTTTGATTTTCTGTTATGACCTGAGAGCGCGAACGGAATCCCATATCCTTTGCATATATATATATATATATATATATATATATATATATATATATATAAAGCGGAGCACTCAGCGGATTTAAGCCAAGTGATTTACTACCACACAGACGTGTTCCAGCATACCTGCCTTTTTCAATGTTGGTAAAATGAAGGGCATCACCACATGAGTCTTTAAATCTTCCAAAGTTCACTCCAATTGAATAGTAGGCTGCCAATGACAAGTCACCAAAAAATACTGTTCTTTCGATGTGAATTACTTTCCACAGCATCTGCCATTGCAGTATATTCAACCTGTCATTGTTAATCAAAGGTGCTTATGTTCGTAAATAACCTAGTGTAGGTGTTCATCCACAATGGTTACGAGCTTCCACATTGTAAGCCAGCTCAATATCATGGCCACTTTAGCCCAGCAGTGACATACCTCTGTTATTTGAAACAGCCTGTACATTTCCTCATTCAGCAGCTTTTCTCTTAATTTATGCCAGAACTCCATAGGTGCTCATTTTGTAAAATACACCCAATATATGGTAATGCTCCAACTCCATACCAGCGGAGCTGACATTTCTTACATGTTGCAGCAGTTCTAGCAGTCTATGTAAAACACTCCAAACCAATTGCCACCCTTTGCTGCTGAACACTGTTGCAGAACGGGTGCCTCCGTCAGAATTGTGGCCATCCTGTGAATATCTTCAAACAAAACCCCACAAGGAGAAAGCAGAGCAGTCAGTGGGTTTAAGCCAAATGATTTATTACCACACAGACGTGTTTCGGGATACGTGCCATTTTCAGTGTGGGTAAGATTAAGGGTGTCACCATATGAGTCTTTAAATCTACCAAAGTTCACTCCAATTGGATAGTAGGCCGCCAATGACAAGTCGCCAGAAAAGACTGTTCTTTCAATGTGAATTATTTTCCACAGCATCCACCATTGCGGTGTATTCAATCTGTCATTGTTAATCAAAGGTGCTCATGTCCTTAAGTAACCTATTGTGGATGGCAAGTCCTGCCCCCAGTAATAACTGACGAGGCCTCCTGGCCCTTGGTATCCTGGGACTTGGAGTCCCCCTCTGCCAGCAACAATGGCGCCCATGCAGCAGGAGTCAGGGAAGCACTTTATAGTGTGGATGGCAAGTCCTGCCCCAATAGTGACTGACGGTGCCTCCTGGCGCTTGGTATCCTGGAACTTGGAGTCCCCCTCTGCCAGCAACAATGGTGTCCCATGCAGCGGGATCAGGGCAGCGCTTTATAGTGAAGATGGCAGGTCCTGTCCCCAATAGTGACTGACGGTACATCCTCGTGCTTGATATCCTGGGACTTGGCGTCTCCCTCGGCCAGCACAATGGCGTCCCGCGAAGCAGGAGTCAGGGAATCGCTTTATAGTGCGGATGGCAAGTCCTGCCCTCAATAGTGACTGCCGGCGTCTCCTGGCGCTTGGTATCCTGAGACTAGGAGTCCCCCTCTGCCAGGAACAATGGCATCCCATGCAGCATTAAACTTTAATGCACATTTCTGTATGGTTCTCCATTATATAATGTATAGAACATCAGCACCTCTCTGATGTGGAGGGCTGCTCTCTAAGACTCATTTTTAATATTTCTCTGTATTGTTTTTTTTGTGGTTTTTAAATAAAGCATGCAGACATTCAAAGACAAATGAAATGTCCCCAAATTATGTAGTGTTCAAACAGTTTAAGCATGACTATGATTTGTAAACACACCATTCACTTGCATGCTGGCCTTGCAAACAGTCTCCAAATTGCCTTCAACATATGTCACATGCAAATCCGCCCAAAGGAACTAAACCTTAACCTGTACCTGGCCTTCATCTTGCAAAATAAATATATGTGTCCCTTAAATTGTGCAGTATTTAAAATCAGCCTTTTTCAGTTTAAAACAAAATGAAGAGCCTTTATCCTTGTCATTTTGTAAAGCAAATGGAGCTTGTGAGTACAAGAATGGAATGCAATATATTGCATTTATTAATCTCAATTTTAAAAGTATTGGATAATTTATAAGTATAACTAGTTATTAATGAAAAACGTATGTTAGATTTTCATGAAACAATGATTAAATATTTCTTTAAGCGCCATAGTCTATTTTTTTATTCATTTTTTCTTATTGATAGCACATTTACCATGGCTGTTGGAAATGGCCCTTTCTGCAGGGTCACCCCAAACCTTTTGCCTTCCTCCTCCCATTTTCTTGCAGAATTTGTTTTTGTTGGTTTTAGGATTCTGGGCACTTTATGACCAGAATCTTCAAAACATGATAACATTGGTTTATCCACAATTGGCATATTTAATTTACTTGTAAGTCCCTAATAAAGTGCACTATATGTGCCCATATCCTGTTAATTAAATGTCACTAGTGGGCCTGCAGCACTGATTGTGCCACCCACTTCAGGAGTCCTTTAAACATGGCTCAGGCCTGCCAATGCAGAGCATGGGTGTGCATTTTAAACTGCCCTTTCGACCTGCAACTTAACCTACTTGCCAGGCCCAAATCGTCCATTTTATCACATGTAAGTCACCCCTACGGTAGGCCCTATGCAGCCCTATGGGCAGGGTACAGTATATTTAAAAGGTAGGACCTGTACTTTTGAGTTTTACATGTCCAGGTAGTGAAAAACTGCTAAATTTGTTTTTCACTACTGCAAGGCCTATCTCTCCCTTAATTAACATTGGGATTGCCCTAAACATCTTTTAAGTATAATTTCCAATTGGGAAAAGATAGAGATTTAGAGTTAGGCGTCTCTGGACTTACAATTTAAAATCACAACTTATGGTGAAGTTGGATTTTAAATTGTAAGTCTGAAAATACTACTTTTAGAAAGTTGGCAGTTTCTTACTATAACCATTCTGTGCCTCTGCCTGTCTTTGAATACATGCCTGGGTTGGGTGACAGCTGGGCTTTGTGCATTTCCTCTAGTCAGTCACACAAAGGAAGCTGTGGTGTGACATTTGCATCCTGATGGCCCATCACCAGGCTGATGAGCCTTCCTCAGGTAGATTGGGAGTGAAGAACTGACACTTGCACCTGAATAGGGCTATGCCTGTCCCCACACAAAGAGCTGCATACAGAGAGACCCTGTGATCTTCAAAGGCCTCTTTGAAGTCACCCCCACTTCAAAGGCACATTTGGGTATAAGTACTGGACCCATTGACACCTCCAAATCAGAACTTTGCTGGAACCAAGTACATTTTGCCTAGAAGAAGACCTGCTATGCTGCAGAAGGGATTGCCACTTTGTTACCTGCTCTGCTGTGTTGGCTTGCTGACTGCTGCTTCTTGCCTGGCAGTGAGAAGGACTGGACCTGCTCTCTACATCCTTGAACCCTAAGTTTCTCCAAGGGCTTTCTGGCTTGTTTCCTGTTCTTGAACTCTCTGGGCCATTAAATACTTCCTCCAACTCTGCTTCAGCTGCTGGACTCTGCCATCTGTGAGTCCTCCCTTGCCTGAGCTGCCAATCAAGTCCTGGGCCTTAGAGGTGGGCTATGCAGCTGTCTTACTGCTTTAGAATCGACGCAGTTATACCTTTGTGCCGATTGTAATCGATGCATAGACCTCCGATGCAGTGCCGATTCGATGACAACCCAGGTCCCGACTCCGCGGCTCAATGACAACGCAGCTCTTATCCAGAGCCCTGACTGTGAGGTTCAAAGATCAGCACCGATCCGAAGAAGCCGTTGCGAGGCGCAACGATGACTCAGGACCCAACTGCGTTGCTTGGCTTCGATGCATCAACCAGACTGCGGGAATCAGAACCGATGCTTGCTCCATTGAAGTTACTTTTTCAGCGGACCCTGCATCAGTCCTGTTGGCGGCCTGCCCCCCAGCGTGGTTGGCCTGAACTTTGGATTTACCCCGGTCTAGTGCGACCTCAAGTAACCTTTTAGCGCCATTGACTTCTAAGCACTGTTTTTGAATTTCATCTTTAAAAATTCATATCTCGACTTCTACTTATTTGATCTTTTCAATGTTAGCCTTATTTTACTCAGATACATATTCTCTATTCTTCTAAACTGGTGTGGGGTCTTTTTGTGGTGTTTTCACTGTGTTACTGTAACTTAAGTGTTGCACAAATTCTTTACACATTGCCTCTTAAGTTAAGTCTGACTGCTCTGTGCCAAGCTACCTGAGAGTGAGCACAGGTTAAATTAGTGTGTGTTTCTAACTTACCATTACTAGGATTGTGGTCCCAACTTGGACAGGGTGCAAACCTCTGCCAACTAAAGACCCAATGTCTAACAAAGGCTTACTATGAGTAAAGATGGGTTTCGAGCCTCATTTTCAACTGATAACATAAGGAATACAAGCCTCAGACCTCATTTCCTCTTAATGTTTTGCCAAGAGAAAAAGTATTGTTACCTTACAAACTTAGAAAAGTACTTGAAAAATATATGAAGTATATAAAAATAGACCAAAATCACACCTAAATGGCAAAAACATTTGCTTAACAACATTTTGTTGCTCTTCTTCAAAATGATTTGAGTAAAGTCTGACTTTTCGCCAAATCCTTTTATTGAACCTATAAGATAGAGAGATTAAACAGCAGTATTTGGCTGTCAAAACCAGTGCTAAAGTACTGAATGATGTATCGCTACAAGTCTTGATTTGTCTGCACAGGATTTTGAGTTCCTGATTGATTTTAGTGGTTGTTCACAATAATTGTTTGTCTCCCCATGTTGCTTACAGATATCAGCTGATCACAGAGGAGCCTTCGGTCCGCTATAACTATTCCACTCCTGGGGCCTATGCTTTTCATCTTACAGTTGTTGCAGAGATAGAGACTTCAAGACGTGAAAGCTATTTTGTGCAGAAAACTGGATATTTTTCTGCTGACCTGCAATTGTTGGGTAATCGATGTTCACTTGTACATAGGTCTGTTCGTATATTTTCATTTCATATCAGCGGCAGCCCCTCCACTATTGCGGAGGAGCATCGATCCCTCTTCCAGCAGTGTACAAAAAAAGAAAAAGAAAACGATAATAAACCTGGGTTTATTATCATTTTGTTTTGTTTCCCGGAGTCTTGGGGGCAGGACCAGGGGGATAACAGGCACCACAAGGAGTGAAATGCACTGTTATCAGTGCACATGACGGTTTGGCCTGCCGTCTCAGGCCAGCCAAATCGTCAAGCGGCACTGAAGCTCTCTCCAACCCAGCTGCGTTGCTGGGTTGGAGACAGCAAGTCTACCTGGGAGTGCAAATCATCGGTGCTCAGGCTGATCCTGAAGCTGCTCTCATGTTTGATAGCAGCTTCAGGATTGGTCGAAGGGGATTCTGGGAGCCTGTGCCCCTAGTGGTGCCACGAGAGGAGCAGAAAACAGGCGATGCGGCAAGCTGCAAGCGACAGGTAAGTTCTTTTTTTTCCCCTTTATTCATTGTCATCTCTCCCCCACCCCTGCTGCCCCCACTTTCCTCTAACAGCAGCTACTGTTTCATATTGCATTTTTGAGATAGTGTCAATGCAAAACAACAATATTCAAAGCATATGTTCGCATCAGTGTTGTATTGGCATTTCGGGCAGTCTGCCAATTGATCCAATTTGTAAAGTGCAGTGTGCAGGCTGTTTTCTTGGTCACGTCATGGCACATAGGACCAAAAAAAAAAAAAAACTGGCCCATCTGGCAGAAACTTAAAACCAATATGCTATCTCCAGAAGGACTCCATCGCATTGGGCGGCAGATCAATAACATTGGGTAGAGTTCTGAAAGAATGTGATTCTCAAGGAATAACTGTGAAGCACAAACACCAGGAGGAGATGTGCATTTACTACTATTTTCACTTTACTCTCTGCATTTTGTTTTAATGAAGGCCTTTAACACATTTATGCATATTAAATGAACCAGCAATGGTTGATTTGCCTTTTTGCTCACCTTTGCATACTTTTCTAAAAATCTGTTAAGCTGCTGAGGTGAGCGATTGTGCAGTGTTTCTTCTTGTTTGCAAACATTCAGTTCCACTGAGTATGTCACCATGTGGCTAATACACGCTGTCATTGACAGAATGGCAAATTAAGACATTTACAGCATTTTATATTGCAATCATATTGATAATGAAATTAGTATTCAGTTAGTTATACAAAAAGTAATTGTGTAAAAACATGTTCTAATATAACTTCCATACATACATTTTAGCTTATGTTACATATTACATTTTATGAAAAAAAATGAGAATGCATTTTTGTAATGTACTTGTAAAGTGCTACATGCTATAATTGTAAATTTCCCCAATAATGTGCACCAATAACTGTAACACAAAGGTTTGGGAAAGGGGATCGGACTTAGAGTTTAACAAACAACTTTGCTCAAAGTGTATAGATTTCAGTGATCTCTTGGAGATGGCAAACTCTGGCACTCTTAATTCCTATTGGAGAGAGATGCATAGTTGAAATACATAATCACTCCTATGCACCTTCTATTCTCTGTAATTTTTCCAGAGTGTCACCTTTTCAACCCTCGGGGGAATTGTTGCATTTGTTTTTCAAGAATGGGACTAGGACAGAAGCTTGAACATGCTTTGCATTGCTTGCCTCCTCACAATGAGTGCTTTCATTGTCGTCTCTATTGGTGTAAGCATGACACACTGATCCAGTTTTATACACATTAATGCTTAGCAAGAAATTTAAGTTTTGCTCCTGCATTCTTGTAGATGCACAAAAGTATGCACACATACAAATAGGTGTACTTTGGAGCTGCACTGAATAGCAATCTCTTGCTTGGTCACTGTTCATCCAAGAACCCTGACAGACCCTATTAGTAAATGTGCTTCAAATGTATCATACACTTATCATAGGGCAATATCAATATGAGAGATACAATGACAAGTAATAACATTGTCAGAAAATGGGTTAATAATTTGGGAAGAGGCTACCTTTACCTACTTAATAAGCACACCCTGATTAGGTGTTAACACAGTTCTCAGCAAACTCTGCTTAACCCCTGACAGCTGCAGCACAAGCAGCAGGAAGTATCCCAGACAACCAACAATTTTAAATTGAAGAAAACAACAGTATAAAATTCACAAACGAATTTAGAAAAAAAACTGAATGAGTAAAAAACACTTAAACAATCAAAAACATATAAGAGGAACCAGTGATATTTTTTTTTAAGTTGTTTGGCAAAAAGCTCTTAGAAAAGGGCTTTGTAAGTGCGGGCACCCATTATAATGTATGTAGTGGACACTGGCAAGTCGAGATGTCATAATGGCTGCCCCGAACCTGGTGATGATTGGTATCAAACATGTTGGATTCATGCAACTACACCAATTCCAGTGTTAGTTGCATAATACAATGTACTGGGAGGCTTCTTCGAGTACGCCCCAATACCTACCCGTGTAGCCTTACAGGGTCTGTATGCCAGCCCGCGCTGCTGCCAACCCTAGACAGTGTTCTGCCTCCCCTGCTGATGAGCTTAACTCGGGCAGGGGAAGCTGAACAAATGATTTTGTGCGAAAGAGAGGTGTGACCACCTCTCCTTTAGAATTAGGTAGGGTGAGGGCGCTTCCGAGCACCACCATTAAAAGGCACATTTGGTGCCCTCCTTGCATAAACCAGTTTTGCCCAGTCATGAGCCCTTGGCTGCCACTCTAGCATGAAACTGAACAAAGGACAGGTGAGTATCCACCTCCCTGTCCAGCTCCCCCCTTAGGGAGTTGCCCAGAGCTCCTCCGGGTGGCTACTTGATTCTGCCATGTTGAATCTTGGCCCCTGGGAGCATCTGACTGGCTAAGCCAGCTGAGTAGCGACCATTACCCCCCCGATAGGTGGGTCACCACAAAAGAGGTCCTCCCCCTTTCTAGGGTTACTTAAGGGCTCCCTTGATGGTGGGTCCTTAGATTCGTCCCGACAACATCTTCAAGATCTGACTGCCTGTCGTGTGAAGACTGTTTAAAGACTCATCTGCTGGTGGACACTGAAAATCGGCTGTTTTTCAAGCCAGGACCCAAGACAAGACTGCTCCTGGTGGGAACATTCCTGTTGCATCTTTGTCCCTGTGCTTCTTCAAGTTCTGCAACTCTGTAGCCATGCATCCTCTGAGTCACCAAAGACTGCATCCTAGCAAGAAGAAATCTCCCTTGAAGTGAAGGAGTCCCTTCCCTGCATCCGCACGCACATCAAAATCGATGACCGGTTTGCTGATCCTGATGTCCCACGGACATCATCCGGCACTACAACACAGGTGAAAGTTTGTTGGATCTCCAGAGGCCTGACCAGTCTTCCCTGAAACTTGGGTGACTGTAATCCCTCTCAAGCTGATGTGAACCGCCTCCCTGTGCACCACCTCTGTTTGTCGTTGCCAAGGTTTAAGGGCTTTCTTTACAAAAGTTCTTCAATATCCTAGAAGCCCCAGCCTCCAGTCCTGCACAGCTCCAAGCCTGCTTCCTGCCTGCGTCCTCTGCATCGTGGGCCTTAGTCTCCTGTGTGCTGTTGAGGCTTTCCTGCAACTCCCTGTGTCTGCTGCGAGAGGGTCCTCAAGGGGGCTCCATCAATTCCTGCTGGCTCTCCTGTGTGCTGAAGGGCAGCTCTGACTTACCCTTGCTGGGTTATTCCCACAGACCTTGCTGGTCTGCACCACTGCATCTTCACCCGCAAACCGTTGTTTGCATTTGCCAAGGCTTGTTGGTGATCCTGCTGGCCACTGACCTTCCGGCGTTCGTCGACCAGCATGGAGCAGCCCGTGAATGGCTCCTGTGCTCCTGCATCATTGCCTGGCCTCCCCAGCTGTTGCTTCAACCTCACCATGCTACAGCAAAATCCTCCGACAAGGGCTGGTATTGTGCTCCTGTACCTCCTAATCACCTCCGGGTGGTTTTGACTCAGTCTCCTCTGCTGTTAGGTTCTTGTCATCTGGATTCCACGTCCTGGTTCCACCGTCCTGGCCCACGAGACTCTGTAGCTGCGGGTCATCTACGATCCTCCATTGACATCAAAGAGTGGTTCCGACACTTCTTCACCCCTATGCCCCCGTCCTCCATTTTGTTGTAGATGAGGCCCCTTATCTCTAGAAGCTCAAATACTATGGAAATGGGTTATATTACACCAGATATCCATCAAAGCAGAACATCTACCAGGGGTGAGCCACAATCTTGCGGACAGACTGAGCAGAACCAACCAACCCTGTCATAGTGGGAGCTTGATCAACTGATTCTCGGCTCCATATTCCAACAGTGGGGCAAACCAAACTTAGATCTCTTCGCATCTCAAGAGAATCGAAAATGCCAGTATTTCGCCAGCTGGGAACCTCGGAGAGGGTCTTGTGGGAATCCATTTTCGATAAGATGGTCAGAGATATATGCTGACGCTTTTCCCCCGTATCTTCTCATTCCCAGACTTCTCATGAAAATGAAAAGAGAGATGTGCCGGCTGATCTCATTTGCTCCATGTTGGCCCCGCCAGCAGTGGTTCATGGACCTCCTTCTGCTCTCGGGATCTGAGCCATTTCGCCTTCCAGTAATGATAACACTGTTAACTATGAACAAGGGCCAAATCCTGCATCCGGACCCGCCTCTCTCCAATTGCAAACATGGCTCCTGAATTTATTGAATTCAAGGATTTGACATCCCTCAGGATGGCAGGGAGATATTATTCAAAGCAAGAGCTGAATTCCCAAACCAAGCATATAAATTGAAGTGGAAACGATTCTGTTCATGGTGCCTACTGAACAATATCCACCCCGTTTATTCATCGCCAGAGCAAATTTTGCCCTATCTTCTCCCTCTTGCTAGATCAGGGTTGGTTCATGCGTCTGTAAAAGTTCACCTGACTGTTATTTCTAGATACAGACTCTCTTTGCACTTGTTATCACTCTATTCTACAAGAATCGTCAAACAATTCATGAAAGGATTATTCAGAGTTTTTCCCCTAATTCGAGCTCCTCGTCCGGAATGGCATCTCAACGTGGTTCTCACGCAGTTTATGAAGCCACCGTTCAAACCTGTTCACAAGGCAGAACTGAAATTTCTCACTTGGAAGGTCTCATTAACACTAGCCCTCAGTAGCCCTCACTTTTGCTAGGAAAGTCAGCAAAATCCAGGCTTTTACAACAACAGAACACTATCTACATTTTACTGAAGACTATGTTCTTCTCAGAACTAATCCAAAATGTATTCCCAAGGTTCCATCTCATTTCCACCTCAACAAACCTGTTATACTTCGTACTTTTTCCCAAACCCAAATATACCAGTTGAAATATCTCTACACACTCTAGACATCAAGTGATGTCTTACATTTTATTTGCTACGGAATAAACAAATTTGAAAGACTGACCATTTGTTAGTAGCTTAGTTAGGCCCATCGAAACAAGGTACTTCAGTCACAAGGCCATTATTGCAAGATGTATTGCTGCAACCATGCACTTCTGCCATGTTAAGGCAGGCAAACCGCTCAAAGTTAAGGCTAAAGCACATTCCATGAGAGCATTGTCCACCTCTACTGCTCTGTTTGCCGGTGTCCTGCTGGAAAAGATCTGCAGTGCTGCAATGTGGAAGAACACCCAAACTTTCATGCAGCACTACTGTCTGGAATTGGCAAACCGCAGTGACGCAGCTGTTGGACAGGCAGTCTTACGTCATCTTTTCCAATAGGGTAAGCTTCTATTCATAGAGGTGTTTTTCTTCTTTTTTATGTTTTATTTCATATCATGTTGTTGTATAGTACTTCAGTTTATATATACAATAGTACTGCTTATGTACTACAAAATGTTATTCACTGACCTAAGTGCATAGTTCTCCGCCTCCACTACACCGATCTATTCTGTGCAGTGACACCCACTCCGACTACAGAGACCTCCACACACATACACCTACGTTTTAGTAGTAAATGTGGTAAGAGCGGGGGAGTGGCTGGGTTTAGGGAGGAGTTATGAGGGGTTAAGGGGGTTAGGGAGAAGTTTAGGGAGGGATATGCGCAAACCCATTCCTATTCACAAACTGCACTTCTAAAGTTACTACGGCAAAAAAGGACCCAGGCTCAGCCTTGGAGCAACTCCAAAACCACTGGTATTGCAGCACCCTCTCTTAGAAAATATTAGTAACATGGGCTTAAAATAACAACCGATAGGAACTAAAGTTAAAATTAATTAATTTAATTTCACTTCTTAAAAATAAATTTAAAGGTAACTAAATGTTAAAAAATATATAAATAAAACATTATTATTGTATTTTAAAATGTATTAATACATTTTGGAATCTAAAAATAACTGCCCTTATTTTTTAAACCTATTCAGTTAATTTAAATTAATTCTATACATAATGTTTAGCAATTTTTAATATAAAAAATAGCCACTAAAGGTACTATTTAATCTTTCCAGGGAATCCAGGGAGACCTTGACAGATTGATGCTCGGCATCGGTTCCGCTGAAGCACTGTATGTCCGGACTTAACAACTTTTCTGGAAGTCACATCTCCTTCAGTGTAGCAAACCAAGACATTGAGGGTAGGCATCCTTTGAAGATCAGGAAGGGGCTATAGCACAGCCTTCAGGCCATCCTTTGAAACTCAGGAACGGGCTGGGAAGAAGGAAGGAAAACACCTTAGATCCAATCTTCCTTCTCAGATTTCAAACAGCAGGGTAGTTCTCTTGCAGTTAAGAGGTCATTCTTTTGTAAGTTCCACAGGTCCAGGAGTGTTTTGATGAGTGGCTCTGGAGTTCCAATATTTATACATGGTGCAAGACTTTACGTGGGTGGATTCCTTCTCCTAAAAACACATTTCGTTTTGTAAAGTTTTACCTTTTGCCTGTCAAGGCTACAAACTGTCTGGAGGTGACAAAAGGCAAAACAGGCCTGGTGTCAGATTCTTTTGTGTGTGCAGTAGGCAAAGCCCTTCGAAGTGTAAGTGGGCTGGGCACATCCCCTCCTCAAGATCCTGCCAGTATGGCCCATCCTGTCCACACCTATTCCCCCTTTGTGTCCCGTCTAGAAATAGTACGCAAACCCCAACAGCAGAGCATTAACAGTCATGTTGCCCAGGACACTGGCTGAAGGCACAGATGATTGGGACAAGAAGATACCAACTTTTTAAAAGTGGTATTTTCAGAATTGTAACTTGAAGTTCAACTTTAGAGTTAAAAGGGACTTTACATTACAATTCCTTTGAGTGTATACAGCATATTTCTATCCACTCCCAATCTAACATTAGCACTTATTAAAAGTAATAAGGTAACCCAGTGTTAGTTAATGGGAGAAATAGGACTTTCAACAGTGAAAAACAACTTTAGGAGTTTTTCACTTCCAGGACACACAAATCTTAAGTACACATGTCCTTCTTTTTAAACACAATGCACCCTGCCATAGGAGCCTGTAGGGCCTACCTTAGGGGCCACGAATAAGTATTTAACAAGATTGTTTGGGCCTGGCAAAAGGTTTATTTTCCCCGGCTGAAATGCCAGTTTAAAACTGCCCACATAGGCTGCAGTGGTAGGCTTCAAACTAGGGGTGGACGGAGCTTGCGTAGTTTCACTCTGCGGAATTCTTCAGAATTATATAAAAACTCCACGGAATTCGACAGAGTTCCGCCAACGGGTGGAATTTGGCATGTTGCACTGATTTTTAGCACCGGGAGCTTGTTCCGCACTGTAAAATTTTCTTCTAGAGCGGCAGTTTTGTCAATGTGAATGGTCATGACCTGCCGCAACCGCCCCATTGAGAAATCTCACTAGGAGACGTTCTCGTGCCCGCAGATCGTGCTAGTAGATACGGCAGGCCCCCTAATGGCAATTTACAGGCCCTGAGTGCATGTAGTGCCATCTACTAGGGACTTACAAGTAAATTAAATGTGCCAATTAGATGTAAGCCAATTTGACCATGTTTGAATAAGGTAGTACAATCACTTTAGCAATGGTTAGCAGTTGAAAAGTGCACACAGTCCTAAAGCAAACAGAAACAAACTCAGCATTACAGGAGGGGTGAAGGCAAAACGTTTGGTGCAATACACCACAGAGGATGTCAGGTCTAGCAGTAATAAAAGATCCAACTTTACCTTTAAGTTAGATTTTAAATTACCTTTATAATGAATCTTTGAATCATTTTGCTAGCTTCTCCAAAACTGAATTTAAGCATATTACGCTGTTATAATGTAACACAGTGTTTCCTTTGGGAGAGCCATCCTTGCTACAGTGAAAAACAGCTTTGGAGGTTTTTCACCGACCGGGACATGTAAACTATTAATTTGTACATGCCTTACTTTTAAATACCATGTACTCTGCCTTTTTGGGCAATATGGCCTACATTTAGGGTGACTTATGGATATTAAAAATCAAAGGTTTAGGCCTGTTAAAAGAGTGATTTTGACAGGTTGAATTTGCAGTTTAAAATAAGCACAGCCAGGCTGCAGTGGCAGGCCTGGAGACATGATTTATACGGATACTACAGTGCATGTACAGTGAGTGCTGTAACCCACCTGTAACATTTAAGTTACCGGTAGCACCATATGCTAGGGATTTATAAGTAAGTTAGGTGTATGCCAATTTTATGATGTTTAAAAATGAGAGCACAAGCACATTACCACCGGTTGGCAGTGGTAAAGTGCACAGAGTTCTAAGGTCAACAAAAACAAATTCAGCTACAGAAGGGACAAGACTGCATTCTGTGAAGACCCCGATTAGCTTACCAGTGCTTGATGCCTTTTCACTTCTGTGCAGAACCATAGCTGCTAAAGTGCCTCATGTCAAAAATAATTTTCAACCACTCCTATATTTAGCCAACAGCGCTCTGTCTGGGACATATAGAACCATTTTTAAAATGGCAATAGCAAAAATGCAAGTCTCAAAACAAAACATTGTGCTCTCCATACAACTGGTACTTGTTGAAAGTAGCTTATATGACTTTGGCAGTGTACAGCTATGTAGAGTTCCTCATGCCATGACCCTACCCAAAGGCCATCCCAGACTCTACTTTAGGTAAAGCAAGGATGTAGCATTGCTGACCATGTCCCTCATATATACCACCTGTGATGGGCCTACAATTTGTAGTCGGAGTCAAAACCAAAGTTTTTATCCTCTTGACCTCTTGGGCTGCCAGGTCTCAGTAGCTCTATATAATGATGAGGAATGCTTTATTGTTGCTTTCATTTTATGTGGCTTGTGGCATGAAGAGACAGCAATAGTCTATTTCTCATGCTCTGAAAATATGGGACAAGTTAAGATACCTCTTTCATCACCCCACATCGTCCCATCTTTTTTAATAATTCAAACAAACAGGAATAGAATAATGCTGCTCACAGTATGTTACCATGTAATTAAATAGATTTAAAATTGCTACTGAATCGCTGAGAGGGGACAGTGGGCGCATACATAAATAGATAGCCAGACTTGGTGAGAATGGGGCAGTGGGGAATTGTCTGATGGACAGACAATTACTCTAAGAGTAGTGAGCAGCCAAGATAAGAAATCACATGAGAAGACAGCACTTGAGATCACTGTAAGTGATTGTGGTTTGTGCATGTAAGGCTGTGCTTAGAGGAAAGAGGGTCCAGAAACAATATCTGAGAAAGGGGTGAATAAGCTGAAACATGTTTTATAAAACTGACTGCAGAAACTTAGCAGGTAGCCTAGGAGATCTTGAACATTATGCATAATGTTTCACCAAATCTACTTGTTAACCCACTACCCATATCAAGGATATAGTGAGTGATATTTATATATGTTTTCCACATTTTACTGGGTTACTTTACAGTCAAAACCTATGCACTGTCTTGCTGAAGGGGAGTAATATATCATCCTGTGAGAAGCTGTCAGAATGTAATTTTCTCCATAAATTTGATTTTCATCACATGATTTGTTGACAGAGGAATTCAAATAATCATGCTAAAGTGTAGTGCTAATTTTTATGCCCGAATCTGAACAGGACAGAAATTGCACTACCACTGTTTTGTAAAGAATAACATATTATCCATCCCTCTCTAAATCAAGCCCAAAATCTGATACAGAATAGCTGGAAAGAGAGTAAAGAAAGAAAGAAAGATAGAAAGATGTAGAAGCAGAAAGAATAGGAAGGTGGATGGGCATCATGAGATCACAAGTGGGCAAGCTGGCTGTACAAAAAATGAGAACTATGAATATTAAGATAAGAGTGGATGGCAGGATGATTAGTAGTGAGTGAGTTGGTGGCAGTGCCTAATTTGCCAAATAATAAGTGTCCGGACTCTAACCTGGTCTCGCAAAGGGCTTCTGACCGAATACTGAGGCTGGTTAGTCTTGATCCACCTCATGCAACCTTAATAGAGACACGTTCAACACCTCTTTTTCCCTAATGCACATTCTTTTTCAGTCCTGTTTTCTTCTGTTGTCGCTGTTTTCCTGTCTTTCTCTTCTTCCTGCTTTCCACTTTTAGTTTCTTTCTCTCTCTCTCTTTTTCTGGGCCAAAGTCTGATGACAAAATATAAGTGCAGATGTACAAAAATGCCCAGCAACCACTGGCTTACATGAAACACTGGTTAGTGGGTTTTGGAAGATTAAGGTGGATGTTGATTGGTCAGTTTGGGAAGCAAGACTGGAGGTCAATAAGGCAATGGCTAAGTCACCCTCTAAAGCATTGGTTAAAGCTTTAAATATGGGCTCTTCATATTTTGTTGTCTCTTTAGCATCATTGTGTCTGAGGCACTAAAGTAAGATGTGAGAGTAAACTGGTGGGTTGGATCAGTGCCCCAATAAGGGGGAAAGGCAACTGGTAAAGTATGTTTTGGAAGTATGGGGGATTGGCAACCTCTGTGCTTTGTGGATGTGTACTGGCGAGTTGCAAATACAAGTTGGTTTCTGGCAGGCTATAAGGTTAAATTACTCAGAGGAGTGGAGATAAGATAATAGGAGGAAGAAAGATAATTTGTAAGGAAGTGGGGATGGCAGTGGGTTGAAAGGAGCTTGTCTGCTTAAGGAGGGTTAGGGATGGGTTTAAGGAGGGACAACACACACCACACAAGAGTAAGCTACTTGCAATCCTCAGTGGGTGGAGATATGTAACTTGGACTTTTGTAGTGAACTTACACTCATTGAGCCTAATTCACAAACTGCACTTCTGAGTAAGTGTACTACTTTTCGGTATTCACGAGCTGCATTTTTGTAGTAACTTACACTTTTGTAGTAGCTTATAATTGAGCAGTAAGTCCAGCACTACATATGGCCAATCACTGGTACTGTAACCTCCATTTTTTTCTATGGGAGGGTGTGGAAGTACCAGTGTTTGGCCATGTGTACTGCCGAACTTACCACTGTTTTATTTTTTAGTAGTAACTTACACTCAAAGCTTGTGAATACCAAAAAGTAGTAAACTTACTCAGAAGTGTAAACTTACTCAAAAGTGTAAGTTATCTTTGTGGAATCAATCCTGGATTTTATTCATACCAAAAGTAGTAAACTTGCTCCAAAGCATAAACTTATTGATAAGTGTCAGTTACCTTTGTGAACCAGGCCCTCAGTAGTGTAAATGCTTTGGAAGCAGAACCAACCTTAACAACAAAAACTACTTGGGAATGGTATACTTGGCATTGAAACACTGGATACCATTTTAAATAATAAACAGCTAACAAAGTGGAATCAAATCATGTATCCATATGGGAAAATGACTTTGCAACATCACTGACATATCATGAAGTGCTGATGTATACAGTGGCTAATAATGGCAACCGATTACACTCTGGCAAGTTGCCATTTTACTAGAATTTTTAGAATACACAGGCCCAGGAGAGTTCCATTAATTCCGATAGGCCCGGTAACAGGAGTTACCAGGCCCATTTGAACTATAGGTTGTGATGTTTCAAACAGAGGTTTTGGCTACTGAAAGCAGTCGAAACTTTCAAATGAAATACCAGGCACATATATGCAGTAGTCAGTACAGAAACACCAATTCCTCCATGTTATTCTCCAAAAACGTTTAATCTCCTTACTTGCCTGTCCCTGGAATGTACAGGGCCCCTAATAATGGTAATTTTCGGAGCAGTGAAGTATCAGGGATTACTCCGGGTCGCTCGTAATTAAGGCCACTGGAGAAAAGTTAATGGTGAAAGTTGGATTGTCACCTCTCTTGAATATATTGTGTATGAACAATGACTCAGCATGGTAAGGCAAACTTTGCCCTCTACTTCCTGAGTAAAGCAATCACAAGGCCAATTGCATCATTTATCATCCAAATTCTAAGAGTAAAGGGATCAAGTGCTTGTGAAATTATAATGCGCATAGGGTTTCATTTTGATAACGTGTGTGGTGTCAAATGTTCAAATCGTTTCACTTACCCTAGAACTTTGCTTTTCAGATCCTGTGACAGGAATTCAAGTCAAAGGTTCCACGCAAGTCTTGGCAAGGAAACAATTCAGTCTCCTCCTCCATGTAATTGGCAGGTAAGAAATGGCAATGCCAACATTGTTAGTGTGCAGAGGGGACAGAGACTGGGAGTGGTTTGACATTGTTGGCACAGGGTCCAAAGCAAGTCGGTTTAAATGCATTGAGTTTATTATCAGGGCCTTCACTAGACAACCCACAGGGAAATCCCATCTGTAAAAAAATCCAGCTCAAGAGTTGATATATTGTGACATAGTTCAATGGTGGCTGGCAGCACTAGAGAGTGGTGGGCCAGGCAAATGGGTGGTGCGTGGGTGACTACATTATATATACACACACATCAAATGAAGGAGCTGCCCCCGAACCATTTCCTTAAAAAGGGATTTCTAATGTGGGCCAAGATAGGGTGGTAGAGCTGGACGCTGGAGCCGAGATAGGCAGCCAGCAGAAAGCTGGCATGGAAAGGGTGCCTGCTGCTGAGAGAGGGAGGGAGAGATCGATGGGGGCTTGCACTGTGAGAGGATAATGGAGCTGAGGGAGAGAGGTGGAAATAAGGCTGTGTCATGCGAGTCCATGCAGGGTACTGGTTTACCACATCGAGGTGGACATAAGGCTGAGACATTAGAGTTCATGCGGAGTACTGGCTTACCATGTCGAGGTGGAAATAAGGCTGTGTCATGCGAGTCCATGCAGGGTACTGGTTTACCACATCGAGGTGGACATAAGGCTGAGACATTCGAGTTCATGCGGAGTACTGGCTTACCATGTCGAGGTGGAAATAAGGCTGTGTCATGCAAGTCCATGTGGGGTACTGATTTATCACGTCTTGTTGAAGTGTGTTTGGAATATGACGGACCACGCCATCCTGTGAGTGAGCCTTTATACGGCTAGATCAGTTACCTGTTCCACGTCTGAGCAAGTATGGGAATACTGTTGAAATCGCACCTGTTGCAGTGTGCATGGGGAACTATATATGGTTCTAAGACACTTGTGTTGTGAATGGAGGGACAATTCTAGAACGTGCCTGCAGATTTCCCCAGTACATAGAAACCTTTATAACCCCTTCTACCCCACTGCTCCTCCTCAATACTCATACACTCCTTAACCTCCCACCATACACAGACCACACCTAAGGCATTGTTTCTGTCCAGTGTGTACGACCTGCCGCTCTGCAATCCCCTCTAAAATCAGTTACATTGATCTCACCGCCAAGAAAGATCAGCGAGTTTAGCACTCAACACTAACATCAGGTGTGTCTGATCATAGGTTCGAATTCTGGTGAGATCAACTCACCCTGCCATTCTCCCGAGATGGATGCCTGGTGTTCGGTGATAGTAAAGTGAGCCAGCAGGGAGTGATGGACGCAGCACCGCACTGAGAGGTACAGATGAGGTTGTGGGGGGGAGGAGAGAGCAGGGCAGCAAGTGAGTTGAGATTTATGTGAAGAGAAGAATGTGCAGAGTGGGATAGGGGCTCGAACAGTAAGAAGGGAAGAGCAAGTGGCGAGGGTACTGTGGAGGTCAGGAGTGCAGAAAAGAGTATGCAGAGGAAAGTCAGATGTAGGGTATGAGTAGGAGGCTGTAGCTGAGAAGGGTGTAGGTAAAACACAGAAAGTGCAGCCCAGGTAGGACAGCAGCGGCCGGCACGGATTGGGGTGGAAGGGTGGAGGGTCGGGGAGCGGGGTTAAAAATAGAAAATTAAACGTACCTGATTGCCACATCTCTCCTCGTCGTCCCTCCACTCCGGCCGGAAGAAGAAAGCACCCAGGCTCCCCTGCGCCAATCATAACACTGCAATGCAGCATTGTGATTGGTCTGAGCGCCGTGTTTCGGAGCTCAGCCAGGGAATGGGAGCCTGGGCATGTTCTCCACCCAGGCTGTAATGCAGCCTGGGTGGAGAACATGCAAAGTGTGCATGAATGTTTGGCCGGCCAGCCAAACATTAATGCACACTTTCAGAGTGCCCACCACTCCTCCGCTTGCTCCACTCCTTCCCCTGCTCCTCTGTCACCAAAGCAGCCTGCCCTGCTGGCAAAGCTGCAGCAGCAGGAACAAATAAAATGATAGTAACATCTAGATATTATCATTTTATTTTTCCTTTATGTACACTGCTAAAAAGCAGTGGGGCGACTCTCCTCCGCCTTAGCAGAGGAGCCGCCACTGACATAGTCATCAACAATTTTTTCCACCTTTGGGCGTCTGCTTTAAGAACCATCTACATGCCTAATATCTTCAACCTGTAGTGCATGTGTGCGTGCATTTGTTTATGAAACAATTTTTACCAAGGGCGCAAAAGAAGTAAACACCTTTGTGCGAAGCAAAGGATAGTTCGCAACAGCAGATATGTAGAAGTTCCCAAAAATAAACAATAAAAAACAAAATCTTGCAAACATCTATCTCAGCTGAAATCAAACTTCCATGACGTGTCAGTGAAGACATCAAAGTACTTAATCCCATGCATTAGCAAAATATCATAACAACACACTCTGCTAAAAAGGTTGAGGATTAAATAAACTGGAATCATTTTCACTAGAAGTAGGCTGGAGGGAGATGTTCCTTTGCCGCACAGAATATTAATTGAACATGTCCGGAATATTGGGAGTTGTGAAGCTTATTTTTGCAAACATTGGGTATTTTTCTAAAGAATGATGAAAAGAAATGCATGATTGGTACCAAGGTCTACGGCATTTGGACTTTTATTGTGAAAATTAGGACTTTCAGAGGTATTTTGCGAGAAAATGTAGTTCATGGAAATTCATTTCCATGGAAAGGCAAACCACATCATGCACTCATACAAAATGATCGCAAGATACCCACTCAACACAATTTCACCTGCAAAAAAAAGGTAAGGATGGTTTGCACTCGAATACAAAATGCTTACAAATTACCAACATCATTCAACACCTGTGAGAGTATACTGTGCAAGTGCATAGGAGAAGGGTAATAGCAGGGAAGCCCCATAAACTATTGGTAGGCTATTCATCGAGAACTCTACAGGACTAAAGGCCTCATTTGGATGTTGGTTGGAAAGTCTCCGCCCGCTTATTTTAAAGAAGGCAGTCAGAGTTTAAACCAGCCGGTCAATCCAACTGGCTTCCGACGGGCTCAAGGAGCAGGGGTGTAACACAGGCTCCTGCAGCCCCTGCGGTGCGGGCGGCCCTGAGATGCAGGGGGCCCCCTCAGCACAGTACTCAGGCATGAGAGCTCCGTATTAAATCCAGAGCGGGGGGCCCTCTGTGTACTTTGCAGGGGGGCCCCCTCAACTTTCGTTACGCCACTGTCAAGATCCCATCGGCCAGTCGGAAACCAATCATAATCCCGGCGTTTCTGCCGTCGTGATTATGATTAAGGCTCCCAGTTTTCCATTTTTACTGATTTGTACAGGTAAATGCAGACAGAAAACAATGTGTTTCTTCTCTGTGTTTATTTTTAAAAGCAGAAAAATACTGAAAATTGTGCTTCTAATTAGTGACTTTCCATGCTGTCTGCTGTGAATTCCAAGACAACAAATGAGCAGATAGACAGCATGGGGAGTTAAAAAAAAGTTAAGATATCTTTAAATACAGGCATATGTTAAAATATATTTATAGTAAAGTGCTAATATTTACTTGTGGTTGTAGTGTTTTGCTTTGTTTGGCTGATGAATTTGCTAAAACGTCACATGCATCAAAGTATGGATGCATGTTTATCAGTTGAATAAATGTGGAAATGTACAATTTTTGACTCCTTTTTTTCGCAAATCACAAAATACATATTGATAAATACTAATAAGATGGCTAAAAAATAAATCTGGATAAATTCAGACTAAAATGTTAAAAAAATAAATACCATAAAACCTGGAGCCCTAATTATGATATCAGTTTCCGACAGACTTTCCATGTCGGGCTTTCCGACATGGAAAGCCTGTCGCAAATCAACTTTGGGGGCCCCTAGCAGGGCCCCCTCCTTCCGTGGGCTTCGTTGTGTAAATCCTTGCATTGTGTGGCTGGCACCATAAGGTGCCTGCCACACGGTGCAGGGATTTACAGTAACTCCCATTTCTCGATGGGAGCTTGTGCTGTGGCCAGTTTCCGACAAGCTACTCACAAGCTCCAAGGTTGGTTGGTTCTGAAAACGCAGGGATGTCAGTCAGAGGCAACTCTTACCTATATCATAATCAGGCCCTAAGTATGTGGAATAACTCTCCACACCTCTAGTACTTGAGCATTATGAAATGTGAACAAGCACTTCTAACAATTTAGTACTGCTACTGTATTCCAATGAGTTCTAAACAGAATGAAATACACATTAAAGAGCAGAATTTCAGGTCACGATCTTGGGAGAAGTCAAAGTTCAGTGGTGGATGCCACAATGTATTTTCAGAGTGTTTTGTTAATTTTTTACCAAATGGCGACCCTGTGCATAGAGGCTCACTAGAGGGAGAACACTTTTGAGTCAACTATCACAGACTATCTATCTCTATGAAATACTCCTACTATTGTGAAATGTAGTTAAACACAGATCAGACCTATGTTTTAAAACTAAAATTATTGTTGTCACTGATGACCTCATGCTTATATATTTTGATATGGGGTAGAAACTCAGTTACCAGACCCACTGAAAATATAAGATCCTGTAGGATCACCATGGGTCTCTAAATTTTCACCAAGAGGTTTCGCCTGCCAATAGCCAGATATTGTTGGACAAAAATAGAGGAGTTAAAATGTAAACCATAAGGAAATACAATAAAATGTAATGCGTTTTTCTAATTTCCAAGGAATTCCGAATAAAATTTAAGAATGCAAAGTAAATAATTGCTTTGTAAAACCTTATGACATTCTTTGTAACTTCTAATGCCTTCCGACCAAAAGAATCGGAAGTAAAAGCAGTAGGTGTGCTGACTTATATAGTGTGCAAAATAATATCAAGTGCATAGTGCTTTGAGCAGAAGTATTGTCCACGGGCATTTTGGAAGTTTGAAAAACCAGCTGCCCTGTTGTGGGAAAGCCACAAGAAAATGCACCATGCCTAAATAAAGATGAGTGATATAAAATCTCTGCTGGGGTAAGCAGATCCAAGTTAAGTACAGTTCCATTCCTAGAGTGGTGATTAAGGCATTATGATGCACAATTGTCTTCACAAACTCTGACTGCAATTTTCTAATGTTATACCTGAAATCAAAAAATAGGTTGCAAAAATCAACTTTAGAGCTAACAGTAACAGAGTCTGGGGTACTAAAATATTCAGAGACTTCTGGGTTGATAAAGGTGTGTTTCACATAATAGAGCCATGGAATCCTATCCATATTTTCAAGGGCAATACAATCCTTCAGAATAAGCCTGGAAAAGGATGTCACAGGTGAATCTTAAGCCAAAGTAATAAAAGGGCAATTTTTATGTTAGCCTCAATATAACTCAACCCTAGTTCTTTATGGCAAATGTGGGTTGCAGTGCTCTTAGTGACAGAAAGAAGCCTACTTAAAAAGCTATTTTCAATCCTCTGTATTTTATCTGAATTTATATGTTGCCATACTCCTGCCCCATGAGTGCCCATTGGGACACTTTTGCATTTGTATAATTGAAACATTTCCTTTGGGGGTTTATGGCCTAGTTGTGTAGCAAACCTAAAGATTGCCTAATCTGCACATTCATGTGATTGACATCTCTGATTTATTAGAAATTCCCATCTCATTTCAGAGTCAAAGGTAACACCAAAATAATAGTATTCACTTGAACAATTTTTTTCTCATCTATGGTGTGCACCCTTGCTTTGCATTTTTTGGGACACTAATCATTACAAACAACTTAGACAAATTGACTTTTATATCACATTCCTTTATAAAATCATTAAAAGCATTTAAGATAAGTTGCAAGCCATTTGCAGTTCTAGTCTGAAGAACTGCATCATCTGCATATAAAACACTAGGTTCTGAGCATTTCCCGGCCTGTGTCAAATCTTTCCCTGTGTTCAACAGGTATTTTTCTAAATCATTTATGTGAAGCAGAAACAAAAATGGAGCTGGTATGCAATCTTGTCTAATTCCTCTATTAAAAGGTATCGGAGAAGAACGCCCCCAACCTGGTGCATAGCATGCTTTTACTATTGTGTCTTGGTACAATCATCTCAATAAGTCTAACAATGCAACTTAAAATCCCATTTTGTCCAGCAAAGACCATAGGTTTGCACAGTTTAGTGTCAAAGGAACAGGAGAGGTCCATGAAGGCTATGTGCAGTGAGCCTCTCCTGGCTTTAACATATTTTCCACCTACAGGGACAAGTTTAACGGCTGCTCTACTGTACCTCGGCCGGGATGAAAACCATATTGTGCATCTGTTAAAATCTTGGTATGTTCTCCCCAGACTTCAAGTCTGGATAAGAGGAAACAACCTAGTATTTTCATGGTAGAATATATCAATGATATTGATTGATAACAACTTGGCAAGTTTGATCGCCTTTTTAAAAAATCTCATGCCAGGACACAGGCACTTCCTCCTCAATCGCAGCAGTAAGCAGTGGGGAACAGAAAGTTATATTATGTTTAAAAACATCCACCAGAACACCGTACAACCCTGGAGCTTTACTTGCAACACTCTTGCTAATAGCATTTGTAACTTCAGCAGTTTGAATAGAATCACTTAGCTTTTTAACCTCGTCATCAGTGATCTTTAGTTGGATTTTCTCTTCATCAAAAATCCAAAACTTTATCTGAGGAAAATACTTTTTCAAAGTGTGCTACACATAAATTTGCCGTTATGTGGCATTCAACCCTCAGGATGCTATATTCTGTGAAAAAGGGGCAGGTTATGACTTCCAAGAACTTTCTGCAGTCCCTGGAAATTGCAGCTAATTCCAGGTCATCCCAGACAGATCTTCTAATTTCTTGTTTCCTATACTCAAGGGCTGACATATATGCCTGTCTAGCTTCCCTGATAGCCTTAGGGTCTTGGGGAGCTGCATTAAGTTCTGCTTTAAGTTGTGTGTGAGATTTTGTACATGCCATATTAAACCATCTGTGACATGTATTTACAAATAACTGTATAACTATCCAAAATAGACACAGGATTTGCTTCTAAAGAAAGACGTGTCCTAATGCCTTCTTCATTTCTTATAATTAAATCATTCATAAAGTTTGCTATGTTGACCTTATCCCATTTAATTCTAAAACCACTTTTTTTGGTGTCATCCATGTCTAAGGCTTCCCAGTGTTTAGCTTTCCCTAACATTTTAAGCTCTAAAAAAAGTAATAATGGGTTATGATCACTTATACAATTTGATATAACTTTAAAATCCACAAACAGTGTGGACAAAGAGTGGGATACTAAAATGTAATCAATATTTGTGCATTGACCAAAACCTGTTAAAGTTGGGAAGTGCACATTTTCACATGATTAAAAATTGCTGGCAAAAACCACCAAATTATTCTTCAGAAGTAAATTATTTAGCGCATCTCCATTTGGGGAGTGTTTAAAGTGTGAAATATCCTCTCCAAGCCCTTCTGCTACACTGCAAACAGGTTGGACACTACAACAACATTTTGAAATATTTAAATCCCCAACCCACACAATGAAAGTGTCAGCCCTACATTTGTCATAGATATTTGATAACACATCATTCAAGCAACCAATAATATCAGTGGACCTCTGGTCAAAAATATTATTATAATAGTTTATAAGAATTATATCTGAAAAACAGGGCTAAAATATACGAAATACGTGGTAACAGGCAGAGTTACACATAACAGCAATCTTAAAGGAGGTAATGCTCACTGACAATAATACCACCAATCCCCCCTTGGTCTACCGGATTGAGAAGGGATTGCTGGATTGCAAAGTATTTGAAAACCATTGATGCAACAGCCCTTTTGCATCCAGGTTTCTTGTCAGCAAATTAAACCATAGTGCATTATCATCCCCCTCCAGTCTTTATTGAATAATTTGGTGCATAGGCCAGCGATATTCCAAGAATTTTTTTTTAGACTTCCCTTCATGGTAGAGTCTAATGATTCCACTGCAGGTAAACTTAAGATGATTTCATTATCCATTACTGGCGGATCCCTAAAGGGACTTCACTATCAGGGATACCTATGTTGATCCTCTGAGGAATAGGACCTCTGGGTTATTAGTAATGGAAAATAGACAGACCTAATTATATTGCTATTATTGAAGTCCACTGTATTGCCAAGTTATAAATGGCGATGTTATTAATCATTTCTGGACCTTTGAAGGTGGTCATGTTGGTCAAGGAAGTTTTAGAAAAATGCCTATTGGAATACTTGGATACTTCCTTCAGTAAGTGGGGATATTTACTCTCCTCCAAGACCCTGGGGATATTTTGCTGGTTCAAGATGTCAAAGGGACCTTCAGATTCATAGCATAGACAAAAGTCAATTTCCAGCAAAGTGTCTGACTCCCTGGTTTGAGATCTTCTGGAATACTCACACTCCTGATGGTTATGCCTCAGAGTCTGCCTTTTGGGGCTTTTAATCCCCAAGGTATCCACATCTGTCTGACAGTTCATAACTGGGAAAGGCACACAGTGTGTAAAATCTGCTCTTGCGGTGCTAAGTCCCTGCTCAGTGAAATGATATTATTTTATCTTTAATAAACAGATGATTCACTACCTCCTTTACTTCCTGGGTGTGTTTAAGGACCTTTAATATTTCTGACATTTCTTCTGTGATATTTGTTATCTCTTTCACGTCACCTTCCACTACCATATGTGTTTGGTGGCCCTACACGTACACCATGACATTCCCTTTGTTTCCAAGGTTTTCAAATTTAGAAATTGCCTTGGTCCTTCTAATATTATGCTCCTCTATGCCGGTGGAAATAGTTGCATCTTTTAATAAATTAGGGAGTTGAGTAATTTTACTTGGAATTGTGTAATCATTTGTATCATTGTTTGTAATTCTCCCAGTTTCCACCGCCCATGTTAAAGTTTTGTAGTTGTTTTCCTTATCTGGCTTAGTTGATGATATTGCCTTCATACATTTTTTATTTAGTGGTTTCTCAATGATCGGAAAACCTTTTTGGGACTTAGTCAATTGATGAGTCTCTGTCTGCTTGCTATGGTTCCCAAGGTTCTTATTTAATTTACATAATTACTTCATGCACCATTTACTTACATAAGGACGAAAATGCTCTGAGTTGACTTCCGGCACTGGCTAATTTGTCAGATCATTAGAAAAAGAGTGTTCTTCATGTCTTGTTATACCTATATTATTATGTTGTTGAGGTGACAGTGTCCTGGCCGTGTCTTTTGTGAGATTACTTTCTGGTATCTTCCCAAAATTGGAGCTAAAGACCTCCTGCACAGACAGTATACCATGCTTATTCCTAGTAATTTTGCTGATGGGTGTTTTACTAGAGCTTACATGCTGTGCTGGGGGTGTTCCCCCAATCAATCTTTTCATTTTTAAGGCAATAAACGGAGAAAGTACGCAAAAGTTCCTGTGTTTTTGCCATAGTCTCATCTGAGAGGATCCCATGCATTAAGTGATTGCTGTAAGTTTCTTTCTGTGTCTTTAGAGACGAAAGAACCTCTTTTAATAAAGTAGTTTGATTGGACACTGTGGCGGACTGTTAAAACAAAGTATCGGTCATTTTAGTCAAAGTGTTACTAATGGCAGCTAGATTAGATAGGTCATGGGAACCAAGGCATCCCCTTTATTTTCCACTGGGCTTGAAAGGTGCTGCGGAGAGGTAGATCCCTGAAGGGTGCCATGAATGCCTATTTGTGGGCCGAGCAATGTGCCCGGGATGGATGTCCCCTATTGAGACTGCTGCAAGGGTGTTAATAGGAGATTCCCTGCTGACCCTTTATCAGGACAGGTCAAGATATTCGTCAAATTCAGGTCATCTAGAGAATTGCCCATTATGCCCATCCCATTTATATCTAGAATTGGGTAGAGTTTCCTCCCAACGACTCTTCTCTACTGTATACGGATTCACCATATGAATCATCAGAGGGACAAGATTGTGAGTGTAACTGAAGGGGGTATTAATTTGGGCTGTGACAGTAATCGCATTTTTCAACAAAGGAATAGTAATAGCTTTAATTATAGGTGCAGTGTCAGGGAGAGTTAGCATAGGGCTTACGCAATGTAGCGGCCCAAAACAAGACATGATAAAATGGTGAAAATTTGTGTTTGTTTCTGATCACTTGCCAGCTGCGGGTAGACTGACATCATCATCCTGCTCACTGCAAATCATTTTTCAGTCCACTAAATGCTCCAGAGGGGCCAGGACCGGGGCCCCTGTTCAGTTTTGTCTCGACGTCTTAATTTTTAAACTTCAACCTTTTATTAATTGGCATGCAAAAATTTCCAACCAGCCTGTAACAATTAGTCACAGTTAATCACAAATTCTCGTCACTTAGTTCATATTATGGCTGCCTCTTCCACCCACAGGCTAGGGAGTGATTAGATTGTTCCCCCTTCTTTGATTAGGTTTCACTTAGTACCACACACTCTCCCAAGAGACCCCTTAATTTATTGGACACCGTACCAGCAGTTACCAGGAGACAGCTCCTCTGTGGCTGGATCACCCTGCTGCACACCCTAGACTCACTCAGCTCCCCAAGAAAGTAGGCCACAGTGGTGACCCCAGCCACTGGCTGATGTAAATAGAGGGAGGCTTGGAGTGAAGGTTATCCCAATGATGGAACCTCAGGATCCACCTATTGTTGTGTCATTTAATATTCTCACTTATATCATCTTCACTCAGCAATATGGCAAATAATCCAATGACAGTTATACGGCTGCTAGTTTGGTTGGAAGCAGCTGCTGTGAAATAATACTATGAGGACAGGATGACAATACCATTGTGTCTCATTGACTTTCCTGTATGTGTGAGTGAGTACGTGTCAGCTCAGGGATGGTGAAACAGATCACTGGGCCACAAAATACAAATTTAAAGTTAAACCTAAATGTACACAGCACTCACCTCTCCCAGTGATCACCTCCACCACCCACAAACCAGAGGAAGCCAGAGAGAAAAATTCATATACGGAAGCTTGAACTTTAAAAAAGGAATCAATGCCAGTTCCAGGAGTTCGAAACAATTCAACAAACCCAATAATTCAGCAGGATTACAAGTTCCTTAATTCTAGATTTCTTTTCCTACTGATGTGGACCTGTCCTGTTGGGGCTAGTCTAGGATTAACTGGTCTTACTTCTTTGCTCCACTACAAGGGCCCTACGAAGCACAGCGGAAGGCCCCCTGGCCAATATAGCAAAAAACAAAGGGCATAAAGCAGAAGGTAAAAGGAAAGCCTCCTGAAGAACCTACGAAGATGCAGACCAGAGCAAGGCTATGATATCGCTGCGATATGGCACCGGCCTCCTCGGGCCACAATAAGCCCTTCAAAAGACCTTCAGAGGGGCAAGCCACCATGGGGATGGATAGATGGGAAAAAAAAGAAAAAATGCCCCGGCAAGGGCACACTCCGCTAGACCACCTGGGATCTGCACCGCATCAAACAGCAAAAGTTGCAGAAAAAGACGGAGAATCCGGCTTGGCAGCTAAGGGTTGAGGCTTGAGGCTTTCAAGCACTTCCTGTTTGCAGAGGCTTCAAGCGCGGGCGTGCACAAGCATGATCAGGGAACTGAGGTGAAGCAATCGTCCTCTAAATTTTCCACCATTCCCAGTATCACCATTCGTTCCAGAATCTTTTCCTTGATTTTCACTCGGATTTTCCAAATTAATTCCTTGCTTCTCTGCCATTTTCACCTGAGCCCACATCACTTTTTCCTGCAATTTCTTGTGTCTATCCTCAATATCGTCTCCACAATATTTTGCATATTTCAGAATTTCATCTATGGGCTTTCCCTGCCAACACAGCATGTGTTGTTTAATCATCTGACAAATCTCTGGCTTCAAACCGTAAACAAACCGATACACAAACTGACTCATGTTTTTGTCTCCAATGTCCTCAAATCCACTATACTGTTTAAATACCTGCAATAAACGCTCATAGTAGGAATGTACTGATTCATTAGCTTCTTGGGTAGTTCGATCTATTTTTACCCAATCTGTTTCTTTCGGGGGTATTTTCCCTTTCAGGTATGTTATCACCTGCTGATACTTTTTCATCACGTCATTTGACGGGGCACCTGTTTTCGGATCTCTAGGATATTCATCACTTGGCCAATCCACAGTGATTTTGCAATCTGTCCATAAATCGGCAGGTACCACTATGTCAAACAACCCATCCAAATCCTTCAACAATACCTTTGACACCTTCACAAACCTGTCAACCTGCTTGTACCATTCAATAGGTTTTTCTCTCAACTTTGCGAAGTCATTCGTAAATGACAAAATATCCTGTCTGCTCCATGGGACATGTACATATCCTCCTCCTGCAACTTCTCGCATTGGATACATTTGGTCTGCTTTCCCTGTTTCCTTCATCACATATTCAGATGCTGTTCTACTTGTTCGTGCTTCTTCCTTTTTCTTGGCCCACCTAGCTCTCCATTTATCTACGTCTCCCCATTTTTGTAAAACTAACATTAATTCTCGTATTTGTAGTCTTCTTCCAGAGGCATTCATATTTTCTAAATCTTTGTCTGAAAATTCTGCTCTCTAGGGTTTCTGTAGTACCTTTGATCTCCCTATTTCTATTCCCATCTGCAGTGCTAAATTGGATAATTTTTCATGGAATAATCTTACATTTCTGGTGATACTCCTGCACAGGAACAATAATTCTTCTTCATCATAGGTATTTAATCGTTCTAGTCCTACATTTCTTGCTATTATTTCTTCTAATTCGACTTTCAATTTATGAATGTCCATTACTTTCGGAGGAGTGCACTGTTTAACTGACCCTTGTACCCATCTTTCTAGATCTTCAGGTGTTACTATGGTGGCGCTTTTTGCTCCTGATGAAGTTATTAAACTTACATCCTTTGAACATCCAGGTACATCTTTTCTGGGAGTGCTATTTACAGTACCTCGAATAGGTAAGTCCATGAGTGATATTGTGGATTCGCAGTCACTAAATTGGTCCTCAATTATAACTGGAGCTTCAGGTCTGGGATTACTCACAAGAGTAGGTGCAAGTATCGGTGGAGGACAATTTCCCTGGGTACCATATAATGGAACTACTGGACCAATCGTTACAGGTATGGTCAACGAATCAGGATGTACTTTTATCTGAGTTATTTTCTGTATTAATTCTGTTCTGGTCTTTTCTAGGGCTTCTTTTTCTTTGTCATGAAGTATTCTACTCGGGGTGAATTCATGCATTACCTGTGGCACTAATGGAGTTTTTGGTGGTGCACTTGGGGTGCATCCACTTGTCCCTTCCTGGTATGGTGGGGGTTTCTTAACAATTCCTCCATAAATTCGTCTTCAGACTCCTCATTTCTCATTAAATGTTTTGTCTTTTCTGTGCACTTACTTCCTAATTTCTCCTCTGCTGAGAACAATGGATATAATCCTTCTGTAATCATTGCCCTTCTCCATTGTTTCATCTGACCATCCCTAGACTCATGTAAGTATCTGGGGAAAAATCCTGGATAACTCCAATTTCTCCGAGGTCGGTCACGCTCAAATGCCTCGGTTTCCCATTCCTCTAGAGCTTCGTACTCAGTTAATCTAGGTCTGGGTTCTAGGTCATTCATTCTCAATCTCAAATTTTGAAGAATTCTCCCATTAAAGGTACCATTCTCGGAAATGCTAATAATCCATCATTTTTGGTATATTCTATCCAATTCTCCATCCATACACAAGTATGATAACCTCTCTCCATCATCATGAATGATGCGGGCGTTTTAGCTGGTGGAATAATAATTCCTTCTCTAGTTTTGATTGGTTTGTCCTTTTTAAAATAATTCTTAATCTTTTGTAAAAATGACATTTTTCTCTTTTCTCCGTACATCTTGGGTAAGTACCGATATATAAAATTATATTCTTCAAAGCCTAAATATCTCCTATCCGGACGAATTCCTGTTAAAGTTGGATCGCGTTTTAACATGCAATCCTTTCTCCACTAAGAATTTCGCTTCTATAAGTCTGACCAATCAAATGTCTGCTAACTTTTATTTCCGAACCAATCCTTGCGCGGCCTTTTGGTGACATTTGTCTGTCAACCCCTCCTTTACAATCTGCTCTTTTATGTCCTCGCGGGTTTAACCAATCCCAGCGTGGTACCTGTGACGTCCGTACTACGCCTGACTACTGACCCCTCCTTTACAAGAGTCTCTCCACACCCGCTGTTTCAACCTATCACAGCGCGGCGTTTCGTGACGTCAGCTCCCTCTCCGGCAACTGACCCTCCCTTTACAAAAATCTTACGCAAAACTTATTTCTTCTATAATTCTTAATTAAATTTCAGTAACAACATAAAACATTCGCTATCGTGCCAGTTTCTCTAATTTGAAAAAGATAGTTTTTCTCACACTTTGTAAACTCTTTCCGTTTACTAACATACACTACGAGTAAAACCCTTCCGCTTACTCTTCAAACAAGCTTCCGAAATACATGTTACTTTTTCAATGTTACCCTTACTAGGTGATATAACATCAAATTTTCACCAGCGTACTCTTTTGCTATTACTCACACGCATAGAGTCCCTAACGAGTACTTAAAGCCCTGCTTAACTTTTCAGTACTATTTCTGCCTGACAGATAACCTCACTGCAGTATGGCTTCCACTTGCCACCCGCTATTCATTTTTACCCGGGGTATTCTGGACAACATAAAACAAAACTCTAAAATAAGCGGATGTTAGTTCATAAAAATACAAATAAAATTCTCATTACCCAATTAACAAAGAGTAACCATAACCGTCCTCTGCTTACCAGAAAACTGATCCAGCGCGAAATTAGCAAACAGCATTCATACACCAGATACTCACTTGGGCCCATACATTCACACTACGCTAATACTTACGCTGGGGTTTTATCAGTTGTTACTCTTATCAAAAAATTCCTGCTACCAATTACCTTCTGATTGAAGAGTAATGACTTACCAATGAATCCTTTGCTAATTGGGAAATTTAAAATGAGTGACATTCAGTATAGTACATAATCCTGAAATAACCACTGAGTCAGGAAGTTTTTAAATGTTTATCTAAAGATTTAGCAGAGTAAAATACAGAGCCACATGGTACTTAATCGAAATACCCAAGATTAAGCATAGAAATGATTATTGCTAATCAATGACGGTGTTTAAAGAAAGGGAGAGGATAGAGATAGCATCGCAACTAAAGGTTGCATTATATTTACCTAAGTGCGAGAACCAAAACCCCTTAGCCAAGGAGTTGGAAAGAATAGGACCCAGGAAGGATGAAGAGCACAGACTTCTTCCAGGATCAGGACAGGATAGGTGACCTCTCTACAACGACGCAGAGCAAGTAAGCAGAGGACGGTTATGGTTACTTTTTGTTAATTGGGTAATGAGAATTTTATTTGTATTTTTATGAACTAACATCCGCTTATTTTAGAGTTTTGTTTTATGTTGTCCAGAATACCCCGGGGTAAAAGTGAATAGCGGGTGGCAAGTGGAAGCCATACTGCAGTGAGGTTATCTGTCAGGCAGAAATAGTACTGAAAAGTTAAGCAGGACTTTAAGTACTCGTTAGGGACTCTATGCGTGTGAGTAATAGCAAAAGAGTACGCTGGTGAAAATTTGATGTTATATCACCTAGTAAGGGTAACATTGAAAAAGTAACAGGTATTTCGGAAGCTTGTTTGAAGAGTAAGCGGAAGGGTTTTACTCGTAGTGTATGTTAGTAAACGGAAAGAGTTTACTAAGGGGCCGATTCTGATTCAGGCCGGAAATCTCTCCGACCGAGCCGGACCCGGAGAGATTTCCGACCGAATCGGACTCTGGCAGTCCGACCGAACGAGTACGATGCGCACGCATGCAATTGGACTCGAGTCGGTCGGACTCCCATTGAGTCAATGGGAGCTGGACGTACAACGCGTACGCGGGCTCCCATTGACCCAATGGGTGCGAGGCGAACAAGGGTGCCCCCTACTGAGGGTACGCCTCGAAGCGACTCGCAGCGTACATGCACAGTTAGGGGGGACCCATGGGTCACCCCTGTGTGCGACTCGCGCGGCTACGCGTACAGGGGGGTCCAATACGGACCCCCAAAGTGCGGCACCGACTGCTCTTTCGAGCCGGACGGCGCGAGTCGGTCGGACTGCTCGCGGCGCGCATCGTACTTGCCCGGCCGGGGAACGTCTCCATCGCGCGGTGCGAGTCGTGTCCGTGCGAGTTGGTCGGAGCGCATCGGACCCGCGAACAAGTCGGTCGGCGATTTTGCGTGCGCTCCCATCGTACTCGCTCGGCCGGACGCACGTACGAATCGGTCGGGAAACAGGGCTCCGAATCGGATCCGGTTAAGCCGAATCCGATTCGGTGCCCTACCGGCCGAGATCGGAATCGGCCCCTAAGTGTGAGAAGTAACTATCTTTTTCAAATTAGAGAAACTGGCACGATAGCGAATGTTTTATGTTGTTACTGAAATTTAATTAAGAATTATAGAAGAAATAAGTTTTGCGTAAGATTTTTGTAAAGGGAGGGTCAGTTGCCGGAGAGGGAGCTGACGTCACGAAATGCCGCGCTGTGATAGGTTGAAACAGCGGGTGTGGAGAGACTCTTGTAAAGGAGGGGTCAGTAGTCAGGAGTAGTACGGACGTCACAGGTACCGCGCTGGGAGTGGTTAAACCCGCGAGGACAGAAAAGAGCAGATTGTAAAGGAGGGGTTGACAGACAAACGTCACCAAAAGGCCGCGCAAGGATTGGTTCGGAAATAAAAGTTAGCAGACATTTGATTGGTCAGAATTATAGAAGCAGAATTCTTAGTGGATAAGGATTGCATGTTAAAACGCGATCTGACTTTAACAAGAATTCGTCCGGATAGGAGATATTTAGGCTTTGCAGAATATAATATTATACATCGGTACTTACCCAAGATGTACGGAGAAAGGAGGAAAATGTCATTTTTACAAAAGATTAAGAATTATTTTAAAAGGACAAACCAATCAAAACTAGAGAAGGAATTATTATTCCACCAGCTAAAACGCCCGCATCATTCATGATGATGGAGAGAGGTTATCATACGTGTGTATGGATGGAGAATTGGATAGAATATACCAAAAATGATGGAGTATTAGCATTTCCCGAGAATGGTACCTTCAATGGAAGAATTCTTCAGAATTTGAGATTAAGAATGAATGACCTAGAACCCAGACCTAGATTAACTCAGTACGAAGCTCTAGAGGAATGGGAAACCGAGGCATTTGAGCGTGACCGACCTCGGAGAAATAGGAGTTATCCAGGATTTTTTCCCAGATATTTACATGAGTCTAGGGACGGTCAGATGAAACAATGGGGAAGGGCAATGATTACAGAAGGATTATATCCATTGTTCTCAGCAGAGGAGAAATTAGGAAGTAAGTGCACGGAAAAGACAAAACATTTAATGAGAAATGAGGAGTATGAAGACGAATTTATGGAGGAAATGTTAAGAAACCCCCCACCATATCAGGAAGGGACAAGTGGATGCGCCCCAAGTGCACCACCAACAACTCCATTAGTGCCACAGGTAATGCATGAATTAACCCTGAATAGAATACTTCATGACAAAGAGAAAGAAGCCCTAGAAAAGACTAGAACAGAATTAATACAGAAAATAATTCAGATAAAAGTACATCCTGATTCATTGACCATACCTGTAACGATTGGTCCAGTAGTTCCATTATATGGTACCCAGGGAAATTGTCCTCCACCGATACTTGCACCTACTCCTGTGAGTAATCCCAGACCTGAAGCTCCAGTTATAATTGAGGACCAATTTAGTGACTGCGAATCCACAATATCACTCATGGACTTACCTATTCGAGGTACTGTAAATAGCACTCCCAGAAAAGATGTACCTGGATGTTCAAAGGATGTAAGTTTAATAACTTCATCAGGAGCAAAAAGCGCCACCATAGTAACACCTGAAGATCTAGAAAGATGGGTACAAGGGTCAGTTAAACAGTGCACACCTCCGAAAGTAATGGACATTCATAAATTGAAAGTCGAATTAGAAAGAAATAATAGCAGGAAATGTAGGACTAGAACGATTAAATACCTATGATGAAGAAGAATTATTGTTCCTGTGCAGGAGTATCACCAGAAATGTAAGGTTATTCCATGAAAAATTATCCAATTTAGCACTGCAGATGGGAATAGAAATAGGGAGATCAAAGGTACTACAGAAACCCTATAGAGCAGAATTTTCAGACAAAGATTTAGCAAATATGAATGCCTCTGGAAGAAGACTACAAATACGAGAATTAATGTTAGTTTTACAAAAATGGGGAGACCTAGATAAATGGAGAACTAGGTGTGCCAAGAAAAAGGAAGAAGCACGAACAAGTAGAACAGCATCTGAATATGTGATGAAGGAAACAGGGAAAGCAGACCAAATGTATCCAATGCGAGAAGTTGCAGGAGGAGGATATGTACATGTCCCATGGAGCAGACAGGATATTTTGTCATTTACGAATGACTTCCCAAAGTTGAGAGAAAAACCTATTGAATGGTACAAGCAGGTTGACAGGTTTGTGAAGGTGTCAAAGGTATTGTTGAAGGATTTGGATGGGTTGTTTGACATAGTGGTACCTGCCGATTTATGGACAGATTGCAAAATCACCGTGGATTGGCCAAGTGATGAATATCCTAGAGATCTGAAAACAGGTGCCCCGTCAAATGACGTGATGAAAAAGTATCAGCAGGTGATAACATACCTGAAAGGGAAAATACCCCAGAAAGAAACACATTGTTTAAAACCTGATCGAACTACCAAAGAAGCTAATGAATCAGTACATTCCTACTATGAGCTTTTATTGCAGGTATTTAAACAGTATAGTGGATTTGAGGACATTGGAGACAAAAACATGAGTCAGTTTGTGTATCGGTTTGTTTACGGTTTGAAGCCAGAGATTTGTCAGATGATTTAAAAACACATGCTGTGTTGGCAGGGAAAGCCCATAGATGAAATTCTGAAATATGCAAAATATTGTGGAGACGATATTGAGGATAGACACAAGAAAATGCAGGAAAAAGTGATGTGGGCTCAGGTGAAAATGGCAGAGAAGCAAGGAATTAATTTGGAAAATCGAAGTGAAAATCAAGGAAAAGATTCTGGAACGAATGGTGATACTGGGAATGGTAGAAAATATAGAGGACGAATGAGTAGAGAAGAAGCTAAAAACAAATTTCCTTGTCATGGATGCGGAAAATTGGGGCATTGGAAGGACGAATGTAAAAAGATTCGGAATAGTAATGGCCCAAATCAAAATTTAAATCCACAGACGCAGAATGACACACAGCAGGGTGTGAATCCTCAGAGTCAGTTGCCACCTGCACCTATTCAGGGTAATGTAAGCAGAGCAAAGCATGGTACAGACATCGGATATCAAGGAGGAGGTGGTAAGAATGATTATATGACATCACAATTTCTTTTGCAGGACGATTTCTGTCAATTCAATCCATGACGGTGCCTAGGAGAGGGGGAGAAGGAGTGCGTACTTGGCGCATCCTTACAGGTAGATCAGTCTGGTCCATATGTTGAAGGGAATGTGAAAGGTAATGATATTACTTTCCTTTTGGACACTGGTGCTACCAGGTCTACTGTGAGATCAGCAGACATCCCAGACCTTCCTCTCTCTGGTGAAGATATCCAAGTAGTAGGGGTAGCTAATCAAAGAATTAGAACACCTCTTACCGAACCAATGGAAGTTAAAATAGGAAACTTTAGAGAAATGCATCAATTTGTAGTGTGTGATTCTAGTCCAGTGAACTTATTAGGTAGGGATTTGTTGTGCAAGATAAATTGTACAATTTTCTGCACACCGGATGGTGTGGCAGTTCAGACACCAGATGAAGACCATGTATATAAAATTATGATTGCAAAACAAGGTACAGAAGTAGATGAGATGTTCTCGTTAATAACAAGAGATGAGTTGCCAGAAGAATTAAAGGGTACAGTAAACCCCATAGTATGGGATTTCACCGGAAAAGAAGTACGACTTATGGGTAAAATAGATCGAGTTCAAATTACTGTGAAAGAAGGTGCAATTTTCCCAAATACCAGACAGTACAAAATGAGTGCAGAAGTAAAAGTAGGAGTCATTGAAGAAATAAATCGAATGGTAGAACAAATCATCCTAAAAGAAGTAATGAGTAGCCCATGTAATTCACCTATAATGGGGTTAAAGAAACCTAGTGGAAAATATAGGATTGTTCAGGACCTGAGGAAAATAAATAAGATTGTGGAACCATGTTGTCCCATAGTGCCAAATCCTGCAGTAATACTATAACAGATCCCTTGGAATGCAGGATGGTTCACAGTAATTGATTTGTGTCAAGCGTTCTTCTCAATACCATTGCATCCAGACAGCCAGTATCTTTTCTCATTTAAATTTGAGAACAAGGTCTATGTGTGGAATCGAGTTCCTCAGGGGTACACAGAAAGTCCTTCTATTTTCAACGAGATACTGAAAAAGTGCCTTGAAAAACTAGTGATGCCAGGAAGCTCAGTCTTAGTCCAATATATCGACGACTTATTGGTGGCATCGAACACCAGAGAGGACTGCGTCGTTGATTCCATAGCACTATTAAATCTTTTGGCCGAGGAAGGGCATAAAGTCTCACCTGAAAAATTGCAATTCTGTACAACAGCTGTTAAGTATCTGGGACACCAAATTGAGAGAGGAAAAAGAAGAGTAACAGCTGAAAGGGTAACTTTAATAAAGAAAATGCAAATGCCTGTAACCCAAAGACAAGTGAGAATGTTCCTAGGAATAGTAGGTTACTGTCGACAATGGATACCAGGATTTTCCATGTTAGCTAAGCCTTTAATTAACATGACAAAAAGAAAGCAAAGGACCCTGTTGAGTGGGAGGATGAAAGTGTAGAAGCCTTCGTAAAATTGAGAAATGCCCTATGTTCAGCACCTGCCTTAGGCATGCCTGATTATAAAAGAGAATTTGCATTGTTCTGTCATGAAAGAGAAAATTGTGCACTTTCTGTCCTAACTCAGAGACATGGATTAGAAAGACGTCCTATAGCCTATTTCTCTGCTACATTGGACCCAGTAGCAGCCGCGTTGCCAGGATGCTTAAAAGCAGTGGCAGCTACTTGTTTGAGCATTGAACAAAGTGAGTCAATTGTGATGGGACACCCTGTAAAAGTGTATGTTCCACATGCAGTTGTCATTCTGTTGACCAGAACCCGAACTCAGCATCTTACTCCTAGTCGGCTGACTAAATATGAAAGAATAATAATGGGTGCTGAAAATGTGAACATGGTAAGGTGTACTATAATAAATCCAGCAACGTTACTACCAAATCCATATCATGAGAGAATTAAAGATGATGAAGACGATGAACATGATTGTATACAAATTACAGAATTATGCACAAACCACGCCCCGATATAGAGGAACAGCCTCTTAAAAAGCCAGACAGGGAGCTATTTGTTGATGGTTCATGTCAAAGACATGAAGACGGTAAGCTAACTGCTGCCTATGTGGTATGTGAATTAACTGGAATAGTCGAAGCATCCTATTTACCAGGAGTCAAATATGCACAAGTAGCTGAATTGATTGCGTTGATAAAAGCCTGCAAAATTGGGAGGAATCAGATAGCCAATATGGTTACGGGGTTGTGCATGATTTTGGCCAACTATGGATGCAGAGGGATTTCATGACTTCTTCAGGATCCCCCATTAAAAATGGACAATTTGTAAAGGAATTGCTAGAGGCAATACAATCACCAAAAGAATTGGCTGTGGTGAAATGTGCCGCACATCAGTCAGGAGATGACTGGGTGGTAGTCGGCAACAGATATGCAGATCTGGTGGCTCAACATTGTGCCAAAACCAGAATGTCGGTCAATAAGAGGGTGGAAAGAATGGGAATCAGCTGCCAACTTATGCTGTATATGCCACCTGAAACTTGGAATGACGTCAAGAAATTGCAAGATGAGGTTGATGAAAGTGAGAAGAATTTGTGGATCAAAGTGGGTTGCTCCCAAAGAGGAGATGATGAAGTGTGGATCAGTGCTGATGACAGACCAGTCATGCCAGACTGTTTACTCTCACAAATGGCTAGGATGTATCATGGAGACACACACGTAGGGAGAGATGCAATGATTAGGCTGTTCGGACAAAATTGGTATAATACCAAATTCAGGGCTGTTGCAAAGAGTCTTTGCCAGAGATGTCTAACTTGCCAGATGCATAATTCGGGGAGGAAGACAGTAATTGGATTTGGAAAAATTGGAAAGGCAGAAGGTCCATTTATGAGACTTCAGTTTGATTTCATACAGTTACCATCCTGTAGAGGGCTGAAATATGTACTAGTCATAGTGTGTCTGTTTTCAAAGTGGGTGGAGGCTTACCCTACTAGGAGAAATGACAGCATTACAGTTGCGAAACTGTTGCTAAGAGAGCTCATACCTAGATTTGGTTTCCCAGTAACTTTGGAATCAGATAGAGGAAAACATTTTAACAGTGAAGTGATCCAAATAATCTGTGAAGCATTTCAAATAAAGCAGAAACTGCACTGTGCATATCGCCCAGAGGCTTCTGGAGTGGTTGAACAATTGAATGTCACTATAAAGTCAAGATTGGGAAAAATGTGTGCATCAACATCATTAGAATGGCCAGATGCATTGCAGTGAAGTGTGCCGGATTTCCTAATTGGATTCATGTAAGTCACACCAAGAGAGTACCAGATCCCGAGGAAGAGAATCTTCAGACAACACCAATCACTGAAGAAGCTGAAGGTTGCCCAGCTGAAGGATCTCAGGTTCGAGATTTTTTAATTTCAGTAGCAACATAAAACATTCGCTATCGTGCCAGTTTCTCTAATTTGAAAAAGATAGTTTCTTCTCACACTTAGTAAACTCTTTCCGTTTACTAACATACACTACGAGTAAAACCCTTCCGCTTACTCTTCAAACAAGCTTCCTAAATACCTGTTACTTTTTCAATGTTACCCTTACTAGGTGATATAACATCAAATTTTCACCAGCGTACTCTTTGCTATTACTCACACGCATAGAGTCCCTAACGAGTACTTAAAGTCCTGCTTAACTTTTCAGTACTGTTTGTGCCTGACAGATAACCTCACTGCAGTATAGCTTCCACTTGCCACCCGCTATTAATTTTTACCCCGGGGTATTCTGGACAACATAAAACAAAACTTTAAAATAAGCGGATGTTAGTTCATAAAAATACAAATAAAATTCTCATTACCCAATTAACAAAGAGTAACCATAACCGTCCTCTGCTTACCAGAAAACTGATCCAGCGCGATATTCTATTTTGCATCACCATAGATCTAATCGCAACCATTTCCGCATTAATCATTAGAAAACCTCCAGCAGTATCCGTTGATAAACGATCAACCACTGTAGACAATTTGCATATTTTCCTTGAGTTCAGAATTATTCCCACGGAAGGTATCAATGCACCAAATATATCACCTACAATTTCTGAAAAACTAGCTCTTTTACTACGTATTAATTCACTATTGTTTTCATTGCTCCCAGTGTTTCTTTTTACGTGGTATATTTTTGGAAATACTATTCCAAAATAACAAATTCCATACCACCGTGCAGGAAGCCTAAAGTAAGCCTTATTCCCACATACATAATAGATTCCAGGAAAAACTGAATCTGTTCCTCCTTTGAGTCCCCAACCTCCAAGAATTAAAAAATTGTGTTCACATTCACTGGTACCGATGAAAACATTGTTATAATCAGTCTTTAACCTATGAAGACAAATTTTCCCTGTCTTTACGAAATCCAGAGCCATAGCAGCTTGAGCCTTGCCAGGTGTGTAACTCCCTTCTTTCTCAGCCCAAGGTGGTAAATGAGCCTTATGCTCATAAGCTTTCTTTTGGAAATCTTGTCTTCTATCTTCTACTAAATTCAAAAATACTTTTTCTTCTTCAAGTAAAGAACATGTTAGATTGTGTCTATGTGCATGTGTTATGTCTATTGATTTCATTGTTAAGAAAAATTCTCCCATAAACTGTGCGTCTTGACTACTAAGCACTGGGTTCATACTCCTGCGAATCGGAACCTCAGAAAATATCACATCTAGGTTTGAATAATAATACTGAAGTTTCCCTGTTCTATAAAATAAACTAGACAAAACACTACATGATATGCCATATGTCAGTGGTAAATGGTGATATGTTAGACCTTCTGCTACTGATTCGGGTAACTTCATACAGACATAACAATTGCTAACTTCCATGGTATCTACATATTGAAATAATAACTTTGTGAAAACATTCAAACTAGTGTTGTTATTAGCTATTTCATGATGAATTTCTGCCTCATCTTCTGCCATTAGTTCTACTCTATTGCCCTTCATGTTTGCTGTCCTCCCTTTAGTTTCATTATTAATCTTTTTATCTATTATCATAAGGTAAGGAACTGCTACAATCAGGACTAACCATACTATAAGCACCATCACTAGACTACATATGCATATTGCACAGCATCTTCTACAACATTTCTGTTTTGGTCTCCTAGTAACTCTATCGTCAGGCATTTTTCGACAAGGAAGATTGCTCTTCTTATCTCTTCTTCTTTTCTTTAGCTTATTCTTTTGCTTAGTCAGGGTGGTCTTGTTTCTTCTTCGTAAGTTAATTCTGCACTTGTTCCTTCACCACCACTGTCACTTGACTCTGAGCTTTCAAAATCTTCCAGTCAGGACCCTTGAATTTATTATTCACAAGTTTCAGTCTTTTACTTGATCTGGATCTTCACTTCTGGTTGTTATGTGGTACTTTACTCTTTTAATGACACTCGGCCAATGATCTCCTTTTCTTGTTTTCTTTTTGGCAATGTATCTTTATTTTCGTCTTCAGAGATCTCGTTAATTTCACTGCTTAGTACTGCTTTGTTTTCTTCGATCACTGTTTCTTCTGTTTGCTCTTTTTCAGGTCTGATTGGTTTCTCTGTAACAGCTCCACTGTGTGTTTCCAATAATTGACCTTGTTCTTTGTTTATTTCTTCAAGTTCATGTTTTTCAACGTTTTCTTCTTCTGTGTACTCTTCCTGATCTAACTTGTTCTGATCAGGGCTTATTGCACTGTGAACTTCTGCAGCCTGACCTGATTCTTCTAGACCTGTCTGTCCCTGTTCAAAGTCTATTAGGTCTTCACTATTTTGAGTCCAATTTGCTTTCCCTATCTGACCTTTCTCAGGTTCTCTTATTGTCTTTTCTTCTTGTACCTGAGCTGCTTCTTCTTCACCTATCTGATCTTCTTCAATTTCTTCCAATTTCGATTGACTTCTTGTTCTGTGGTATACTTCAGGAACTTCCACCACTGGTATCCAATCCTGACTTGTGCTCGGTTGTTCTTCTTCAGCTTCTCTGGAATCTTGAACCTGAGATCCTTCAGCTGGGCAACCTTCAGCTTCTTCAGTGATTGGTGTTGTCTGAAGATTCTCTTCCTCAGGATCTGGTACTCTCTTGGTGTGACTTACATGAATCCAATTAGGAAATCCGGCACACTTCACTGCTGTATTCGTTGTCAGTATGACTTGACACGGTCTGCCCCATCTAGGTGATAGACACGTTTCTCTGGTGTGATTCTTCACTACCACCCAGTCACCAGGATTCAGATCATGTTCTTGTTCAGGCTGCCTGGAAACTGCGTCTTCTCCAACCTGATGAGAGACAGAACGCACTAGGTCAGCCAATCCTTTGCAATAGTCCAGAACCATATCATCAGATATATTCACCAGTTTGTTTGTGGGAACATGTGTTTGTCTCATTGCTCTTCCCATCATTATTTCATGTGGACTCAATCCTGTTGTTCTGTCAGGTATGCTTCTGAGTCTCATTAAAACGAGTGGCAATGCATCTGGCCATTCTAATGATGTTGATGCACACATTTTTCCCAATCTTGACTTTATAGTGCCATTCAATTGTTCAACCACTCCAGAAGCCTCTGGGCGATATGCACAGTGCAGTTTCTGCTTGATTTGAAATGCTTCACAGATTATTTGGATCACTTCACTGTTAAAATGTTTTCCTCTATCTGATTCCAAAGATACTGGGAAACCAAATATAGGTATGAGCTCTCTTAGCAACAGTTTCGCAACTGTAATGCTGTCATTTCTCCTAGTAGGGTAAGCCTCCACCCACTTTGAAAACAGACACACTATGACTAGTACATATTTCAGCCCTCTACAGGATGGTAACTGTATGAAATCAAACTGAAGTCTCATAAATGGACCTTCTGCCTTTCCAATTTTTCCAAATCCAATTACTGTCTTCCTCCCCAGATTATGCATCTGGCAAGTTAGACATCTCTGGCAAAGACTCTCTGCAACAGCCCTGAATTTGGGATTATACCAATTTTGTCTGAACAGCCTAATCATTGCATCTCTCCCTACGTGTGTGTCTCCATGATACATCCTAGCCATTTGTGAGAGTAAACAGTCTGGCATGACTGGTCTGCCATCAGCACTGATCCACACTTCATCATCTCCTCTTTGGGAGCAACCCACTTTGATCCACAAATTCTTCTCACTTTCATCAACCTCATCTTGCAATTTCTTGATGTCATTCCAAGTTTCAGGTGGCATATACAGCATAAGTTGGCAGCTGATTCCCATTCTTTCCACCCTCTTATTGACCGACATTCTGGTTTTGGCACAATGTTGAGCCACCAGATCTGCATATCTGTTGCCGACTACCACCCAGTCATCTCCTGACTGATGTGCGGCACATTTCACCACAGCCAATTCTTTTGGTGATTGTATTGCCTCTAGCAATTCCTTTACAAATTGTCCATTTTTAATGGGGGATCCTGAAGAAGTCATGAAATCCCTCTGCATCCATAGTTGGCCAAAATCATGCACAACCCTGTAACCATATTGGCTATCTGTAAATATGGTTACTCTCTGATTCCTCCCAATTTTGCAGGCTTTTATCAACGCAATCAATTCAGCTACTTGTGCAGATTTGACTCCTGGTAAATAGGATGCTTCGACTATTCCAGTTAATTCACATACCGCATAGGCAGCAGTTAGCTTACCGTCTTCATGTCTTTGACATGAACCATCAACAAATAGCTCCCTGTCTGGCTTTTTAAGAGGCTGTTCCTCTATATCGGGGCGTGGTTTTGTGCATAATTCTGTAATTTGTATACAATCATGTTCATCGTCTTCATCATCTTTAATTCTCTCATGATATGGATTTGGTAGTAAGGTTGCTGGATTTTTATAGTACACCTTACCATGTTCACATTTTCAGCACCCATTATTATTCTTTCATATTTAGTCAGCCGACTAGGAGTAAGATGCTGAGTTCGGGTTCTGGTCAACAGAATGACAACTGCATGTGGAACATACACTTTTACAGGGTGTCCCATCACAATTGACTCACTTTGTTCAATGCTCAAACAAGTAGCTGCCACTGCTTTTAAGCATCCTGGCAACGCGGCTGCTACTGGGTCCAATGTAGCAGAGAAATAGGCTATAGGACGTCTTTCTAATCCATGTCTCTGAGTTAGAACAGAAAGTGCACAATATTCTCTTTCATGACAGAACAATGCAAATTCTCTTTTATAATCAGGCATGCCTAAGGCAGGTGCTGAACATAGGGCATTTCTCAATTTTACGAAGGCCTCTACACTTTCATCCTCCCACTCAACAGGGTCCTTTGCTTTCTTTTTTTCATGTTAATTAAAGGCTTAGCTAACATGGAAAATCCTGGTATCCATTGTTGACAGTAACCTACTATTCCTAGGAACATTCTCACTTGTCTTTGGGTTACAGGCATTTGCATTTTCTTTATTAAAGTTACCCTTTCAGCTGTTACTCTTCTTTTTCCTCTCTCAATTTGGTGTTCCAGATACTTAACAGCTGTTGTACAGAATTGCAATTTTTCAGGTGAGACTTTATGCCCTTCCTCGGCCAAAAGATTTAATAGTGCTATGGAATCAACGACGCAGTCCTCTCTGGTGTTCGATGCCACCAATAAGTCGTCGATATATTGGACTAAGACTGAGCTTCCTGGCATCACTAGTTTTTCAAGGCACTTTTTCAGTATCTGGTTGAAAATAGAAGGACTTTCTGTGTACCCCTGAGGAACTCGATTCCACACATAGACCTTGTTCTCAAATTTAAATGAGAAAAGATACTGGCTGTCTGGATGCAATGGTATTGAGAAGAACGCTTGACACAAATCAATTACTGTGAACCATCCTGCATTCCAAGGGATCTGATATAGGATTACTGCAGGATTTGGCACTATGGGACAACATGGTTCCACAATCTTATTTATTTTCCTCAGGTCCTGAACAATCCTATATTTTCCACTAGGTTTCTTTAACCCCATTATAGGTGAATTACATGGGCTACTCATTACTTCTTTTAGGATGTTTTGTTCTACCATTCGATTTATTTCTTCAATGACTCCTGCTTTTACTTCTGCACTCATTTTGTACTGTCTGGTATTTGGGAAAATTGCACCTTCTTTCACAGTAATTTGAACTCGATCTATTTTAGCCATAAGTCCTACTTCTTTTCCGATGAAATCCCATACTATGGGGTTTACTGTACCCTTTAATTCTTCTGGCAACTCATCTCTTGTTATTAACGAGAACATCTACTTCTGTACCTTGTTTTGCAATCATAATTTTATATACATGGTCTTCATCTGGTGTCTGAACTGCCACACCATCCGGTGTGCAGAAAATTGTACAATTCATCTTGCACAACAAATCCCTACCTAATAAGTTCACTGGACTAGAATCACACACTACAAATTGATGCATTTCTCTAAAGTTTCCTATTTTAACTTCCATTGGTTCGGTAAGAGGTGTTCTAATTCTTTGATTAGCTACCCCTACTACTTGGATATCTTCACCAGAGAGAGGAAGGTCTGGGATGTCTGCTGATCTCACAGTAGACCTGGTAGCACCAGTGTCCAAAAGGAAAGTAATATCATTACCTTTCACATTCCCTTCAACATATGGACCAGACTGATCTACCTATAAGGATGCGCCAAATACGCACTCCTTCTCCCCCTCTCCTAGGCACCGTCATGGATTGAATTGACAGAAATCGTCCTGCAAAAGAAATTGTGATGTCATATAATCATTCTTACCACCTCCTCCTTGATATCCGATGTCTGTACCATGCTTTGCTCTGCTTACATTACCCTGAATAGGTGCAGGTGGCAACTGACTCTGAGGATTCACACCCTGCTGTGTGTCATTCTGCGTCTGTGGATTTAAATTTTGATTTGGGCCATTATTATTCCGAATCTTTTTACATTCGTCCTTCCAATGCCCCAATTTTCCGCATCCATGACAAGGAAATTTCTTTTTAGCTTCTTCTCTACTCATTCGTCCTCTAAATTTTCCACCATTCCCAGTATCACCATTCGTTCCAGAATCTTTTCCTTGATTTTCAGTCGGATTTTCCAAATTAATTCCTTGCTTCTCTGCCATTTTCACCTGAGCCCACATCACTTTTTCCTGCAATTTCTTGTGTCTATCCTCAATATCGTCTCCACAATATTTTGCATATTTCAGAATTTTATCTATGGGCTTTCCCTGCCAACACAGCATGTGTTGTTTAATCATCTGACAAATCTCTGGCTTCAAACCGTAAACAAACCGATACACAAACTGACTCATGTTTTTGTCTCCAATGTCCTCAAATCCACTATACTGTTTAAATACCTGCAATAAACGCTCATAGTAGGAATGTACTGATTCATTAGCTTCTTGGGTAGTTCGATCTATTTTTACCCAATCTGTTTCTTTCGGGGGTATTTTCCCTTTCAGGTATGTTATCACCTGCTGATACTTTTTCATCACGTCATTTGACGGGGCACCTGTTTTCGGATCTCTAGGATATTCATCACTTGGCCAATCCACGGTGATTTTGCAATCTGTCCATAAATCGGCAGGTACCACTATGTCAAACAACCCATCCAAATCCTTCAACAATACCTTTGACACCTTCACAAACCTGTCAACCTGCTTGTACCATTCAATAGGTTTTTCTCTCAACTTTGGGAAGTCATTTGTAAATGACAAAATATCCTGTCTGCTCCATGGGACATGTACATATCCTCCTCCTGCAACTTCTCGCATTGGATACATTTGGTCTGCTTTCCCTGTTTCCTTCATCACATATTCAGATGCTGTTCTATTTGTTCGTGCTTCTTCCTTTTTCTTGGCCCACCTAGTTCTCCATTTATCTAGGTCTCCCCATTTTTGTAAAACTAACATTAATTCTCGTATTTGTAGTCTTCTTCCAGAGGCATTCATATTTTCTAAATCTTTGTCTGAAAATTCTGCTCTATAGGGTTTCTGTAGTACCTTTGATCTCCCTATTTCTATTCCCATCTGCAGTGCTAAATTGGATAATTTTTCATGGAATAACCTTACATTTCTGGTGATACTCCTGCACAGGAACAATAATTCTTCTTCATCATAGGTATTTAATCGTTCTAGTCCTACATTTCCTGCTATTATTTCTTCTAATTCGACTTTCAATTTATGAATGTCCATTACTTTCGGAGGTGTGCACTGTTTAACTGACCCTTGTACCCATCTTTCTAGATCTTCAGGTGTTACTATGGTGGCGCTTTTTGCTCCTGATGAAGTTATTAAACTTACATCCTTTGAACATCCAGGTACATCTTTTCTGGGAGTGCTATTTACAGTACCTCGAATAGGTAAGTCCATGAGTGATATTGTGAATTCGCAGTCACTAAATTGGTCCTCAATTATAACTGGAGCTTCAGGTCTGGGATTACTCACAGGAGTAGGTGCAAGTATCGGTGGAGGACAATTTCCCTGGGTACCATATAATGGAACTACTGGACCAATCGTTACAGGTATGGTCAAAGAATCAGGATGTACTTTTATCTGAGTTATTTTCTGTATTAATTCTGTTCTGGTCTTTTCTAGGGCTTCTTTTTCTTTGTCATGAAGTATTCTACTCGGGGTGAATTCATGCATTACCTGTGGCACTAATAGAGTTTTTGGTGGTGCACTTGGAGTGCATCCACTTGTCCCTTCCTGATATGGTGGGGGGTTTCTTAACAATTCCTCCATAAATTTGTCTTCAGACTCCTCATTTCTCATGAAATGTTTTGTCTTTTCTGTGCACTTACTTCCTAATTTCTCCTCTGCTGAGAACAATGGATATAATCCTTCTGTAATCATTGCCCTTCTCCATTGTTTCATCTGACCATCCCTAGACTCATGTAAGTATCTGGGGAAAAATCCTGGATAACTCCTATTTCTCCGAGGTCGGTCACGCTCAAATGCCTTGGTTTCCCATTCCTCTAGAGCTTCGTACTGAGTTAATCTATTTCTGGGTTCTAGGTCATTCATTCTCAATCTCAAATTTTTAAGAATTCTCCCATTAAAGGTACCATTCTCGGGAAATGCTAGTATTCCATCATTTTTGGTATATTCTATCCAATTCTCCATCCAATACACAAGTATGATAACCTCTCTCCATCATCATGAATGATGCGGGCGTTTTAGCTGGTGGAATAATAATTCCTTCTCTAGTTTTGATTGGTTTGTCCTTTTTAAAATAATTCTTAATATTTTGTAAAAATGACATTTTTCTCTTTTCTCCGTACATCTTGGGTAAGTACCGATGTATAAAATTATATTCTTCAAAGCCTAAATATCTCCTATCCGGACGAATTCCTGTTAAAGTTGGATCGCGTTTTAACATGCAATCCTTTCTCCACTAAGAATTTCGCTTCTATAATTCTGACCAATCAAATGTCTGCTAACTTTTATTTCCGAACCAATCCTTGCGCAGCCTTTTGGTGACGTTTGTCTGTCAACCACTCCTTTACAATCTGCTCTTTTCTGTCCTCGCGGGTTTAACCAATCCCAGCGCGGTACCTGTGACGTCCGTACTACTCCTGACTACTGACCCCTCCTTTACAAGAGTCTCTCCACACCCGCTGTTTCAACCTATCACAGCGCGGCGTTTCATGACGTCAGCTCCCTCTCCGGCAACTGACCCTCCCTTTACAAAAATCTTACGCAAAACTTATTTCTTCTATAATTCTTAATTACATTTCAGTAACAACATAAAACATTCGCTATCGTGCCAGTTTCTCTAATTTGAAAAAGATAGTTTCTTCTCACACTTAGTAAACTCTTTCCGTTTACTAACATACACTACGAGTAAAACCCTTCCGCTTACTCTTCAAACAAGCTTCCGAAATACCTGTTACTTTTTCAATGTTACCCTTACTAGGTGATATAACATCAAATTTTCACCAGCGTACTCTTTTACTATTACTCACACGCATAGAGTCCCTAACGAGTACTTAAAGTCCTGCTTAACTTTTCAGTACTATTTCTGCCTGACAGATAACCTCACTGCAGTATGGCTTCCACTTGCCACCCGCTATTCATTTTTACTCCGGGGTATTCTGGACAACATAAAACAAAACTCTAAAATAAGCGGATGTTAGTTCATAAAAATACAAATAAAATTCTCATTACCCAATTAACAAAGAGTAACCATAACCGTCCTCTGCTTACCAGAAAACTGATCCAGCGCGATATTAGCAAACAGCATTCATACACCAGATACTCACTTGGGCCCATACATTCACACTACGCTAATACTTACGCTGGGGTTTTATCAGTTGTTACTCATCAAAAATCCCTGCTACCAATTACCTTTTGATTGAAGAGTAATGACTTACCAATGAATCCTTTGCTAATTGGGAAATTTAAAATGAGTGACATTCAGTATAGTACATAATCCTGAAATAACCACTGAGTCAGGAAGTTTTTAAATGTTTATCTAAAGATTTAGCAGAGTAAAATACAGAGCCACATGGTACTTAATCGAAATACCCAAGATTAAGCATTGAAATGATTATTGCTAATCAATGACGGTGTTTAAAGAAAGGGAGAGGATAGAGATAGCAGCGCAACTAAAGGTTGCATTATATTTACCTAAGTGCGAGAACCAAAACCCCTTAGCCAAGGAGTTGGAAAGAATAGGACCCAGGAAGGATGAAGAGCACAGACTTTTTCCAGGATCAGGACAGGATAGGTGACCTCTCTACAACGACGCCTGCGTCGTTCCCCTCTCTGGTACTCGGCTCTCCTCGATTCTCCCGTGTCTCCCTTCTAATGGACTCTGCCGCCCCCTTCTCAGGACCTCTTCAGGACAGGGATTCAGTCAGCAACCGATCAGCATGGCAGTCTGGAGCTAAGAGCTAACTAATTAGCTAATTCTATATCTGTTATCCCCTTCTACGCCCATGTACCTCCCCTTAATGTTGCTAAAATATGGGGCCACTACTTCTGATTGGACAGGGACGGGGGGTGGATTCTCGCACCATATCGATTTGGCCTAAATTGTAAAGCCTATTGTCTTTACGTTCCCACCCCTTCAAATTAATACATTTGCTTTATTTCCCACCCGTCTCACGACAAATGTTATACAATTTACAAGGGAAAAGTATCATTTTTGTCTACAGGAAACATAAAGTACAGCATCTTCGGCCAATGGGTCATGGCCTTGGGAGACGTCCAAGTTGACTTCACTTGGCAGGCACACAGGATACATGCGCAGAACCATCATCTCTCGAGTTACAAGTCACCAACCCAGGCCCAAGTTTACGAACTACTAAAAGTGCAAGAAGAAAATATTAAAATCACAAATAAAATGTTTCACTGTATGCCCACTTTTCCTACTCTATTCCCAATTAATTATAATACTATCCTGCATTAGTAGCGTTAAGAAAACGACAATTTAATAATGACATGAGAGCAAGCTGAAGCATGTGAAAACATCAAGCAGCCATTTTAATACCCACTGCGCAGAAGCAGAAGTTTCCCACCAAGCAAAGAAAGACGTCACACCATGTGATATGGTTGCGACATGCGCATTGAGGTTCCCGCGCTTTAGCGGCCATTTTGGATTACGGACAAGCGTTATTCATTAGTAAAACACATATGCAAGCTTCTTTCCCCTTTGTGTAGTGTATGCAAAGGTTAGTATTAACAATACAACTTTAATAAATTAATACTATGAGGAGGATTGCGTACAAGCAAGTTTCATTTATGAAACCTTGCTCCATCATCATAATAGGCCGGATATTCCCCAAGGCTAAATTTGCTGGTCCCTCAATGTCAGTAGCTCCAGGGATTAGGAAAATCCTGCCTATGTACTGGGCTATTCATAATGCGGGCTAAGAGGCAAGACAATTCGAACACCAAACAAATGCTTATATGACATGGCTGCTCTGTTTGAAATGGCAAAAAAGTTTAATCAGATGTAATGTTTTGACTACTATCATCTATTGGTCACATATTCAGTGCTTAAAAGTGTAGGTGTTAGTCGGACTTCGATAGTGTTGCAAATTTACTGTTTGTCCAGATACATCTTCTTTCTATTTGCCCTAAAAAATAATTCTCCACAATGTGACATTCACACCAGGATCTTTAAAATAAGTATCATGGCATGTGCATCGTTTCTGACAATTTTTCTTCCACATGGGCAAGCTGCCTCTGAACATTGGACTTTTTAAGAGCCAGAACAAATGTTGCCCAAGAGTTTGCATCCCCATTAATCACTGAGAGGTGGCACCTTCAAGTTTATTTACAAACAACATCAATTGATTTGGGAAATATTATACTATTTCATACCTTCCTTCCATTTCTCAATCCAAAGGGAACTCTACAGTCATCACAAACCATTGATTTCACTCTTCTGGGCCAAGAGGGAGTTTTGATTGCTATCTTACCAGCCAGACTCCCAAGAATGGCCATAAAGCAGTGGCAGTTTCTTCATTAGGGTGGAGGAGCATTGCCCCAGCCCCTTGCAAGCTGCGCATAGCAAATGTGAAAAATAAAATGACACGGAAATCATTTCATTGCCATTTTATTTTTTACTGATGTGCAGCCGCAGCCTGCCTGAGTCGAGTGAAAAGTGAGGCATGTCCTTCTGCTGCTGATGGCAGCATGGAGTACACTGAGTAGTGGCCAGACACTACACAGTGCACATGTCAATTTGGCCAGCTGTTTTTGCGAAGGCTAGTGTGACATGCGCACTTTGGAAAAAGAGAAACAATGGTAACGAAGTGAAATAGGAAAAAGGTTGGCAGTAAGGGCAAAAATGGGGTGAGGGTAAATGTTAGATATAAATATTTGGTGAATGCCCAGAACAGCATAATGACAAGCAGCAGGAGAAAGAGATAATGGAATTGTTACGCCCTGAGTAAAGTGTGAATGCAGGGTCTCCCACCTAAATTAACATTTTAAAAAGTAAAATCCCTAGAAAAAGGAACAATTGCAGATTAATTGGGACTGATTAATCTTGGAGTGATCATAATTTCCATAAAAACACATAGAACCACAAAGTGGCCTGTAGTATATAAAGTAGATTGTTTATCCTTGTAGTAACCTTAACAGGGGTGCAGCTAGCATTGGTGCAGCAGATGCAGTGGCACAAGGGCCCAGGGCCCCGTGGGGCCCATTGAACCCTGATCATTTCTGTATTTTACTACCTCAACAGCAGTCAATTGAACCATTTTTAGGTCTCGCCTATGCAGCGCGCATGCGCTCTTAGGAGACCTTTAGCCGTCGTTCAGCTCTTTTTCGAAGCACATACTCGTGGCGGCATACACCTTGCGGGAGCGCGCAGGGGCGCGCCACAAGCACGAGTATGTGCTTAGAAAAAGAGCAGACTGCGCACGCACGCACACACGCACGCACCACTCTCAAGTCCTTGCACTGCACAACGAGCTCTGTCCACTCTTGCTGGAAACCTCCCGTAGGTCTTGGTCTAATGCTGCCTCTGTTACCATATTAAACAAACCTACTGCCACTGCTTGTCATCAGAGGTGCCATCTGTGTAGGTAAATTAGGTTTTCTTTAAAATAGGCATTACGGGCAGATCTTTGATTTGATGATTTTTACTGGGTTTTTGGGACCTACAGTGACAGCATTCACTCGCTGGCACAGTTAATGTTTTGCTACGATCAGATGCATGCCTTTTAACCACAAGCCTGCTTGTTTGTATCATACACCCGCTACTCTAAGTAGGGACTGCTGGAACCAGTTAACACAGATGCAAAGAAAAAGTACATTAGGCCAATCCAATCTACAGAGGACGATTCGATTTCTGAATGTCTCTTGTGAGTCTACCCCTCACCCCCCTCACCCCTCGAAATCCAGGACCTCCCGTGTTGATTTAAAAGCAGCACTTTCAACCTTCAAAGTGTCCCGTTGCAATGGGAATGACACTGCGCCACGGGAGTCTGCAGCTGTCGCGGGCATTCTCGCCCATCACATCCACTTCTTTGAAGGCAGAATATCTTCTCTGGAACCGTCACAACTAGAGCTTTCAAGCCGCTCGCATGGCCAGTGCAGCAGGACAAACGCGCATTCACTGTCCTCGTTCCGCTGTCCCTCCCACTTGCACTGCCTTACGCTTCCCTGGCATCGGTCCCGTCTGCAAAACTGCTCCGGACTCAAACGCCCCCTCCCCCCCTAACAGTATAATTTGCCTCATCTAATTCCCTTTGTCGCATGTCGTGCCAATAAAGAACCTGGCTGGCGTTCTAACACTCATCGAAACCAACTTAAAGGGGCACGATTTTCAGACCACATGGAAATATACAGAGCATTCAAGTGTAAGAAAAAATACAAGTTCGAAAAATACACTCTGCTTTCAAGGAGGACTGATAAATGCCAGAAAACTACTACCACGTGTGCCCAAAAATTAGCCATCGCCCAATACAGGCACCAAGGGCAGCATGCACGCTGCAGGAAATAGAAATATGAAGCCACTCGAATTAAAAGAAGTAAATGCATACCAGCAATCTAAAACTCTAGCTTTTCTGGCATGTCCGGTATTTCTGAGAGGCAGTGAAGTGAATGGTTACAAGAACTCAGTGACTAACCCTTAAATTGGTCCGTGCTCAAGGAGGCAGTGCTTAGTAGAACCATCAATGACAACCGCAGATGCCCCATTAGCTTCCATGGCCTACATAACACTTGCATATCACTTACTCTCCATTCACAAAGCCAATAATATCTAGTGTGCTATATGAAGTGCTATATTATAGACAAGAATGCCACATACTTACACATATTCTTCACTGCTACTTGCTTGGCATAGCCAATAGGTCTCGCTTTTGGGACCTTATAAGTATTTAGTTATGCAGCACAATATCCTTGGTGCAACAACATCAACTGTTGCATGGCTAAACACTTATAAGGTCCCAAAGGCGAGACCTATTGGCTATGCCAATGCTTGTTCTTCCTTGCACCAGGCTAATGGCATACCTGCTATGTTAGTAAACCTTAAAGGTTAGTATGTTAATTAGGGAACTCTCTGAATAGGGTTTTTCTTAAAAATCTTAGTATTTGTAGAGATTGGACTGCAGTGAGAGGGCTTGAAGTTGGTACTCGTCAGGGCTGTATGAATAAAGACAGTTTGAAGTAATAATGTGTCCCTTTCTTCTTTATACACAAAGCCTGCCAGTAATGATCTATTCCAGTGCAGTTGTCTTTCTAGGGTTGTTTCAACACAAGAAGATCTTGGCATTTCCATCAAAGACTACAGACTGAGTCATCGCATGATGTGTTTTATTCTGGGATGTTTTGGGTGTTGTGTTCTGGTGTTTATTGCACTTGTAGTTGTGTTCCCATTTAAATTCCATAATCCTTTGTGGACACACAGCCATATGAATTATGTTTAAGATCTTGACAAGAATTAGTGGGTTCAGGAATGTTTTCTAGAAGTTGCCTATTCTTGCGTATATCTGTGTTAATTGATTATCATTGCAGTGTCTTCCAGAAGTCTTCTTACCTTATAAAAGCCCTGATGAATGCCCAAGACCTTTTTTAAGCTAACTGTGGGCAGAAACATGTTGGCGCCACAGAGGTACGTAAGGGCCATGGTACCCAGTAACGTCGTCTGAACATACTCTATTTGTATTTTTACTCACACCTAGCGTACCACCTAATAAAGTATTTCTTGTGGTCTATTTCAAAGTATTTTTAGTTAGAAAAACTGGATCCCAGATAAATGTCTGATAAATAATTTCTAAGAACTTCCTCAAAACAGTCCCGCTTGAGGTCGAGTCAGCCCTGGTAGTATCATCTTACCAGGGTGGGATGAGGTGGCCTATGATTACATGAGTGAGTCCACCTCATCCAATTCATGGAATTGGCCAGATTTTAAGTAGGTAGGTAGCATAGGTAGACAAGAATTCTCAGAATAGGTACTAATAACCATAGTTGTACCTATCTAACTGACTATCGTGTCAACGTGTGATATGAGGTTCTGGAAATCTTCTGACACACCTACAAACCCAGTATACTTAGTGTTGCTATTAGTAATTTCACCACCGAGTCCATATAATGCTGGCTATTTTTAAGGACGTGCTTCAAGCCACATTCAGCCAATATAGCATCTGTATTAAAATGTGGAACTGTTATGGTATAGGGTTTTTTTCTAGAGGGCACAGCTCCTCAAGAGGGTATCCTGGTTCACCCAAGAGGGTATCCTGGTGCTGAAAAGCAGGAGCAGCTTGAGCCGAGCCAAGGTTAGGTGTAGAGAAATGGCTTTAGTTTTTTGCGAAATTCAAGAACCGAGGAGGCGGCTCTGATGTGCAGGGGTAGGTGGTTCCAGGATTTGGGAGCGAGATAGATGGCCCAGCTGTCGGATCTGGTTCTGCACATGCGCGTATGTGTGTGAATAGGAGTCTGGCTAAGCGGAGCAGCAGAGTAGGTATGTGCAAGTTAAAGTGATTATTGAAAAATTTAATTAAGAATGTTACATTACTTTTTAAGCTAATGGCTTTCATAGCGTTAACCCGAAGTTCATCATCAAAATAATGTCAACATTTGAGTTTTGAAACTCAAATAATAGTACATTTCACTAGCCAAACATGAGCACACCACAGATAACACATATCATCAGGCTAAATCACCAGATCAGACATCTGCTTCCTGTATCACGTGTTAAGTAGCGGAAGCGGAAGTGAAAGGGAAAACCTGGTCTTAAACAGGCAAAACAAGGAGAAATGCTTTATTTCTCCTCGTTTTTGCTGTTTCCTTGTGTGCTGATTTGTGCAGCACACATAGTAGCAGCAAATTGCCATTGATTGTTTATGTGCAGAAAGGTGTCCCTTCCTGCACATAAACAATCAAAAACATGAAATGACATTTTGCAGCTTTTATGTGTGCTGCATTAAGCAGCACGCATGAATGTTACAAAACGTTTGTTTATGCACAAAACGTTGTTTATGTGCAGGAATGAAGACCTTCCTGCATATAAAAAATCTTCCCCTCAACGCAGACGCCATTGCATTGTGGTGCAATGGTGCCTACGTTGGCGCTACACTGCTAAGTTTAGCGCTAGCGCAGGAGGAAAGGCAGTGCTGCACCATATTGTAAATATGGCGCAGCCCTGCGTTTCTGAAGTGGCGTAGTGCAGCGTTAAGCCAGGAAGGCTAACACCGCACTCCGTCACTTCATTGTAAATATGCCCAAAGAGTCCAGTCAGATATCATGTGCAATCTATATGTGGCCTAAATTCTTATTATAGGTGGGGAAACATATAATCTATTAAATCAAACACACTCTCTGTGATGATGTGGTGGCAAGGCTTCACCTCCTTCTGTGGGATGGATCAGTGAGCTTTGGACAAATCAATTTTCCCTCAATTGTATCTTGTGGCCACCACACACCAAGCTCCGGGTTTTTACAGGCTGTGGCAATCAGAGTAAAAGCCCTGAGAGGGAGAGTGGAGAGAATCCCAGCTGTTGCAATCCCACCTTTCACTGGCCAAGTGCCATGCACATGTGCCCTGGCCCTCTATTGGTGTTGTAATGGCTGTTGTCATCTGCTATTGAAGCTGCCGACAACCACGTAGCTAGGCGATGGTGGTTGTGATATAAGGGTGTGATCCAAAGACCCTAGAATGAATTTACCACACAATACCGGGGGATTAACCAATAATCGAACAAAAAACGATACTTCATTGAACTACTATCTGGGTTTGTATCACTGACATAATATCAGTCACACTGATATCGTGATACAAAAAGATTGCGTTAACAATATTGATTACAAAAATATCATTTTTATATATTTGTAATGGTAAATTCAAAAATATCAGCAACCCAAAACTTATTTCACACTAATTTCGCCCATTTTTTAAATTATGGTGTTTTAATTTACTGTTACTAAAATATATATATATATACATATATGCAAAACAAAATGCAAAAAAAGAAGCAGAGAACTCTGGGTAGTTCTCAAGTTTAGGTGGAAAGCAGCTCCAGTATAGAGCACTCTCAACACCAGCGACACTCTAAATTTGCTCACCTCAACTGTCTGCTTTTCTATCAAAGTCTTTAAGCATAGGATTAGCACAGTGCCATCCACGCCGAGATAGAAAGGGACAAAACCTTTTACCATGTCTACAGCAAAGTCTTTAAGCATAGGATTAGCACAGTGCTATCCTTGCCGAGCTATAAAATGGCCATAGCCTTTTAACACTCCAAACACAGTATTACAGCTTTGGATTGATAAGATACCATCCAAGCCAACCTGAAATTAATAAAAGCAACCCCTGACACGTGTTTCGCTCTCATTAGAGCTCTTCAGAGAGTTATAGCTTTGTCCAGACACAAGGGAGCACCCAGTATAAGTCAAAACAATTCCCTTTCAGGCATAGAGTGACGAATAAATTATGCAAAAAAAGAAGCAGAGAACTCTGGGTAGTTCTCAAGTTTAGGTGGAAAGCAGCTCCAGTGTAGAGCACTCTCAACACCAGCGACACTCTAAATTTGCTCACCTCAAATGTCTGCTTTTCTATCAAAGTCTTTAAGCATAGGATTAGCACAGTGCCATCCACGCCGAGATAGAAAGGAACAAAGTCTTTTACCATGGCTACAGCAAAGTCTTTAAGCATAAGATTAGCACAGTGCTATCCTTCCCGAGCTGTAAAATGGCCAAAGCCTTTTACCACTCCAGGCACAGTATTACAGTTTTGGATTGATAAAATACCACCCAAGCCAACCTGAAAAGATTAAAAGCAACCCCTGACACGTGTTTCGCTCTCATTAGAGCTCTTCAGAGAGGTATAGCTTTGTCCAGACACAAGGGAGCACCCAGTATAAGACAAAACAATTCCCTTTCAGGCATAGAGTGATGCATAAATTATGCAAAAACAGAAGCAGAGAACTCTGGGTAGTTCTCATGTTTAGGTGGAAAGCAGCTCCAGTATAGAGCACTCTCAACACCAGCGACTATACTGGCTGGCAGCATTTCTTTCTCTCACGTGTTTCGGCTGTATAATCAGCCTTGTTCACAGGTGAGCTGAGTTTTAGTGCCACATTGCACTTATAACGTAAATCCATTCTGTGTAATCACAGCATCAATTTCCGGTTTTGCTTAATAGCATTGCTATATATATTTATATATTTAAATGAAACATAAAAAATATTAAAACACAATTACTAAATTAATTAAATATAAAAAACTATAAAATTAAAAACATGTATCAAACATATTGGAACTATTTTTAAAAAATCTATATATAAACAAATGATATACAACTAAACAAACAAATAATACTAATGCATATTTTAACAATCTAAAAAATAATTATTTATTTAAGAAAATAAAAATACACTATTCCCATTTCAGTTTGTGCAATAGTAGTGGAAGTGTTAAAATTCGAAAGGCCAAATTTACCATTCCCCCCTCCAGTCTATTGAACAGTAGGGAAAGCATTGGACTTCGGAGGGGTTGCATTTACTATTCCCACTCCAGTCTGTGCAACAGTAGGGAAAGCGTTGGACTTCAAATGGGTTACATTTACTTTTCCCACTCCAGTCTGTGCTACAGTGGGGAAAGGGTTTCACTTCAGAGTGTTTGCATTTACTATTCCAACTACAGGCTGTGCAACAGTAGGTAAAGAGTTGGACTTCAGAGAGGTAAAATTTACTATTCCAACTCCAGTTTGTGCAACAGTAGTGAAACTATTGGACTTCGGAAGGGATAGATTTACTATTCCCACTCCAGTCTGTGCAACAGTAGGGAAAGTTCTTCACTACAAATACATAACATATTTTAATGACCTTATTATTTGACTAGAAATATACATCTCTTGATATACATAAAATTAAAAACACAAAAAACAATTTACATGATTATTAAAAATATTAAAAATGAATTAATTCACACCCTCTACCCCTACAAACCCAACAACCAGCACCTAAAGGAAAACTTAAAATAGATAATATTTACACATTTTACATAATTGACAAGCAATGTAATCAAATAATAATAAATTAATGATTAATTATTAATCAATTATTACTTAATTAACTTTCCACCCTATACCGCTACAAACCAAACAACCCACAACTAAAGAAATGGCTTAAAAATATAATAATTACACAATTGACATAATTAATTGTAAATTAAATAATTAAAACTAAATTAAAAATGTATTATTAATTAAACATACTCAATTAACTTCCCACCCTGCACCCCTATAAACCTCACAACCCCTTACAACAGTATAATTTTACTAGTAATAATTAAATGACAATTTTTAAATAACTTTAGATTGAAAACTACATTTAAAAATATTGTCAATAATTATATAAACAATATTTAACATCTAAAATTAATATATGAACTAAAACACATAAAGATGCTTAAAAAACGATATATTTAACAACTATATTATTGAAAACAATATTATAAACACAGATATTCTTGAACACAATATTACTTACCAAAAAAATCAATATTCTTGTCAACGATATTTCTGGATCACAATATTTATCTGTCACAATATTAAAAACTTGATATTTGTGTATCTCGATATTAAAAAGTTGATATTTTGTCCAAATACCCTGGGTTTATTGTTATCAGTGCTTGCACTGATTAAGTTGGTGTTGGCATGCTGATTTTACTTAAAATTCGGGGACATCTGACACAGTCGATCCTCAGATTTTAATTCAGTCATTTAGTGCATTAGTGACCATGCTCTTGTATAGACACAGTAATATTTTTTGAATAAATCACAGGCATTAGATTTTGGAGCTTTCACCTCCCTCTATACTCTCCGCTATTGTAACCTCCCTCAATGTTCAACTTTTTTCTATTTGTTATTTAACTTATTTCCCAGACGTCTAGTCTACCTGCTTCATGAGTTTGTTCTAATTTTATATGAATACAGCTGATTTAAAGAACCTTGTTAAATATTCATTTTGAAAGGCATATCACAGCCCTCACCTGCATGTGAGGCCTGATGGACAAAACGTTTGCAGTCTCAGAGTCTTCTAATCACAAAATAACAGACTTGGCAACCACAAAAGTGTAGTGCTATGTGAAAACCCTTTTTTACAAGTCAGAAAAGTCTTTCTGGCTCCCTGAAATGGTTTTGTAAATCATTATGAATCATAAATAGAAGACACATGAAAGGGGTACCACCTCCTATTTTGGGGGCACAATGATTTATATCAGTGATTTGCAATCACAGTTCCATTGATCAGATACAGACACTTGCCTTGAAGAGGTATCTTATTTTCAAAGCTGAAGCTATCCCTGTGAGACAGGTTTCATTTGGGAATTGTGTTAAGTGGCCTTGGTGGCAACAGCCAGTGATTCATGGGACCATTACATTCCTCCAGTGTCGTTCAAGGATGTCAACAGTTTTATAAAGCAGCCCATGTCCATTTAAGCGACACTAGCTGCTTTAAAAAAATGTTAACATATTGCAAATGCAAACGCAGAGATGAAGGTTTACTGTCCCTCGCAAGCTTACCTTGGTTCTCAGCCAATCATGGAACGTCTCAAAATACAATGAACTTTTGTGGCCCTCAATGAATACACATTGTACGATGCAATAGATTAGTACTTGCTTGGTAGGCGACAAAAAGTCAGTGCATAATAGGCATCCACTATTGTGACTTTCCAATGATACACCAGGGTCTAAATTCTGGATGCTGTTCACTAATGGATGAGTAAAAGAAGATTAAAACTTGGACCACCTAAAGTGTTCTTACACACATAGAATGGCCAGTTAAACTGAGACCAGTATTTGTGCCCTTACTTGATGGGCTCTTGCCCTGCCCCTACTCCACTGAGAAGGAACATGCCTACTGTCCTATTTGCTTGCTTCTCAGGTGCATGGGCGTTGTTTCACCAAAATGCCAGGGGTAGTGCCAGTGACATCACATAACCTTTGACCTCAGTGACATCCCAGGAAGTGACATCATGTGACCCCTGTCCCTCATTTGTTCCAGGGAGGCTTGACCTAACATCACCACAATTGAGGATTTGTGTTGGATAGTGTTAGACATCCTTGATGTGATTTCCACTGACCTTTTTGTTTTCTGACCTCCTGATTTGCTGACTTAATTTTTGCTGGTTTTAGGATTCTGTAAAAAGAACAATTGATAGACAGAATGCAGAACAATGTCATACATTCACCCCAGTACAGAGATCTGGGCCTAAATCCATCGTATTTTTGCTCACCATGCCATTCCAGTTTGGACCCAGCCATATGCAAATCAGTCTTGACCCTGCACCCAATGGGAACAGTCCAGCCCGAACTGCCAGGCCAGGTCCTCCCTGGACTGGAAACAAGCATCCTAGGACCGGTTTCGGGCTTTCAGCCCTCATCAGCCAGGATAGCTTGACTCCAGTGGCATGGAGAGCACGGGACCCACGTCTGGGCATACCCGTCCCACTCAGGGTGACAAATGCAAAAAGAACAATTGATGGACAGAATGCAGAACAATGTCATACATTCACCCCAGTACAGATGTCTGGGCCTAAATCCATCGTTTTTTGCTCACCAAGCCATTCCAGTTTGGACCCAGCCATATGCAAATCAGTCTTGACCCTGCGCCCAATGGGAACAGTCCAGCCCGAACTGCCAGGCCAGGTCCTCCCTGGACTGGAAACAAGCATCCTAGGACCGGTTTCGGGCTTTCAGCTCACATCAGCCAGTATAGCTTGACTCCAGTTGCATGGAGTGCACGGGACCCACGTCTGGGCATACCCGTCCCACTCGGGGTGACAAATGCAAAAAGAACAATTAATGGACAGAATGCAGCTTTTGAAATGGATGTCATCAACAACATCAATAACCCATATCACAATAATTTGAAATTATGGAAACGTTTTATAGATGACATCCTCATTTTCTGGCAAGGCACTCGTTCCTCCTGTGAAGAATTCGTGGGGTGGATAAACAATCAAAATAACTATCTCAGATTTTCCCATACTATTTCAGAAACCACTGTACCGTTTCTTGATTTGAATATCTCTCTGGTTGAGGGTTCCCTCAACACCACTCTGTATAGGAAGCCCACTGACTGTAACAGCTTACTTCTATACAAGAGTCACCATCCCAAGGCACTAAGAGACAATCTACCCTTTGGCCAGTTCTTGCGTATTAGACGTAACTGCAAGCTGGTGACTGACTATAAGAATGAAGCCTGTACCTTGGCATCCAATCTAAAGTCTAGAGGCTACCCGGAGAAAAAGTGAGGGACTCTTTGAATAGAGCTAGGAATAACCCAAGGGAATCTCTCCTTGAGGTACACCAAAAACCCGTTACTGACACACTTACATGTGTCACTTCGTTTACCCCTGATTCAGCTAGAATCAAAAAAATCATTCTAAGACATTGGGGTATATTGGGCACAGGTGATCTATGCATACCGAAGCCAAGATTTGCTTATAAGAGGACACGTAACCTAAAAGATATCCTGATACAAACAAGACCTAAACAGAAGACACCTAACACACAGAATACCCTGTGGGGACTCCCAGCAGTGACAGGACACCACCCTTGTGGTTCCTGCGCAGTATGCACACTCACTACCGCGGCCAAAGAGATATCCCTATCAAACAATTTCAAATGGACTCTTAAGAGACACACTAATTGCAACACTAATCGTTGCATATATATGATTATCTGCCCATGTGGCTTGAAATACATAGGGATGACAATGCGAACAGTTAAGACCAGGATAACTGAACATAAGAGCAACATACGATGCCAGAGGGTTACCACTAGGCTTTACACACACTTTAAAGAGTCACAACACCCCCAGGCTCATTACGCTGGACTGTTTTGGAGGCACATCCACAGATATCCAAGTCATCATTATTCAGAATTGAGCAGAGATGGGTCCACAGACTTGCTACCCATATTGATGGGCTCAATGATGATATTCCTTGGGGTTCTCTCATCTAGATTGGATTCACCTATGGAGGATATGGCTTTTTATTTCTAGTAGTCCTTGGATTTTGCTAGGACATTACCTAGACGCCAGTACCCTACTGACTTAGTGCACCCACTATTGTGAGCCTTAATCAGTACCCCATACACCTACCTATATGTCTTCTGTTACATGACATAGGTACTGACTCCCTGGGCCGTTACCCTGTATCTTGCTGGACTAAGTGCCCCTACTTCAGAGTTCTTGATTTTACATACCGCACTCCTCTTGGGCACTCCGTCTTCACAGGGCATAAGGACTGCTCTTACCTAAAATAGCAGCCAATATATGCATCATTCCAGCATCCTCACTTCGTGAGGAATTGACTAATGTCACTAAAACTGATGACTGTCACCATTTGATGAACAACGCGATTTTGCTACTGTGGAGGGGACATAGTTGATCATCTCATATATATGTACACTATGGGATGATTGACCACTCGAAGATGGCTGATCTGCACACACTAGATTAGATAGAATTTTACATACCCATTACTTATATATAACGAGATCAGGTTTTCGATCTGGGTATCTCGTTGCTTACGGTTTGATCATAGCTTATACACTATCGATATAGCGCCATGATTTTAGCCATTCCCTGTTCAAGGTTTATGAATTTAAAAAAAAAATTATTCCTTGTACACATGCTGCGGCTTTTGCGCAGTAGATATAAACATCGCACTTATATTAACTTTAGGGCTCTCACTGATATCCCTTGCCGTTCTGGGATTTTACATATTGCAATTCCAGTTTTTGCACCACTCTAAGATGGCCGCCTAACCAACAGCTTCTCTCGGATGAACTGTAAACAGTTACCGACTACTCGCGAGCTTACACGCGAGACTACGCTTCCTCACGCGACCCCTCCCACACCGACCGTCAGTGATGTCTACATTAGAGCTTGAGTCCCGACACCGTGTACCATCCCGGTTTTCGGCGGCAGGAGTAGGTCGCAGGCGGAATGCGCTTGAACGCTGGTAAGCAGTTACTTTTGATTCCCTGTTTGGACACTCTATCTGTTTTGGACCATGACGGAGGTGAGTCGTACTGTTGGGTAAATTCGAGTCATCGGATTCTCTGTTAAATAATAATTTTCTCCCCCTTTGTGGCGATCAACTCTCGGAGTTTCCTCGAATAACGGCTTACACTCCTGGTGATGTTATTCGTTGGTGGGCGTATTCCTATAACAGTGCTCCCTCCTGCGTCTACACTTCACAGTAGTTGTGCCCTTATATACTTGGCCTATACGGGATTACTGTTGACCCCAGGGGTGAGGACATTATTTCCGAACCCCCACCCTACGCTCATTACTCACCAATGGATCCAGCAGCTTAGTCGTGTTGCAAGTCTCGTAATATTGAGCTTCTTCATTCTACCCCTTTACCCTGTATATATATATATAGTTTTTGTCATATTTTTTGTCGTGTTTTATCCATCTTCACAGGACCCACATTGGTGTCCTAGTTGACCGCCGGACGCTGTTGCAAGTAATTACTAGACAACAGTTTAGGTGAGCTTTGCCGCCGATCTGGCCTGTGTTGTGGTTTTTAATCTATTTTGAACCTGGTGGTTTTATCGTATATCTCCCTTTTATCAAATATTTTCAGTGCATGAGAATTTTGTATTTTATTCTGTACCCTATTTCTCACCTAGCACACGGCGGTGTCAGTGCAAGTGTGACTACCTTTTCACCTAAGCACAACGTGCCACATTGGCACTGTAAGATACGGTCCAGGAGATACGCCTTTGTGCATTATTTGTATTGTTGTACCAACATATCTACTTTTTCTCCTTTTTGTTTTTTGCAGGTTACTGACCTGAGTACGTGGTATGTAAGTTTCACTTTACCACGTTGTGTAGATAGCATTTGTTTTGATCCTGAAGAAGTGCCCAGATCCTTCTGACACAGTTGGCACGAAACATGTTGATCCGTCCAGAGTAAGACACAGATAGCTAGATACTTTACTTCATATTTATTGTCACTCTCTTTAGATTTTTAATCAGGCAGTTTACCTTCCGAATAAATGACTGCTAGGACTGACTGACCTGTTTTAACTCACCTTCCCTTTCCTTCACATCTACACACACTAGGCCTCTCACCCCCACTGCACCCACCGGCAGGAACAGAAGATCCCCGCCAAGAGCCCCGTACTGGGTGCCCGTCCAGGTAATGCAGCGCCGACCAGACGAGGGGCAGGCTCATATGATGAAGCATGACACCTAGCTTGCTAGGTGTGTGAGAGCCCTAGTTCCGTTTAGGGATTCCCCTTCCTTTCTTTTCTTAGGGTGGTCATAGTTGACCTAACCCCTTCAGAGTATCTCCTCGCCTTTTCTTTTCATTATTAGAGGAACTTCTTACCCTTCTTGTACACAGTACCTACTGGGGCATGTACATTGGACCTCTTTAAACTTGCCCCTCTGTCCCCCCTTGTTGGAATTATTTCTGGACCTGAGGACACTGCCAAGAAGAAGGACTGCTGTGTTACTGAAAGCACTGCCACTCTGCTGAACTCCTGCTCTGCCTGCCCTGTTGCCTCCTGCCCTCCCTGCCTGGTAGTGAGAAGGACCCGACATGCATGCCTACAGCCCCAGAACCAAGTGACTTCAAGTGCTTGCTGGCTTGCATCCTGTTCTAAAGTCTCAGGGACATTAAAGACTTCCTTAAACCCTGCTACAGCCTCTGGACTCTGCCAACTGTGAGTCCTGCCCTGCCAAGTGTTGTCAAACCAGTCTTGGGTCCTTGGAGGTGAGTTTTCTGACTGTTTCTGCAAGAATCCACGCAGTGCTGCCTTTGCGTCTGTTGAAACTGATGCAGTCTCTTTGACTCAGATGTATCACTGCTCCAAAGATCTCACAGCGCCAACAGCGCCACTCGATGACAATGCATTGCCTTCATCGCCAGGGGTTGGACGCCAACACACCCCCAAGATACATGACTCAGAACTGACGCATTGGCTACAATCCTTTGGATAGACGCCGATGCATCTCCTCTGACCGCTCCTAGCAACTGCTCCTCAGCATCGACGCTTCCTCCTTAAAGGTACTGTTTGCAACAGCCTCTGCTTGGCTCCTATATCCGGCCCGTACTCCATCGCGGTCAGCTTGACTTTTCAGGTTTGACCAGGTCCAGCATGACCAGATGGCCACAGTTGATGCTTTATGACTCAAAGCACTATATTTCTTGATAGTCTTTACAAATTCATAACTCCGTTTCTACTCATAGGATTTTTGTCCCTTTGGTCTTTTTATGTTCATTAAATCAAGCTCTATTATTCTAGATGTGGGTCCTGGGCTCTCTGTGCCACTGGATTCAAGCTAACCTGGCTGATAAGGGGTGATGCCCCAAAACCGGTCACAGGATGCTTGTTTCTGGTCCGGGGAAGACCTGGCTTGGCAGTTCAGGCTGGACTGTTCCCATGAGGAACGGGTTCAAGATTGATGTGCATATGGCTGGGTCTAAACTGGGGTGGCATGCTGAGCATAATAACAATGGATTTAACCCAGATCTCTTGACTGGGGCTGATGTCTGATTTGCTTTGCCATCCATCCATCATCTGTGTATCTTTTGCTTTCTCACCCTACGTGCGTCCGGTATGCCCAGACATGGGTCCCGGGCTCACTGTACCACTGGATTCAAGCTAGCTTGGCTGTTGCGGTGTGATGCCTTGAAACCAGTCCCAGGATGCTTGTTTCCGGTCGAGGAAGGACCTGGCTTGGCAGTTCGGGCTGGACTGTTCCCATGAGGAACAGGGTCAAGACTAATTTGCATATGGCTGGGTCTAAACTGGGGAGGCATGGTGAGCAAAAGAACTATGGATTTAATGTAATGTAATGTAATGTAACCAATGCTTATAAAGCGCACTGTGACCCAGCGGGTATCCTGGCGCTATGAGACGGAGGGCCTGTGACAAGGGAGAAATTAACATTACGCTCTAGGGTAGAGCCAGGTTTTAATTTTCCTTCTGAACGGCAGTAGATCTTTCATCTGTTGCAACTCCGTGGGTAAGCTGTTCCAAAGCCTTGCTGCAGCGACACTGAAGGCTCGCCCCCCCCAGTCTAACTCTTCTGACCAAGGGTACCTTCACCCAGTTAGCCGAGGATGACCGAAGACAGGGAGAAGGAGCATACCAGCAGAATTTGTTCTGCAGCGGTAGGGGCCCCAGACCCTGCAGTGCTTTAAACACGACACAAAGGGATTTAAAATGAATCCTCTGCAAGACTGGGAGCCAGTGAAGCTCTGCAAGGGCCTGGGAAGCAGAGGACTGGCGGGGTCTCATCAAGGCCAGCTTTGCCGCCGCTTTCTGGATTCTCTGTAGTCTCCCAATTAGATACTTTGGGGACTCCAGCAGCAAAGCATTGCAGTAATCCAGTCTACTCATAATGACACTCCTTACTACCAGTGCACGTGTCTGAATAGGAAGCATGGGAAGAATCTTCCTAAGGGCCCTGATAAGGGAGAAACAACTCCCAACGGCCTTGTTGACTTGTGTTTCCAAGGTCAATTTCTCATTAAAACAGATTCCCAAATTACGAACCATCTTAGATGGTGCCAAGGGAGGATCAGCAGGAATGGGCCAGAAGTCCGCTGGGAGAGAGTATGGCACTCTCCCACCCCAATACATAAAATCTCAGTTTTATCTGCGTTAAATTGCAGAGAATTGTTTCTCAGCCAGTGTACCACGTCCAGCATACAGGCATGGAAATTATGTAGAGTGGTTGACTGATCACCCTCCAGGGAAAGGATGAGCTGGGTGTCATCAGCATAGTTCACCAATCCTATATTGTGAGATTTAATGACGTCAACCAAGGGGCACATATAGATTTAACCCAGATCTCTTGACTGGGGGTGAATGTCTGCATTGTTCAGCATTCCGGCCATCATTTGTTCCTTTTGCTTTTGTCACCGTAAGTGGGAAGGGTATGCCCAGATGTGGGCCCCGTGCTCACTGCGCCACTGGATTCAAGCTAGCCTGGCTGATATAGGGTGAGGTACCTGCTTGTTTTGGTCCAGGGAGGACCTGGTTTGGCAATTCGGGCTAGACTGTTCCCATAAGGAAGAGGGTCAAGACTGGTTTGCATATGGCTGGGTCTAAACTGGGGTGGCATGGTGAGCAAAAGCACAATGGATTTAACTCAGTTCTCTTGACTGGGTGTGAATCTCTGATTTGCTCTGCATTCCATCCATCATCTGTGTGTCCCTGCCCTATGAGTCTTTTTGTCCTACCTTGGGGTAACTTATATATATATTAACAAGGAAGGCTTAGGCCTGGCCTACGGTTTACTTTGCTAGGTCAAAATAAAGGTTTAAAACTGCACTACAGGCTGCACTTGCAGGCCTGAGACATAAAGTACCATTTACTAATGACGTACATGTTATGTTTTCCTCCATGTATTCTTGGAACACAACGGCTGTGTTCCACTTCCAGAATCCTGGGTTGTGGGATTCGAGGAAGCTGGAGGCAGTTTCCCTGGACCTGCTCTACCGGGGGCCGGTCCTCCCAATAAAGAAGTTATCTACATACTCATGGAGTTGTGTCTCCTTAAAAGTACACATAACTTAAATGTACCAGTCAGGTGTGGGCCAATTTTATCATGTTTTAGGGAGAGAGCACAAGCACTTGAGCACTGGTAGCATCGGTAATGTGCATAGAGGCGTAAAGCAAGCAAAACGTATTCAGTAAAGGAAGGAAGAGGGAGGCAAGAATCTGGGATGACTGCATTTTAAAATTATAACATGCTCCTTGAAGTGTAGTGTCTGATTTAGTGAATGCATGAAATGAGTTGTTTCTTACTAAATCGTTTTTTTGTTTCAAATTTCAGCCCGCCATTATCATTATGCTGGCTATTGAAATTAGAATGTGTTCCTGAAGAAGGAGACGACTGCCACCTACTGGCTTTAAACGCCACTGATTACACTTTGTCTTACAAATTTAACTATGAGGGTGAATATTGTTTGAGTGTGAGAGCTCAGAATGATATCAGCATGCTGCAGACCTACTATAATATCACAGTAAAATCTGCAGGTGAGTGTAAGCGTTTTTAATCAGATTCACCAGATAATACGTGAATGACATGCAAAAAGAAATGAATGAGCAACGCGCGCAGCACAATCAAAACCACCTATTTGCTCATAGAGTGTTCTTACAACATTCCAGGGGCTCACTGGCACTTTCTTTTTTATAAGCATGTATGGGTAGATTAATGTTTTATAATCACGTTAGTTTTGAAATCCCATTTTATTTGTCCACCTAACAAATGTCTAATACTAAAGTCATGAGGTCACTGCAGTCTGTTATCATAGCTATGGCATCAGAGCAATGTGGTTATTGGTGCTTGTATTTTACATTAGAGAACAGCGTGTGGTGCTTATCAAAAACGTATTAAACCGAGAAAATTAAGAATACAATACATTTGAGCTACTTGTGAACAAAATATATGTAAACAGATGAGACAATTGCATACTCTTATTTACTTTTTTAATGTTGTGTCGATTATTAATATAAACATGGAAACACCTATAAAAATCATCTTCGCCCAGACCTCCGAAATTGGATATGGTGGATGTGGCTAAAAAGTAACACCTACCATTGGGCAATGCAGTGGCGAATAAAGGTAGCTCAGCCCCTACCGCCCCCTCCACGCCCAAATGGTGCAATGTGGGTGGGGGTGCGGAGCACACATTACCTTTGTCCTTGTATACAATGGAGGGGGTGGTTAGTTAAAAATGTAAATGGCAGCATGTTTTAGAATCTGTCTGGAAGTACGTGAACATTGGGACAGAGTTAAAAAATACTTCAAACAACCTGCAATCCCACAAACTTCATCTTTGTCCAAGGGAAGGGTGTGTAAAATACTAAAATTCACCTATGGAAAAGTCCAGTTGTAGAAAATGTCAAACCCCAACCTTATACAAAGTGGGCTGGTTAAAAACATCAAGGGCCTCATTTATGGATTTTTTGCCGTAGGGCAGCACAGCTGGCCTGGCTGCTGCGCTGCCCTATGGCAAAAAAAAGGGCAGGAATGCGCCGTATCTATTAGATACGGCGCATTCCTGTCCTTTTCTCCTGCGCTGGTGCAGAATGGGCTGCCCTGCGCCAACGCAGGCACCTTTGCACCATGGTGCAAGGGTGCCTGCGTTGCGGGAATGATTATTTTTGTGCAGGAAGGAAAGCCTTCCTGAACAAACACAATCACAAGAGGCTTTTTCTCTTTCTATGTGTGCTGCAGAATGCAGCACACATAGAAAGAGGAAAAACGAGGAGAAATAAAAATATTTCTCCTTGTTGTGCCTACCTTATGCCTCCCCTGGGGAGGAGTACGTTTTTGGCACTGCCTCAGACTTATGATTTCTCGTAAATCTGGGGCAGTGTCAAAAAGCCATGGATGTTGCTGGGAACGCCCCCAGCAGCACCCATGCAATGCCCCTTTCATGCAGTTTTCTGCATGAAAGGGGCACATATTTATAAGGCCATGAAAAGCCACGTAACGTGGCTTTACGTGAAATTATAAATATGCCAGTGGCACATTGCGCCTGGCAGAGCAAACGTGCCCTTCACACATCCACCATTGTATTCCACCAGAAACTTAGCAATATATACACATAACCCGTTAATATGCCAACACACCCACCATCAAAAGCCCACACACATACCATCAAATGCCTACACTCCCACTGATCCAGCGCGAGGCCAATGCCTAATCAGGGATCAATACTCAATAATATAGCAGAACAATGGCCCATACACATTCACCCAAATCCCTGATGCGCTGGGGTCAATTTTATAAAAGTTCAATTCTCTTCCTCCTAAAATTAATATATGGTATTTCCAAAATACTTATCTATATATCAACTCTTCCTCTACTTGGTCGAAGAACCAATTAGTTGAATAGTTGATGGTAATGATACTCCTTATCTGACTAATCATTCGATCAACTAAATAAAACACAGACTCTCGTTGAAGTTAATAAGTTTATCTCAAATCAAAGGATAAATTGCTCAAAGCATACGGGTACAAGTGCAAATAATGAACTCACAAAGGAAGAGAACATCAGCAATTCAAAATAGAGACAAACTCATCAATCAAATAATGACATTGTGCATGAAAGAGTGGATAGATAAAGAGACAAAATCTTCAGAGACAAAATACATTTGCAGATAAATTATACAAGAACGAGTCAGAATAATACAAACCCGACGGATTTGTAGAAAACCACCCTTCAGGCCTAAGTGGTGGTGGGGATCCCCTGAGATAGAGTCAGGGGCCACAAATTTCAGGAAGAGGACAGGACAGGAACAGCCAGACCTCTCTGCAAACCGACGAACCACGACGCATCTCCCCTCTCTCAGACTCTCCTAACGACACCATAACCACACCCCTAAAGGCACCCCAGTTATACCCTAAAACCTACATGTCCGTCCCACATCAGTTCTAACATTCAGCGTAACTAAACAGTTAATTGGTGGACTTTGGTGGGTGGTATGTCACACCATGGTGACTTCACTAATATTTGGGCTTATTCATTGTTTTATGGCTATTCTCATGAAATCATATTCACTCCGTTCACACGATCTGGTCCCTGTTATAATTGTAAACATATTTAAGCAATGTCTACGGAAGGAGTCATCTGTCCCACGGTCTGTCACATCGCTTGGCAGACGATCATCACATTGGTCTTCAACCCTTTCATTTCTTCTGCTGTGCTCAGTGCTTCAGCGTGCCTTTGTCAGAACAGCTTTACTCATTTATCCAACCCCGCCTTCTTTCTGCCAACTTAAGGAAAAAATTGAGTCTTATCCAGCTCACTATAGCAAATGGAAAATGAACATTCATTAATTATATGAGAATGTAGTTTTCACTGTTTACCACCCACCTTTGCACTATTCCCTGTTAACGTTTTTCCTAGCATAGCTTTATGCAAAACAATATTATTTATTAATTCAAAGCAAGCTACAACATGCAAACTACGAAATGCACATGCGGCCTAGTCATGCATTGTTTCTCGTTTCTTTCAAAGCATAATGTAAATACGGTTTTAGTTCTTTCATGCGTCATCTCACGTTAGGGCATGCATGCACAAAGCAGTTTCCCCTGTGTTCATGTAAGGTGCATGTTAATTGTTTAGTACTACTTACTGTTAGTACGTATTATGGAGGTATTCATCCAAGCAGGTTTATTTTTGCGAAATCCTGCTCCGTCAATCCCCCTTTGATGGCTATCTGGAGCCATCATAAAAATACCTACTATACCGAGTGCCATCTTCATTTTATCTAAAACTCTGTATTCTTCTCTCTTTTTATGGCACTTTCATCTATATCTTTCATCATTTTATAGTATTCTTCTAGCTCAATTTCCTCTCTTTTTCTTTTTCTCGCTCTTCGTCTATCTTCTGATTCTGTCATTTCCTTTTGCCCGTTCCTACACTTACAACATTTATACATTGTTATCGTCACTAAGACTATTATGGCTCCTGAAATAAGTGGCATTATTATTTTTCCTAATAAACTACTTCCAAAGGTAGTAAACCATTTACCTACAGAGGAGAAACTCTTACCAAGCCTCTCCCAAACACCATCAACCTCCAGTTGGGTCAAATCTTCATGTAATTTTGTAATATTCTTTATATATCCCTCAATTACTTTACTTTTGTCAGGGATATAAGTACAAAAAGAACAATTGATGGACAGAATGCAGAACAATGTCATACATTCACCCCAGTACAGAGATCTGGTTCTAAATCCATCGTTTTTTTGCTCACCATGCCATTCCAGTTTGGACCCAGCCATATGCAAATCAGTCTTGACCCTGCATCCAATGGGAACAGTCCAGCCCGAACTGCCAGGCCAGGTTCTCCCTAGACTGGAAACAAGCATCCTAGGACCGGTTTCAGGCTTTCAGCCCTCATCACCCAGGATAGCTTGACTCCAGTGGCATGAAGAGCACGGGACCCACATCTGGGCATACCCGTCCCACTCAGGGTGACAATGCAAAAAGAACAATTGATGGACAGAATGCAGAACAATGTCATACATTCACCCCAGTACAGAGATCTGGGCCTAAATCCATCATTTTTTTGCTCACCATGCCATTCCAGTTTGGACCCAGCCATATGCAAATCAGTCTTGACCCTGCGCCCAATGGGAACAGTCCTGCCCAAACTGCCAGGCCAGGTCCTCCCTGGACTGGAAACAAGCATCCTAGGACCGGTTTCGGGCTTTCAGCCCTCATCAGCCAGGATAGCTTGACTCCAGTGGCATGGAGCGCACAGGACCCACGTCTGGGCATTCCCGTCCCACTCAGGGTGACAAATGCAAAAAGAACAATTGATGGACAGAATGCAGAACAATGTCATACATTCACCCCAGTACAGAGATCTGGGCCTAAATCCATCGTTTTTTTGCTCACCATGCCATTCCAGTTTGGACCCAGCCATATGCAGATCAGTCTTGACCCTACGCCCAATGGGAACAGTCCAGCCCGAAATGCCAGGCCAGGTCCTCCCTGGAATGGAAACAAGCATCCTAGGACCGGTTTCGGGCTTTCAGCCCTCATCAGCCAGGATAGCTCGACTCCAGTGGCATGGAGAGCACGGTCAAGACTGTTGCATATGGCTGGGTCCAAACTGGGGTGGTGTGGTGAGCAAAAGAATGATGGATTAAATCCAGATCCTTGTGACTGGGGGTGAATGTATGCATTGTCCAGCATTCCGTCCATCAATTGTTTCTTTTGCATATGTCGCCCTAAGTGGGAAGGGTATGCCCAGACGTGGGTCCTGTGCTCACTACACCACTGGATTCAAGCTAGCCTGGCTGATGAAGGGTGATGCCCTGAGACCGGTCTCAGGATGCTTGTTTCCGGTCCAGGGAGGACCTGGCTTGGCAGTTCGGGCTGGACTGTTCCCACAAGGAACAGGGTCAAGACTGATTTGCATATGGCTGGGTCCAAACTGGGGTGGTGTGGTGAGCAAAAGAATGATGGATTAAGCCCAGATCCTTGTGACTGGGGGTGAATGTTTGCATTGTCCAGCATTCCGTCCATCAATTGTTTTTTTTTGCATATGTCGCCCTAAGTGAGAAGGGTATGCCCAGATGTGGGTCCTATGCTCACTACACCACTGGATTCAAGCTAGCCTGGCTGATGAAGGGTGATGCCTTGAAACTGGTCCCAGGATGCTTGTTTCCGGTCCAGGGAGGAACTGGCTTAGTAATTTGGACTGGACTGTTCCTACAAGGAACAGGGTCAAGACTGATTTGCATATGGCTGAGTCCAAACTGGGGTGATGTGGTGAGCAAAAGAATGATGGATTTAACCCAGATCTTTTGACTGGGGGAGAATGTTTGCATTGTCAGCATTCCATCCATCATTTGTTTGCTGTAACACTTTTCGCCCTAAGTGGGATGGGTATGACCAGACGTGGGTCCCTTGCTCACTGTGCCACTGGATTCAAGCTAGCCTGGCTGAAGAAGGGTGACATACTCTGAAACCAGTCCCAGGATGCTTGTTTCCGGTCCAGGGAGGACCTGGCCTGGCAGTTCGGTCTGGACTGTTCCCATGGGGCACAGGGTCAAGACTGATTTGCATATGGCTGGGTCCAAACTGGGGTGGTGTACTGGGCAAAAGAACGATGGATTTAACCCAGATCTTTTGACTGGGGGAGAATGTTTGCATTGTCAGCATTCCATCCATCATTTGTTTGCTGTAACACTTTTCGCCCTAAGTGGGATGGGTATGCCCAGACGTGGGTCCCTTGCTCACTGTGCCACTGGATTCAAGCTAGCCTGGCTGAAGAAGGGTGACATACTCTGAAACCAGTCCCAGGATGCTTGTTTCCGGTCCAGGGAGGACCTGGCCTGGCAGTTCGGTCTGGACTGTTGCCATGGGGCACAGGGTCAAAACTGATTTGCATATGGCTGGGTCCAAACTGGGGTGGCGTAGTGGGCAAAAGAACGATGGATTTAACCCAGATCTTTTGACTGGGGGAGAATGTTTGCATTGTCAGCATTCCGTCCATCATTTGTTTGCTGTAACACTTTTCGCCCTAAGTGGGATGGGTATGCCCAGACGTGGGTGCCTTGCTCACTGTCCCACTGGATTCAAGCTAGCCTGGCTGAAGAAAGGTGACATACCCTGAAACCGGTCCCAGGATGCTTGTTTCCGGTCCACGGAGGACCTGGCCTGGCAGTTCGGTCTGGACTGTTCCCATGGGGCACAGGGTCAAGACTGATTTGCATATGGCAGGGTCCAAACTGGGGTGGCGTAGTGGGCAAAAGAACAATGGATTTAACCCAGATCTTTTGACTGGGGGAGAATGTTTGCATTGTCAGCATTCCGTCCATCATTTGTTTGCTGTAACACAGTTATTTTTATAAGCATATTCTATGTCGAAAGCCTTAGTAATATGGAAGAACTCTCCCATATAACGTGCATTTTTACTACTCAAAACCTTATTTAGTTCCTTAATAACAGGTATTTCTGAAAACACTTAATCTATATTAGAATAATGATATTTGAGTTTCCCCGTCACGTAAAACAAACTTGTTAAGACACTGCAAGACACACCATACGTTAAAGGGAGGTGATGATACGTCACCCCCTCTGAGACACACGAAGGTAATTGCATGCACACATAACAATCACTCACATTCATCGTATTAATGTACTCATACAACATTTTAGTAAACACATTTAAAGAGAAATCACTAATTGACTTATCATGATGGAGAATGCTTCCATCCGATTGTTCTATGTTAGGATTAGGTGTTCATTTAGTAACATCATTCACCCTTTCACTTGTCACATCGTTAGTATTATTTCCATTATTAGTTACCATTAGGATGGGTACAAGGACTGTTAGTAATACCCACATGAATGTTGATAGCAAAACACTACATAAGCAAGTTTTAATACATCTACGTTTTAGACTAGATTTTGGATGTTCAGTCACCTTTTCTTTAGCCATTTTGTATTCTACCAAAAATATAAAAATGTTATCTAAATGTATAGATAAAACTTTAATAAAAATTTAAAATTTCTCGGAAAAAATAGTGTAATCCTACACTTCAGAATTTCTTCTTTACCCCTTTCTTTTATTTTTATTTTCTTTAGATCTAGAATTCTTTGCTTCTTCTCCCAACTGACAATGCTGCACCTTAGTTTTTGTCACAGTTCTTTTAAGGTGGTCTCAATTTACTTTCATCAACATGTTCAGTGTCTGATTTGTCTTTTTCTTCACTTGGATCTGAGCTTTCAATTTCTTCCAAGATTACGTAGGTCCATTCTGGTGCTGTATATTTTCTACTTGGAATTCCACCTGGGTTCTAAACACGATTTCCTCACGTGTTTCTTGATGAGAACCCACTCACCAGGACTCAGATCATGAGCTTAATTCGGCTGTGTTGTCGTGGCATCTTCTCCAGCCTGGCGAGAGACAGAACGCACCAGATCAGCCAATCCTCTGCAATAATCAAGCACTAGATCATCAGATATATTCATCAGTTTGTTCGCTAGTATGTATGCTTGTCTCATTGCTCTTCCCATTAGGATTTCATGTGGACTCAGACCCGTATTTTTGTCAGGAATGCTTCTAATACTCATTAGTACAAAGGGTAAAGCGTCAGGCCATTTCAGTGTTGTGGATGCACACACCTTTCCTAACCTAGATTTTATTGTGCCGTTTAACGGCTCAACCACTCCAGATGCTTCTGGTTGATAGGCACAATGCAGCTTCTGTTAAATCTGTACTGCTGCACAAATCATCCGAATTATCTCATTTTTAAAATGTGTTCCACTATCTGTCTCTAAGGTGACTGGAAATCCGAACCTAGGAATCAGTTCTCTCAGAAGTAATTTGGCGACAGTTAAGCTGTCATTCCTTCTTGTCAGATAGGCTTCCACCCAACGAGAGAACAAGCAGACAACAACTAACACATATTTCAGCCCATTGCATGGGGGCAGCTCGATAAAATCTAATTGGAGACAGGTAAATGGTCTTCCTGCTCTTCCAATTCATCCCCAACTGACAACTGTTTTTCTGCCTGGATTTTGCTTCTGACAAGTGATGCACCTCTGGCAAAGGCTCTCTGCAATGACCCTGAACCTTGGGTTATACCATGACTGCTTGAAGAGTCTGATCATTACATCTCTTCTAACATGTGCAATTCCATGATATACCCTGGCCATATGGGAGAGTAAAGAATCTGGCAAGACTGGTCTTTTGTCAAAATAGACCCACACTTCGTCTTCTGCTCGCTTTCTACAACCTGTATTTCTCCAAATTTCCTTTTCCTCATCACTTGCCTCTTCCTGCATCTGCCTCACTTCATCTCAAGTTTCATATGTGGTTGTAAACATAAGATAGCATTTGGTATTTTCCCTTTCCATTGGTCTGTTTAAGGCCATTAAATTTTGTGCACAGAAACGCGCTATTTGGTCAGCGTATCTGTTGCCCTTCGTCACATAATCATCTCATTATGTGCGGCACATTTGACCACTGCAATTCTTTTGGGCAATTGCAAAGCATCCAATAGTTCTTTTACAGTTTTGCTGTTATGGATAGGGGAACCCGAGGAAGTCAGAAATCCCCTATGCATCCAAAGCTGTCCAAAATCATGGACAACCCCAAACCCATATTGGCTATCCGTGAATATGGTCACCCTCAGACTTTTGGCAATTTTGCATGCTCTAATTAGAGCTATCAATTCAGCAATTTGAGCAGAGTTTACCCCTTTTAGAAAGGATGCTTCTAGAACTCCCGCTATGGTGCAAATAGCATAGGCAGTGCATAATTCACCTTTCTCATTTCTTAGACATGACCCATCCACAAATATTTCACAGTCTGCTTCTTCCAAAGGAACATCCTGTATATCAAACCTGGGTTTGGTGCACAGTTCTGTCACATCCAAACAATCATGATCCGCCTCCTCTCTTACTTCCTCACAACTAGAATTTGGCAATAGAGTTGCCGGGTTTACAGTTGTGCACCTCACCACAGTCACATTTTTAGCACCCAGAATCACTCTCTCGTACTTATTCAGCCGACTAGAGGTCAGGTATTGAGTCCAGGTTCGAGTTAAAGTGATCTCAACAGAATGTGGCACATACACTTTGACTGGATATCCCATCACAATCGCTTCACTTTGTTCCAGACTCACACATGTGGCGGTTACTGCTTTCAAACAGCCTTGTAACGCTGCAGCCACTGAATCCAAAGTAGCAGAAAAATATGCGACTGGATGTCGTGCCATTCCATGTTTCTGAGTTAAGACTGAAAGTGCACACCCATCTCTTTCGCAACAATACAATACAATACAAAATCCTTTGCATAATCTGGCATTCCCAATGCAGGTGCTCGACAAAGACTGTTTCTCAATTTCGTAAAGGCTTCCATACTTTCATCATCCCACACAATCGGATCTTTTACGTCTTTCTGTGTCAACCTCTGTAGAGGTTTTGCAATCAACGAGAACCCACAGATCCACTGCCTACAGTATCCAACCATTCCCAAAAACATTCGCACTTCCTTCTGAGTTTTAGGTGGGCTCATTTGTTTGATCACACTAATTCTTTCTGGTGTCACCTTTCTGACTCCCTTTTCTATTTTGTGTCCTAGGTACTGGACCTCTTGTTTACAGAATTGCAATTTTGCTGGTGACACTTTGTGTCCTCCTTCTGCCAAATGGTTCAGTAAGGCAATGGTATCTGTTACACATGCCTCTCGGGTCTTTGATGCCACAAGTAGGTCATCAATGTACTGGACCAAAACTGAATTTCCTGGCATGATCAAAGTCTCCAGACATCTTTTCAGAGTCTGGTTAAAGATTGAAGGACTCTCGGTATACCCTTGAGGAACTCGGCACCATGCCAAGACACGGTCTCCGAACCGGAACGCAAAAAGATATTGGCTCTCCGGATGCAAGGGAATCGAGAAAAATGCCTGGCGCAGATAAATCACTGTGTACCATTCAGAATCGCATGGAATTTGGTAAAGGATTACTGCTGGATTTGTTACTATGGGACAGCAGGGTACCACAATCTTATTAATCTTTCTCAAATCCTGTACTACTCTATATTTTCCGCTTGGCTTTTTAATTCGTATAATGGGCAAATTACAAGCACTACTCATTATTTCTCTCAAGATTCCCTGTTCAATCATTTTATCTATCACTGGGGTGACTCCAGCAATTACTTCTGGACTCATTTTGTACTGAGGAGTGTTTGGATACACAGCTCCCTCTTTCACTGTAACCTGAATCGGGTCTACATTTGTCATTAGGCCAATCTCTTTCCCCGTAAAGTCCCATACATCCGACCTCACTGTACTTCTAAGTTCTTCAGGCAAACTTTCTTCTGTGAGAAGTGAAAACAACTCATCCACTTCTGTCCCTTGCTTCGCTAACATCATTTTGAATTCAACATCCTCATCAGGTGTCTGAAAGGCAATACCAACTGGCGTACAGTAGATGGTACAGTTCATCTTGCATAACAAATCTCTTCCTAAGAGATTTACTAGTCTCGAGTCACATACCACAAACCGATGCATGTCTCTGAAGTTTCCAATATAAACTTCTATTGGATTTGTGACTGGGGTTCTAATATGCTTATTTGAGACTCCTACAACTTGGATAGTTTCTCCCGAGAGGGGTAGGTTTGGAATTTCTGCTGCTCTCACAGTAAAACGGGTAGCACCAGTGTCCACCAGGAATGTAATATCATTACCTTCCACCCTTCCTTCGACAAATGGACCAAAGATGTGCCAAGTACGCACTCTTCCTCCCCCCTCAGGCACCGTCATTGAGATGAGTCTGAATCATTCTCATTGCACTGCAACCAATATTGCGGAACCATTTGCACACTTTGATTCTTACCAATCTGGTCACCTCCATGAAATCCAGTGTTCACACCGTACCTCTGCACTTGAGCATTCACATTATTTGGAATAGGAGCTTTTGGCACCTGTAACTGTGGGGTAACTACCTGCTGCTGCTGGTTCATAACCACCTCATTCTGCATCTGTGGATTTAAATTTAGATTTACCCCATTATTCTTTTGAGCAGATCTACACTCATTCTTCCAATGTCCAATCTTTCCGCACGCATGACAGGGAAACTTCTTTCTAGCCTCTTCTTTACTCATTTTACCTCTACCTTTACCTCCATTGAGCACCTGACCATTTTGATTCTTTCCATTCATCTGATAACCTGTCTGAAAATTATTATTTACCTCTTGTTGCTCTGCTACCTTCACTTATGCCCACATAATTTTCTCCTTTAGTTTCTTGTGTCTTGATTCAATGTCATCACTACAATATTTCGCATACCTCAAAATTTCATCAATTGTTTTAGTCTGCCAACAAATCAAAAGTTGCTGAATCATATTACTAATCTCCGGTTTCAACCCAAACACAAAACGATACACAAAATGTCCCATATCTTTGTCTCCAATATTCTCAAATCCGATGTACTGTTTAAATACTTGCAACAACCTTTCATAGTAGTCATGCACTGACTCTTTCGGTTCTTGGGTCGTTCTGTCTATCTTAACCCAATCTGTTTCCTTAGGGGAAATTTTCCCTTTCAAGAAAGTGATTACTTGATTATATTTTTTCATTACCTCTTCGGATGGTGCACCTGTTTTAGGGTCTCTAGGATATTCTTCTTTTGGCCAATCGACAGTGATCTTACATTCTGTCCACAAGTCTGCTGGCACAACAATTTCAAACAACCCATCCAAATCCTTTAACAGAACCTTCGAGACCTTCACAAACCTTTCTACCTGTTTGTACCATTCAACTGATTTCTCTCTTAATCTGGGGAAATCGTTCGTAAAAGATAATATATCCTGCCTTGACCAAGGAACATGAACATATCCACCACCTGGTACTTCCCTCATCGGACACGCCCTTTCAACCTGTTCTGGTTCCTTTAATGGGAACATAGACACTCCTTTACTAGCTGCATTTTCCTTCTTTTTCACCCATCTACTTTTCCATTGATCTACATCTCTCCATTTCTTCAAAATATTCATCAATTCTTTTATCTGTAACCTTTTTCCAGACGCATTCAAACTCTCCAGCTCCTTTTCATAAATGCCAATCTATACGATTTCTGCAACACCTTTGACTTCTCTATGTCTATTCCATACTCACTAGCAGCTTCGGATATTTTCTCATGAAGATTCCTTGCTCTCCAAGTAATGCTTTTACACAAAAACAATCATTTATCATCTCGGTAAGTCCCTAATCTGTCTGGACTTATGGTACCAATAATCATCTCTTCCAAATCTACTTTCAATTGACTCAGATTTATACTCTGCGGTTGAGGTTCTCTTTTTCCATTCTTTTTATCCAATCATTCAATTCTTCTCATGAAAGACCTGTTGAACTCCCTGTCATTGGAGTGACATTTGTCCCTATTCTCCTTGTATTTGATTATATATCTCTTCTAGGGGTTTCCGTTATCATTTCACAAACCGGAAGATCTAACAATGTAATTTTGTGTCAGCCTGTCTATTCTCATTGACTACCGTTTCCATTCCACTCCTGACATTAATCCTTGGAACTGCTAATGTGTGTACTTTAGGTGTATACGGGTTTTCTCCAAACAAAGGAACTACAGGACCTATTGTAACCGGTACCGTCAATGCTTCTGCATTTAGACTCAACTGATTTATTTTCTGAATCTGCTTAACATTTTCCTTGTTTAGCATCTCAAATTCCTTTTCTCGCATTATCCTAGCCGTGTCTGCAATCTGTGGGATTAATGGATTTCGCATAAAGGGTGCATTCGGAGTCACTTCAACTGAATTTTCTTGATATGGCGGAGGTCTTTTGGTCATAATATCCTCTAATAACTCATCATCTGACTAGTTTACACCATCTCTTGCACTTGAAGTCTCTATGTTGTTCCTTTTCTCTTTACATTTACCTCCTGTCTGTTCGTCAGCAACTAAAACTGGGTACAAACCCTCGGTTACCACAACTCTCCTCCATCGTTTCATTGTGTCCTCTCTTCTCTCAAAAGGGTACTTAGACATTAAATTTCTGTATCTCCTACCTCCTCGATACTTCTCTCTTTCCATTGCTTCTACTTCCCATTCCTCTAATGCTTCATACTGTGTAGGTCTGGGATTCGGCTCTAATGAATTCATTCTATTTCTCAAATTCTGCAAAATCCTCATATTAAATGAATCATGCTGTGGAAAAGCTAAAACACCATCATCCTTTGTATACTCCACCCAATTCTCCAACCATGTACATGTATGATATCCTTGCTCTAACATCATATAGGAAGCAGGCGCTCCTGGAGGGGGAATAATAATTCCCTCTCTAGTCACAATCTGTTTATCCTTTTTGAAGATTTTCTTTATTTTCTCATGCAACTTCATTTTCCTGACTCTTTATACTAGCGTATTTCAACAAAACAAACAAGGAATCTTTCCTTAATTCTACTTATTCTATTTGTCTGTCCTCGTTCTATACCAGCGCATCACACACCTACCAACCAATCAGAACACACTACGTAAGCAAAATCTCAACCAATACTAGTGCGGCACACACCAACCAGCCAATCACAGTTCTGTGCACGCCAGCTGCCTGACCAATGCCAGCGCAGCTTTTCTGACGTCAGTATTACTCCTTCTACTGACCCTCCCTTTAAAAAGTGCTCTTAATCAAAAATTTGATTAGTAACAACACAAACCAATGCTACCTTGTCTGCTCCACTAAATAAAGAGATAGTTTTCACTCTTTCCAAGAAAGGTTTTCTTCACTACGAGTCCTAATAACGTCCAGCGCTATTTTACTCTTCAAACAAGCTCCGGGTGGACCTATTACTCCTCTAGGGTTAAGGCCAAAGTTTCGCAAGAGGACTTTTTGGTGTGAAAAGAAGTCTTGGTACTCCCCTGGGGATAAGACTAGAGTTTCGGAAGTGGACCCTTCGCTATTTCAGACACTCTACTCACATACGAAATTTCCCTAAATATAACACCTTCAGCCCTCCGTAGCTTTGGTATTATTTCAACAGACAAAGTACTTCTGCAGTGTGATTTCTTTACCACACTCTTCTTCTGCCTATTTCAGGCTAATTCAATTCCTGGGATTCCTCAGGTATCTCCGTACCTGTACTTCTAGACAACATAGAATAGGACACTAACTTTTTCGAGTTAAAACATATAATCAATAATCAATAATCATTACCAAACTAATCAATAACCAAACCGTCCTCTGCTACCAAGAAACTGATCCAGCATGAGGCCAATGCCTAATCAGGGGTCAATACTCAATAATATAGCAGAACAATGGCCCATATTCACCCAAATCCCTGATGCGCTGGGGTCAATTTTATAAAAGTTCAATTCTCTTCCTCCTAAAATTAATATATGGTATTTCCAAAATACTTATATATATCAACTCTTCATCTACTTGGTCGATGAACCAATTAGTTGAATAGTTGATGGTAATGATACTCCTTATCTGACTAATCATTCGATCAACTAAATAAAACACAGACTCTCGTTGAAGTTAATAAGTTTATCTCAAATCAAATGATAAAATGCTCAAAGCATACGGTTACAAGTGCAAACAATGAACTCACAAAGGGAGAGAACATCAGCAATTCAAAATAGAGACAAACTCATCAATCAAATAATGACATTGTGCATGAAAGAGTGGATAGATAAAGAGAGAAAAGCTTCAGGGACAAAATACATTCACAGATAAATTATGCAAGAACAAGTCAGAATAATACAAACCCGACGGATTTGTAGAAAACCACCCCTCAGGCCTAAGTGGTGGTGGGGATCCCCTGAGATAGAGTCAGGGGCCAAAAATTTCAGGGACAGGAACAGGACAGGACAGGAACAGCTAGGCCTCTCTGCAAACCGACGAACTGCAACGCATCTCCCCTCTCTCAGCCTCTCCTAACGACACCATAACCACACCCCTAAAGGCACGCCAGTTATACCCTAAAACCTACATGTCCGTCCCACATCAGTTGTAACATTCAGCGTAACTAAACGGTTGATTGGTGGACTTTGGGGGGTGGTATGTCACACCATGGTGACTTCACTAATATTTGGGCTTATTCATTGTTTTATGCCTATTCTCATGAAATCATATTCGCTCCGTTCACATGCTCTGGTCCCTGTTACAATTGTATACAAATCTAAGCAATGTCTATGGAAGGAGTCCTTCTGTCCCACGGTCTGTCACATCGCTTGGCAGACGATCATCACATTGGACTTCAACCCTTTCATTTCTTCTGCTGTGCTCAGCGCTTCAGCGTGCCTTTGTCAGAACATCTTACTCATTTATCCAACCCCGCCTTCATTCGGCCAACTTAAGGAAAAAATGGAGCCTTATCCAGCTCACTATAGCAAATGGAAAATGAACATTCATTAATTATATGAGAATGTAGTTTTCACTGTTTACCACCCATCTTTGCACTATTCCCTGTTAACGTTTTTCTAGCATAGCTTTATGCAAAACGATATTATTTATTAATTCAAAGCAAGCTGCAACATGCAAACTACGAAATGCACATGCGGCCTAGTCATGCATTGTTTCTCGTTTCTTTCAAAGCATAATGTAAATACGGTTTTAGTTCTTTCATGCGTCATCTCATGTTAGGGCATGCATGCACAAAGCAGTTTCCCCTGTGTTCATGTAAGGTGCACGTTAATTTTTTATTACTACTTACTGTTAGTACGTATTATGGGGGTATTCATCCGAGCAGGTTTCTTTTGCGAAATCCTGCTCCATCACCACCATCACACATCTACACATGCACCATCATACCTTACCACTCACCATCATACAAAAACATAACCACCACCATACATCCAGACACCTTCATATGGCCTCACAGACTCCAACATACGTACACTTCCATATCATAAATCATCTCCCACCACTAAACGCCTACACACCCACAATCCCACACAGCAAAATACACCAATAGACCCACCATAAAATGCAGATACCCACCATCATACAACACAGAAACTGTTATATGCCCACCCCACCACGATTATACACCACCGAATCCACCATCAAATGCCCAAACATGTCCTAAAACATCAACACAATCACCGTCGAACAGCCACGCTACTACTGTTTATTTATTTGCATCCTTATATAGCGCACCTGGGCCAAGTGATATGAGGGTAGTTTACATTTCAACCATGAAACTAAGACAACTTGGGATTACATCGAGATTGGGAAAGGGCAGCATCTATAAAACTTACAGATTTATTTTAAGTGCATGGTTACAGAAGTGGTCACAGAAGTAATGTGGAACTTGTGTTAGGAATTGTTTAAAAAGATGAGCTTAGAGCTGTTTATTGAAGATTGTTGACAACCTGAAGATTGTCTGAGTACATGACGGCCATCTGGTGACCGCCCATTGTGTTGTTGATCGGGGAATCCAAAGCTTTGCGTTCAACTATAGATAGATTCTCTTTCTTCTGACCATGCTTGACATTATCCATCACATCTAGTTCTGCCACAACTAGATTGTGAAAGGTGTCTATCCGGTTACCTGGATGCAGAGCTGGACAAAATTTTGACTGGTTTTTAAACTTAGTATTAAGATGTTTGTCTGTATAGATGCCCATTTCTTCCAAGATCTGGGCATCAGATAGTTCTGTCTCATCCATCTCATTTGCCAGCCAATAGGTGGTTCTTAGATTTTGCACTTCTGAAATTGTATATTGGTCATTCTGCTCTGCAAAGGTTACTTGTCCAGTTGTGTTGTCTTCAACGTTATTGGTCACTTGTTTACGATTTTTATTTTTTTATTTTAGCTTCCGTATGTATTTGTACATATCTATCCTAGTTTCTACGGGGTCGTAATGTCTTTCAGGACAGAACGAGAGATCTTTATTAAGAAGACTTTGTTCTGCATCCGTTAATGTGTGTTTTGACAGGTTAATAATCAGGTCTGGTTCCTCTTCTTTGTGAGCATTTTTTATGTCTTCATTGTTGTGCGATTACGCAAATGGTACCCCTTTGCTTTTTCTGGAGCCTCTTCTTGTCTTGCGCTGTTTTCCCTGTTGCCTGACATTCCTCTTCCTCTTGCCCATGCATACCTGGTTCCACGTCCTCGTCCCCTCCCTCTCGGGAGGGGAAGAGGACGTGGAACCGGGTATGGAATTTTTAGGGTTTAGGGGTGGTAAGGGGTATAGGGTGGTAAAGGTACTTTTTATAGAGTTTAGGGGTGGGTAGAGGTCATGGGTGGTAAGGGTGTTGTTAGAGTTTAGGGGTGGGTAGGGTTATTGGGTGTTAAGGGTGTTTTTAGTGTTTAGGGAGGGTAAGGGTATAGGGTGGTAAGGACTTTTTTAGATTTTAGGGGTAGGTAGGGGTATAGGGTGATAATGTTTTTTTTTAGGTTTTGGGAAGGGTAGAAATATAGGGTGGTAAGGGATTTTAAGAGTTATGAGGTGGGTAAATAAAGAAATAAACAAAAAAAATTAAATTTAAAATAATTTAAAAAGAAAAGGGGTTACAATTTGTGATATATACATATGTATATATATATATATATATATATATATATATATATATATATATATATATATATATATATATATATATTCCAACAAAGCAGTCCTCGGCGGGGGGCATGCAGATTAGCTGGTGCTCACGGCGAGAAAGGACAAGTCTCGCAAAATACTTCTCACCAATTGAAAAAATACGTGGCACTCTCCTTGGGTTATTCAACTGTTTATTCATTCCATCACTTTCCTCCTCCTATGCGTTTCGACCATCACGGTCGTGATCACGGTAGTAAACCCAGTCCTGTTTTAATTTTCACTATTTATACTGAATCTCCACTCCACCCATAATGAGGCATTGTGGGATTCGTAGTACACATTTTACAAACAATTGTTCCTTCATTAATCTTTTAACTGTGAATGGTCAGAGCGATATAGTGCAAAGCCTAATTGGTTATTAAAACAATATCACATACTGTCACTGATATATAAATGTGTTACATCACTATTCATTTGCTGCTAGCATCCTGTCGGATTTTGCGAGCACAGCATTGGTATGTTGTTGTTACAGGGAGTATTATTTAACAACTGCCTGTTTAACAAGTGATTGTTCCCTATAACTCTCTTCACCTTGGGAATTTAGGGAATTTGATTTCCTAAAATTAATTACATGTTTTGTGAACAAATCCTAAGTGTCCCGTTCTGCTGTATAAGGCTAAGTGCCTACATATCACATCAGTCTGTTTCTGCATCAATATTCCACTCTTAGGCAATTTGCAACGATCACCCATTCACATCAAAAATGTTACCACTGGTACTTAAGTGATCATCATATATCTTACATTAATATTAAATTGGATTCCAAAACTTTTGTGTTCACATTGGGTCATTAATAAAAATTTAGATGGTTAATACAGATTTCAATGTCAGCTTGTTTATTTACATTCATTGTCATAGATGAATGTACATCTCTTCGTCCCCATTGAGTCCCTGCGGGATCTTGGTTCTAAATCTAATGATGAGTTTGGATTCCAGGCGTCTCAGTTTTAAGGTCCTGTTGCCTTCCCTCTCATGTGGTTGCACTGTCACCAGGCCTGAATATTTCATGTCCATCCATGTCTTTCCTTCGTGTGTTTGCATGTGTTTTGCGATTGCATATGTCATATCATGATTTTGTATTGCCCTGATATGCTCCAGGATCGGCTTTTTTAATGGGCATATCATGCTCCCTATGTATCTTTTTCCGCAGAAGCACTCGATTAGATACACTACATATGTAGACTCACACGTGATTGCCTCTTTGATGTTAAACATTTTGCCCCGTGGATCCTCGATTGTCTTTAGATTTCTTCCGATCTTACATGCCTTGCAGCTGTTGCACTTCCCAAAGCCTTTCTGTCGGCTCTGTAGCCACGTTTTTGGTTTTCTCAGTTCAAAATGGCTGTTCACCAATGTGTCTGATAGAGATGGCGCTTTTCTATATGATATTAATGGGCGTTCTCCTAGTTTTGCCCCAATATCCGGATCTTTTTCAGGACATTCCAATATTTGGATAAAATTCTCTGGATTTTGAAGGTCTCCTTGCTATATGTTAAAATCATCCGTGGTAATCCATCCTGTGGTTGTGTTTCTCTCTTTTTGGACTGTTTTCTGTTGTCAATCAGAGTCTGTGCTCTAGTTATTCCTCTTGCTTTTGCCTCCCCATGTTGAATGTCACTATATTTGTAACCTCTCTTAAGAAATCGCTGTTTTGTTTCTATGAACTTCGATTCCATTTCCTTTACCTCTGAGCAGTTTCTCTTCATCCTGATGAACTCCCCATAAGGTATGCTTCTCTTAAGGGATTGCGGATGAAAGCTCGAGCCATGGAGCACGCTGTTTGTGGCTGTGCTCTTTCTGAAGACTGTTGTGTGTATCTTGTTGGACTTGATATACATTTTTGTATCTAGAAAGTCAATCTCCCTGGGGTTAATGTTGTGTGTAAATTTCAAACCCACCTCATTGTTGTTCAAAATCGCTATATATTCCAGGAATTCCGCTTCGGTACGTCTCCATGGGAGAAATAGATCGTCTATGAAGCGCAGCCAGAGTGCCACTCTGGCTGTATATTGGTCATTCCCTTCTCTCCAAGCTATGTTTTTCTCCCACCAACCCATCATAAGGTTGGCATAGATTGGAGAGAAGGAAACTCCCATTGCAGTTCCGCAGCTTTGGGAGTATAATATCTTGTTGAATATAAAGATGTTGTTCTTTAGACATAACTCTATCATTTCAGTTAACATAGCGGTGTGTTGTAATTCTCCTATGGGTCTTTGTTTGAGAAAATATGGGACAGCCTTTATTCCTATTTCATGACTAATCGAAGTGTAAAGAGAGACAACGTCAATTGTCACAAGTAAGTAATCTTGTTGCCAGTTGGTTTCCATTAAAACTCTAAGGAAGTCTCCTGTATTTTTGATATAGGAACTTAAAGTAGGCACTATTGGCGCTAGAAAGTAGTCCACATATGATGCCAAGTTCTCGTACAGTGCCCCACAGTTAGATATTATTGGACGACCTGGAGGTTTATTTAGAGTCTTATGTACCTTAGGCAGGAAGTATATGGTGGGTATCACCGGGTTCCCATTCATCAGGAATTTCTTTTCTTCTTCACTTAATAATCCTCTTTCATGCCAATTGTTAGATTTGGGGGTCTCTAGTTGGCAATGGTTTGCACCTTTGTCCAAATAGGGACCCTTGCGTCTAGTCAGGGTAAGGGGCTACACTCCTAAAATAACCCCTGCTCACCCCCTTGGCACGAACAGGCAGGCTTATCTCAGAGGCAGTGTGTAAAGCATTTCTGAACACATACAGTAATACAGTGAAAACACTACAAATGGACACTATACCAGTTTAGAAAAATAAGTAATCTTTACTAGACTTAACACAAGGTCAAACGACAAAAATCCACAATACTGTAATCAAAAATGAGTCTTTAAAATGGTAGAAATAGCTTAGTTCAATGTAGATGATAAATGCGACACTTTACTCTCAAAGTACCTTGGATGCATCACGCAATACAAACAAAAGGGTCGCAGGGAAGTTGATGCGCCGTTCCTTACACTCAGTGGAGTGGATGCGTCGGTTCCTTACTGCTGCGCAGGGGAGTTGAGGCTCGCTTCCTTACTGTGTGGGGAGTTGATGCATCTGTTTCTTACTGTGATCCGGTGCGATGCGACAAGTTGGCGCCTCGATGCGATGACGATCCGGTGCGATGCGACAAAATGGCATATTGGTTATGATGCAACAACGTAGATGCGATGCGTGCACCCCCGACGGCCGTGCGGCGACTCGGTGAACTTCTGAGCCGCGACAGGCCCTGCGACACGCTTCTCCTGTGATGCGACGGCGACCTCTGTGGCGGCAACACGCTACTCCGGTGATGCGACACGCTTCGTCGGTGATGCGACGGCGAACAGCGGTGGCGGCAGCACGCTTCTTCGGCAATGCGATGGCAACTGCTGCGACGGCAACTGCTGTGGCGGCGACACGCTTCTCCTTGTTGCGTCGCGCTTTAAGCTCCCAGCAACACGCAGTCTTCAAAAGGGCCCAACACAACAGCAGGCATCTCTTTGCAGGTAGAATTCCCAGCAAGGGAATTCAGGGGAGCTGGTTGGTGAAGTCTTGTATCCCTGAGACTTCAGGCAGGAGGCAAGCTCAATCTTCAAGCCCTTGGAGATCTTCTTCAAGATGATGAAAGTACACACAAAGTTCATTTCTCCTTTCTTTGGCAATAAAGTAATCACTGCAGGCCAACCCCAACAGCACACAGCACAGGGGTAGTCTCCTCCTTCAGTTTCCTGGTTCTTCTCCTCAGCAAAGGTTCGTCTTGATTCCCAGAAGTGATCTAAAGTCTTGGAGTCTGGGCCCCAATAGTTATACTCAAAAAGTATTTGTTCTCTGGAGGCAGAGAGTGTCTGTGCCTGACCAAAACCAGTTCTGTGCAGCTTCCTGGCAGGAGGTGGAGACAGCATTGTTTGAGAGCAGACCTGGCCCAGGTAGCTGAAAGGAAATCTCCTCCCCTACTCTCTATTCTATGAGGTCTCAGGGAGTGAAAGAAAATCCCCGCCCCTACTCTCTATTCTATGAGGGCTCAGGTCAGTGAAAGGAAGTCTCCTCCCCCTACTCTCTATTCTATGTGGGTCCTATTCAGCCCTGCCCTGACCCATCAGACTGCTGGAGCCAAAACCCTCTCCAGTCCCCTGTCACTCACAAACCAGACAGTGAATACACAACCTTAGCAGAGGCACACTGGAAGGTTAGGCAAGAAAATACCTACTTTCTAAAAGTAGTATTTTCAAACACAGAATGTAAAAATCACCCACACTAAAAGATGTATTTTAACATTCTGAGTTCAGGCATACCAAACTCGAATTTCTACCTTGTTCCCTGGGTCAGTTAGGATTATAAGGTGTTATAATCAAACTGCCCATTCTGACCTATGGGAGCAGGTAGCCTTGCAATAGTGAAAAACGAAATTGGCTGTAATTCACTATCAGGACATGCCACACACACCAGGGCATGTCCTACCTTTCACATACAATGCACCCTGCCCTAGGGCCTACCTTAGGGGTGACTAACATGTAGAAAAGGGAAGGTTTGGGGACTGGCAAGTGGGTGCACTTGCCAAGTCGACATGGCAGTCCCAGACTGCACACAGGCTCTGCAATGGCAGGCCTGAGCCATAGTTTACAAGCTGCTTCTGTGGGTGGCACATCCAGTGCTGCAAGCCCACCAGCAGCATTTGATTTACAGGCCCTGGGCACACACACGGTGCACTGTACTAGGGTCTGACAAGTAAATCAAATAATCCAATCATGGAATCACTAATCCATACAACAATTTACAATAGGGAGCACTTGCACTTTGGCACTGAATAGCAGTGGCAAAGTGCCCAAAGCATCTAGACCAGCAAAAACATAGCAAAACACAGGAGGCAACAGCAAAGAAATGGAAGGGAGACCCACCCCAATGGTGCCAGGTCTAACACCAATGTTGTAGTTTGATATTTAATCCTACTACTAAATCATTGATGGGATTAATTGTCAAAACTTCATAATGTTTGCTGTTGTTTAATTGGCGCATCGCCTCCTCAATGTAGTCTTTCTTTTCCATAATCACTATGTTGCCACCTTTGTCCGCTGGCTTTATTTCAATCATAGTGTTGTTGTTCAGGGAATCCAAAGCTTTGCGTTCAACTATAGATAGATTCTCTTTCTTCTGACCATGCTTGACGTTATCCATCACATCTAGTTCTGCCACAACTAGATCGTGAAAAGTGTCTATCCGGTTATCCGGATGCAGAGCTGGACAAAATTTTGACTGGTTTTTAAACTTAGTATTAAGATGTTTGTCTGTATAGATGCCCATTTCTTCCAAGATCTGGGCATCAGATAGTTCCGTCTCATCCATCTCATTTGCCAGTCCATAGGCGGTTCTTAGATTTTGCACTTCTGAAATTGTATATTGGTCATTCTGGCCTGCAAAGGTTACTTGTCCAGTTGTGTTGTCTTCAACGTTATTGGTCACTTGTTTACAATTTTTTATTTTTTATTTTAGCTTCCGTATGTATTTGTACATATCTATCCTAGTTTCTACGTGGTCGTAATGTCTCTCAGGACAGAACGAGAGACCTTTATTAAGAAGACTTCATTCTGCATCCGTTAATGTGTGTTTCGACAGGTTAATAATCAGGTCTGGTTCCTCTTCTTTTTGAGCATTTTTTATTTCTTCAATGTTGTGCGATTGCGCAAATGGTACCCCTTTGCTTTTTCTGGAGCCTCTTCTTGTCTTGCGCTGTTTTCCCTGTTGCCTGACATTCCTCTTCCTCTTGCCCGTGCATACCCGGTTCCACGGGCAAGAGTAGTACTACAAAATTTACTACAATGTGCTATTCATAAACTGGACTATTGTAGTGATTTACACTTTTGTAGTAAGTCCCTACCTCCATTATTTTCTATGGCAGGGTGTTGCAGTACCAGTGGTTGGCCATGTGCAGTGCTGGACTTACCTCAAAAGCGTAAGCTACTACAAAAGCTTAAATTACTACAAAAGCACAGATGGGGAATACCGAAAAGTTGTAACCTTAGTCAAAAGTGTAAACTTACTCAAAAATGTAAGATACCTTTGTGAATCAGGCCCAGAATGTTTGCGGCGAGCCCTAGATGACCTGAATTTGGATGACCAATAGACATATCAAACAAAGCAAATGCTCAGGCGATACTGTATAACTGCTCATTCAAAAATACCCTCTGGTCTTTATTGTTCTCCACATCTACAAAAAAACAGTGCTGGTCCCAGGACCCTTTCTTAAAACACTAACAGGTTTCCCTTCTGTCTGTGTACAGCTGTTTATCCGACACTCTTCGTTCTGCCCTGTGCTGCTGTGATTCTGATGATCCTGTGCTTCATTGGAGCTATGATGTTCAGAAGCAGCCAGAGACACCACAGGCTTCTAGTGGAGGTATTTTCCTAATTAAATTTGCAGACTGTAAGTAATGATTGAAAGAAGAGCTTTTCTTGTAGATATTGCTTGATTGACTGTTAAGTTTGTGCTTCGATGTTCCTAATTTACAGATACGTTTATATTTAGTATATCTGAGTATCAGACGGGTATAATATTGACATCTTTTTTCTGTACATGGCCTAAATATTAGTTGGGTACATTGACATAGTGCAGCTCTTGGTAAAATACACTTATCAGATCTCTGGGGTAAAAATGTGGCCATCAGTTTGTTTGTCTCTGATGCTTGTATGAGGGTGGTGGATCTGTTCCAAAACTTTCAGAAATAAATTAAATCATAATTCCTGTTAAAGTCCTACTACAATAGCATATAGTGAAAAATATCTAAATCACAACAGCCACAGGGCTACATAAATAAAATTAGGAAAAACTTTTTTCTGAAGTCCTTGAAGCAAAGGTGTCCATTGATAATATACCAAGGGACATTCATGGCAGGTCTTATAGGATAATCACTTGCTGCGTAAATTATTTCAATTCAGGTGGTTTGTGTAGATTTGTTTTTTAATCCTATCCAAAATTTGCATAATTTCCAGTGTAGAAATTACAATTAAATACAAGTGAGCAAAGTAAGGTGAAATGCTTAAACAGCATGTTGTGCTATTCATTTTAGCATGAAATGCACCCTCACATCTATTTTGCACACTAGGGTGCATTTTGGGCTAAAAGAACAGCACATAATCTTGAGTGATGTGAACCAGAGGCTCCTGCATTCTGTTTGTTCATGTTGTTCCCGTGCTTCAGAAATAGAGCGGCAGACTTATCATGGTATTGCGCTGCCATTACGTTGTGCATGGTGTTGCAAGGGCACTGCAATACCTAAGTTAGATTAACCAAGCAACGCAAGGCCACCTTGCGTTGCTTGGTAAATCTGGAGTAACTGCAAGGCAGCGCAAGTCCTTGCTTTGCATTACTCTGCCCTAGAAAGGCATTCCATGGGTGGTGCATGGGTGTTCCCATGCACCCACCCAGGGATTTTAGCGCATTCCCCGATTACTAATACTGGTAAACCTGGAACTGCGTGAAAATGCTATTACACCTTCCCAGGCGAGCCACAACTACGTGAAATATCTTTATTTCTAAGCTCTGTGTCCTCTTTCTAAGTGTGCTGCATTGTGCTGCATTGTGCAGCACGCTTAGAAAGAGGAAAAAGCCTTAGAGGATTGATTTTGTGCAGGAAGGTGTCTCTTCCTGCACAAAAAAACAATCCTGGCTGCCCACACAGGCAGAAAACAGGAATGTGCCATGGCGCATTCCTGCCCTCTCCCTTTCATGCAAAGCAGCGCAGCAAGTTGTTTCGCTGCGTTGTGTGGCGTAAAAGAATGATAAATCTTGCCCAGGATTTTTACCCCAACGCAATCTCAATTATGCAAATGGTGTAATGGCATAACGTCTGACTTTTCACTTAATAAGTACATCACAAAATGCCAGAAATTATGAAAAACTACACCCTCATAGGCCTCCAAGGCCTATTTTCTATGTAGATATTGTGCCGATATGGAATTGAGTTGGAATTCCTGACAGGAACAAGGTGCAGGAAAGGGGAGTCAGTATTCATAAGAAAACATTGAGGGCAAAAGTGTGATATATAGAAAGGAAAGAAACCTCTTGATAATGAGTGCTATTGTAAAGTGAGACCCCTGTGCAAACACCTGTTTGAGCAGAGATCTCAATTACGAGAGGTTAGATGTTTAAACGCAGCGAGGGTGATTTTTCCGGATCGTCCTTTGCTGTGCCCTGATCCCTGTTGTTGGGAGTGCGCTCCTTGCCGGATTTGCTGCGCTGCTGGTGGCCTGCTGTGTGGAAACGCTCTTGTGCTGCCGGTCGGGTCGTGTGCTGCCTCATCACCCTGGGAGAGGACTACAACCCCCAGGGTGCACCATCAACACTGCAGCTGCCGCGAGTGAGGGGGAGGCGTGGTCATCGCTCATAAAGCGCTGCCTCTCCCCCGCGGCGAGGGTGATTTTTCCGGACCGTCCTTTGCTGTGCCCTGATCCCTGTTGTTGGGAGTGCGCTCCTTGCCGGATTTGCTGCCCTGCTGGTGGCCTGCTGTGTGGGGACGGTCTTGTGCTGCCGGTCGGGTCGTGTGCTGCCTCATCACCCTGGGAGAGGACTACAACCCCCAGGGTGCACCATCAACACTGCAGCTGCCGCGAGTGAGGGGGAGGCGTGGTCATCGCTCATAAAGCGCTGCCTCTCCCCCGCGGCGAGGGTGATTTTCCGGACCGTCCTTTGCTGTGCCCTGATCCCTGTTGTTGGGAGTGCGCTCCTTGCCGGATTGCTGCCCTGCTGGTGGCCTGCTGTGTGGGGACGCTCTTGTGCTGCCGGTCGGGTCGTGTGCTGCCTCATCACCCTGGGAGAGGACTACATCCCCCAGGGTGCACCATCAACACTGCAGCTGCCGCGAGTGAGGGGAGGCATGGTCATCGCGCATAAAGCGCTGCCTCTCCCCCAGCGGCGAGGGTGATTTTTCAGGACCATCCTTTGCTGTGCCCTGATCCCTGTTGTTGGGAGTGCGCTCCTTGCCGGATTTTCTGCCCTGCTGGTGGCCTGCTGTGTGGGGACGCTCTTGTGCTGCCGGTCGGGTCGTGTGCTGCCTCATCACCCTGGGAGAGGACTACAACCCCAAGGGTGCACCATCAACACTGCAGCTGCCGCGAGTGAGGGGGAGGCATGGTCATCGCGCATAAAGCGCTGCCTCTACACCCGCGACGCGGGACGTGCGCGGGTCGACGCCCAGACGAAGGCCGGACCAAGGGCGGGCCCGTCTGAGCCCGTCAGAGGCCGAAGGAGGCCGGGCTGGGCCACACCACTTGGTTTGTACTCTGGGCAGAACTGATCTACTACCTCTCACAGGCCCTTGTTGTGGAAGCTAGTGCCCCGACCTAGTCTTGTGTCTGGAAGCCTGTGGCTCAAGGTTTAGGAGTATTATCTTATTGTATTGTGTGTAATATAAACAGATAAAACAAAAATTAAATTAATAAATTCTCCACGGTATTATGGCGCAGAGGGAATTACCCAAGAAGAAATTGCTAGCAGGTCAAGGGATGGTAGGGACTCTTGATGCCTTTCTCCAGAGGGCTGAGACAGTCCTTATCCACGAAATTGCCCTTACCGAGCGTAGGCTGTCTTTTGCACCTCATCCCCCTCTCCTACAACACGATACTTCTGATTGTACAAACACGGGTGACCATCTTATTCCCGCCTCTTCTGCCAAGTCCCCCTTACCGTTAACAATCATTACCTCGCCTGCCCAGGCTCCTGTGCTAAGTGCTGCCCCACTTACAAGTGATATGGTCGTTAGATCCAAAGTGCATACTAGGAGCCAAATAAGTAAGTCTACACAAGGGGGCAGTTGTTTACCCCAGTCCAAGAAACGGAAAGGGCCTGGTCCTAGCAAACAATCCTACCCATTATCTAAAAAAGGGCACAGAGGCGCAGTAAGAGAGGCTGTTGAGGAAACGGAGGATATAGCTGGAAATTTAGCGGTTAATACCGCGTCTCCTCCATTACTTTTACCCTCGCTGTTACCCGATGTAAATGAAGGGTTCTGGTCTAAATTGGGTGACATTGTATCAGTTTTATTGAATCCACTGATGCAAAAGTTGTCTAAATTGGAAATGGAAATTGATAAACTAACACGTATCATTTCCCCAGATTTGCAAAAGCAGCCAACCGTCGAGTATACTTACTCTTCTCAGCCAACTCAGGCTAAATCCACCTGCTCTAAGTCTATTCAGCATACCGGGTCGAATCGTAGTCCTAATAGTGAATCCACTAACATTGGGTTAGGTCTTGTTGCCGCTCTCCCTGCAATTACTCCTATGAGTAAAGACACCACTTGTGTGGGGGCGTCATTATCAAGGGTCATAGACAATGACCTAGTCCACATTTCAAGCACACAAGAACAGTGCCAAAATACCTCAAAAACATCTCTCCCTAACAAGCACAAACATGTACGCGCCGAGGAAATACAGTTCCAAAGGAATATGGGCGCTAATAGTAAATCAGGGAGAGAACAGACAGGAAATGATGTACTCGACCTGCCCCGGCAGCCTTACCTTACACGATAGTACTAGCTAATGTCCCCAAATTGCCCCCGGGAGCACCGGAACATTGGTTTAGCTTGAAAAACAAATGTCTTTATGAATTAAATAGGAGGACTAGGCTAGGAAACTTTCTTTTCTCCAACTTCAAAATGGCGAGACGGGTTGGCTGGGTGGGGAATTCAATCAAGTCTTGAGAAGGTGACTGCGTCGTAGTCTCCTTCGGATCACCTGACTTAGTCCATGCGATTTTAGAAAGGGCAGGCAATTGGTCATTGGCACATACATGGATCAGTGTTTTGCCCCTTGGATATTTTTACAAACATTACCGTGCGACACAGGCACCATTCGGGGAGTCCCTAATGGGGGGGCAGAGGTAGCTAGATATACAATTCCCGTCAACAATCAGTTTGATGTTTTCAACCCTTGAGACGAAAACGATTGACTGACCCCGCTGATCCTTTTGGATAGTGGAAGACTCGAGAATGTAGGTAGGGCAAAGGGTATTTTGAACGAAGTCCAACCCAATTTTAGAGTGGAAGATTTGGGGATTCGTTATTTCAAGGAGGCGATAGGGGTCCTAACTGCGAAACATAACATTGGTAGCCCACATTTGGAGCCTTTGTATACCTTGGACACACCCATCAATGTGTTACCTTTAGATTCCCCGAGCGCCGATAGTGCTCTAACTTACAAGTCACAGGATGTTCACCCCTATACTGGCCAAGTAGTCAGTAATTTTCTAAATATGGTCACCGAGGAGAGAATTGTTAATATCGAGGAGGGAACTGTTAATACAGTCGATGGTGCTGCAGATGTTTCTGAGGGCGCTCCCGTTGGTGGAAACAGGACCAACGACTGTTTAACCTTACTATCCTGGAACCTAGCATTGATACACTCTAAACTTCAAGATCCTGAATGGTTTACTGCTTTGGGAAATATTGATATCTGTGTATTCCAAGAAACGTGGGCCGTAGATAAGGTGTTTATTAATGGTTACACCTCATATTGTGTGGATGCCCTCCCACCTAAAATGTCAGGTAGGGCCAGTGGCGGATTGTTAATACTGGTTAAAAACACCGTAGCCTGTAGGTATAAGCAACTTTCAATAAACTCACCTGATATCATGGGCATCCAGCTTACATTTCCGTCTGGCCTAGTCCTAACCGTGTTAAATGTTTATGCCAGGTCAGAATCTTTTAATAGCGAATCCTTAGTAGTTTCATTATTAGATGATCTAGTGGAGGGTTTCCAAGCGAACTCTAAAATTATAGTCGCTGGGGATTTTAATGCCACGTTCGAGCCCTCCACTCTATTAAGTGCTTCACTCGAAGAGGAGGACGAGATTTGGGGTATCCCCAATATGGTAGCTGGTAAACACGGTCAACGCTTCTCAAATGTTTCATTACAGATTGCTTCCCTTACTGCTGGTAGGAGTCTGAGTGCCTGTAATGGAAGAACTCCATCTGACATAGGACGAAAGGCTACTTTTAAGAGGGGTGCCTACACAAGCATCATAGATTATATCTTTGCCGATGTTAGAATATGGTCATTAGTGGAAGATATGATCATTGAACCTAGGATAGATAGTGACCATAATTCTTTGCTTCTTAAACTGAAGGGCAAGGACTTGGATAGGGATGTTCATTGTTATATTTCCAAATGAATAGAACCATGCCCAACTAACAACCGTAGAAGAGTCACATGGTCTAAAATTCAAGCAGACCAGGATCTCCACGCTAAAATATACAAGTTCCTAGTGGCCTCATTAACTAATATGTGTAGCCACAAGGGGAGTATGGATTTGCCTGATGTCCCGTATGTTATTACCGCACATGAGGAACTTTTTAAAGCCCTACAATCAGTCTTCTCAAAATATAGTCGTGTAGGAAGGCCTTCCAGCGTAAGGGATCGCAGCTGGTTTAACGACGACTGCAAGAGAGTGAAGAAGGAACTACAATTAGCAGTTAGAGAGCGCTCCAGATTGGATATAATTTCTGCTCGTAACATTTATAGAGTAGCACTCAGCAAAGCCAAGCGTGAATACGCTGACACGAACTGGAATGATTTTGTCCTAGCAGCCCAAGCCAGAGATAGTCGTATGTTTTGGCTTATTGTATCTAAGGGCAATGTGGAGAACCTTACTTCCAATAACCATCATATCCAACAGGAAGTCTGGGTGGATCATTTTTCGAGTTTATATTCTGATGATAAGGTCATTATGGACCCATACATTGATTTGGCTACTCCAACCATAGTCAATACTGTTTCTGATGAGACCACAAATAATCCTTTGTTAGCTTTTAGCCTAGAGGACACTGTGTCTGCAATTGGTAAACTAAAAGCAGGCAAAGCCCCCGGTCCTGATATGATACCGGGGGATCTGTATAAATCAGAACCCACGATATGGGGACCATACATAAACCTTCTGTCCAACTGTATACTGGCTGGTGGGGACATTCCTGATTCTTGGAGGGGAGCAGAGGTAATAACTATTTTTTAAAAAGGTGATCCAGCTGTCCCCTCCAATTACAGACCCATTAGTCTAATAGATAATCTACAGAAGATCTTTGCCAGGCAAGTTCTAGACAAACTCCAAGAATGGATGGACGCTAATATGGTTTTGTCTCCTGCCCAAGCGGGCTTCCGAGCTAAAATTAGCACGTGCGACCAGGCTTTCAGGTTTTCCCTGATAGCATGGAAGTACGTGCTACTTAGGAAACAGCGGCTCTATGTAGCGTTTGTGGACCTGCGAGCCGCGTTCGACTTGGTTCCGCGCAATTTGTTGTGGAAGACCATGCTTGACCAAGGTGCCCCGGAAAATTTGGTGTCTATGATTGCCAGATTGCACAAGGATAATTGTGCTCAGATTAGGTGGGGGAAAAATGGGGAATTGACAGAGAGGATTCCGATTCAACGTGGGGTGCGCCAAGGGTGTGTTCTCGCTCCCACACTGTTTTCCCTATTCATTAATGATGTGGTCAGTTGTTTAATGGGTTGTAAGAAGGATGCCCCTTCAATGAGCAGACGCAAAAGTCCCCATCTTGCTTTTTGCAGACGATTCCTTATTAATATCTACAACGCCCATGGGCCTACAGGTACTATTGGATAAATTCCTGAGTTTTTGCAAAGAGAGGAAATTGGAACTGAATACTTCAAAAACAAAATTTATGGTGTTCGGAAAAGTACGGGGTGGCATACGAGATGTTAAGATTTTGCAAGAACCCCTGGAGCGGGTAAAAAGTTTTGACTACCTAGGCATAGGTTTGAATGAGACACATAGGGGCCGATTCCGATCTCGGTCGGAGGCGCACCCAATACTATTCGGTCGGGAAAAAAGCCATGCGAAAGCCAGTTTCCCGACCGATCCGTACAACACACCGAGCGAGCAAGTACGATGCGCACAACAGCAAAAATCCCGGCCGAGCCGTACTCACCCAAACCAGGTCCTGTTCTCCGACCGAGGCGAATCCGGAAACGCCGAATCGAGTCGCACGGAAGGAAAATGCAGCCCCGTCCGGCCGGACAAGTACGATGTGCTTTCCGTACGCGCCGAACCCGTCGCTACGCACGGCACGTCAAAGCATCCGGGAGAGGCGCACATAAGCTCCGAATCGCGCCACAACACGATCCACGGCTACGAGGCGAACACAGCACAGACGAGGGCGACGCGAAGCGGCGAGGGCGAAGCGAAGCGGCGAGGACGAAGCCAAGCGACGAGGACGACGCGAAGCAACGAGAAGGACGAACGACACGAACCAACCATGAATCCCTTCGTCCCGATCATACCAATATTCTACATCTACTACCGGAACAGGCACGGACGCGTACGGCGCAGAAGGTAAGTCAGACACCAACCACAAAACACATACAACACGTACACGACACATCACACACATACACTGGGAATCTGAATATACTTACACCAGCAGCACCATAGGGGCGGGATGCCCATCTCCAATGCCACATATGCACACAGGGGCCTGAATGCGCGCCACCACCCCAACCCAGGGGGGCTGGATGCCCACCACTACTACCACCCTCACCCAGGGAGGCAGGATGCCCACCACTACTACCACCCTCACCCAGGGGGGCAGGATGCCCACCACTACTACCACCCTCACCCAGGGGGCAGGATGCCTACCTCTACTACCACCCTTAGCCAGGGGGCAGGATGCCCACCACTACTACCACCCTCACCCAGGGGGCAGGATGCCCACCACTACTACCACCCTTAGCCAGGGGGCAGGATGCCCACCACTACTACCACCCTTAGCCAGGGGGCTGGATGCCTACCACTACTACCACCCTTAGCCAGGGGGCAGGATGCCTACCTCTACTACCACCCTTAGCCAGGGGGCAGGATGCCCACCACTACTACCACCCTCACCCAGGGGGCAGGATGCCCACCACTACTACCACCCTCACCCAGGGGGGCAGGATGCCCACCACTACTACCACCCTCACCCAGGGGGCAGGATGCCCACCACTACTACCACCCTTAGCCAGGGGGCAGGATGCCCACCACAACTACCACCCTTAGCCAGGGGGCAGGATGCCTACCACTACTACCACCCTTAGCCAGGGGGCAGGATGCCCACCACTACTACCACCCTCACCCAGGGGGGCAGGATGCCCACCACTACTACCACCCTTAGCCAGGGGGCAGGATGCCCACCACTACTACCACCCTTAGCCAGGGGGGCTGGATGCCTACCACTACTACCACCCTTAGCCAGGGGGCAGGATGCCTACCTCTACTACCACCCTTAGCCAGGGGGCAGGATGCCCACCACTACTACCACCCTCACCCAGGGGGGCAGGATGCCCACCACTACTACCACCCTCACCCAGGGGGCAGGATGCCCACCACTACTACCACCCTTAGCCAGGGGGCAGGATGCCCACCACTACTACCACCCTTAGCCAGGGGGCAGGATGCCTACCTCTACTACCACCCTTAGCCAGGGGGCAGGATGCCCACCACTACTACCACCCTCACCCAGGGGGCAGGATGCCCACCACTACTACCACCCTTAGCCAGGGGGCAGGATGCCCACCACTACTACCACCCTTAGCCAGGGGGCTGGATGCCTACCACTACTACCACCCTTAGCCAGGGGGCAGGATGCCTACCACTACTACCACCCTCACCCAGGGGGCAGGATGCCCACCACTACTACCACCCTTAGCCAGGGGGCAGGATGCCTACCACTACTGCCACCCTCACCCAGGGGGCAGGATGCCCACCACTACTACCACCCTTAGCCAGGGGGCAGGATGCCCACCACTACTACCACCCTTAGCCAGGGGGCAGGATGCCCACCACTACTACCACCCTTAGCCAGGGGGCAGGATGCCTACCTCTACTACCACCCTTAGCCAGGGGGCAGGATGCCCACCACTACTACCACCCTCACCCAGGGGGCAGGATGCCCACCACTACTACCACCCTTAGCCAGGGGGCAGGATGCCCACCACTACTACCACCCTTAGCCAGGGGGCTGGATGCCTACCACTACTACCACCCTTAGCCAGGGGGCAGGATGCCTACCTCTACTACCACCCTTAGCCAGGGGGCAGGATGCCCACCACTACTACCACCCTCACCCAGGGGGGCAGGATGCCCACCACTACTACCACCCTCACCCAGGGGGGCAGGATGCCCACCACTACTACCACCCTTAGCCAGGGGGCAGGATGCCCACCACAACTACCACCCTTAGCCAGGGGGCAGGATGCCTACCACTACTACCACCCTTAGCCAGGGGGCAGGATGCCCACCACTACTACCACCCTCACCCAGGGGGCAGGATGCCCACCACTACTACCACCCTTAGCCAGGGGGACAGGATGCCCACCACTACTACCACCCTTAGCCAGGGGGCTGGATGCCTACCACTACTACCACCCTTAGCCAGGGGGCAGGATGCCTACCTCTACTACCACCCTTAGCCAGGGGGCAGGATGCCCACCACTACTACCACCCTCACCCAGGGGGCAGGATGCCCACCACTACTACCACCCTTAGCCAGGGGGCAGGATGCCCACCACTACTACCACCCTTAGCCAGGGGCTGGATGCCTACCACTACTACCACCCTTAGCCAGGGGGCAGGATGCCTACCACTACTACCACCCTCACCCAGGGGGGCAGGATGCCCACCACTACTACCACCCTTAGCCAGGGGGCAGGATGCCTACCACTACTACCACCCTCACCCAGGGGGGCAGGATGCCCACCACTACTACCACCCTTAGCCAGGGGGGCAGGATGCCCACCACTACTACCACCCTTAGCCAGGGGGCAGGATGCCCACCACTACTACCACCCTTAGCCAGGGGGCAGGATGCCTACCTCTACTACCACCCTTAGCCAGGGGGCAGGATGCCCACCACTACTACCACCCTCACCCAGGGGGGCAGGATGCCCACCACTACTACCACCCTTAGCCAGGGGGCAGGATGCCTACCTCTACTACCACCCTTAGCCAGGGGGCAGGATGCCCACCACTGCTACCACCCTCACCCAGGGGGCAGGATGCCCACCACTACTACCACCCTTAGCCAGGGGGCAGGATGCCCACCACTACTACCACCCTCACCCAGGGGGGCAGGATGCCCACCACTACTACCACCCTTAGCCAGGGGGCAGGATGCCCACCACTACTACCACCCTTAGCCAGGGGGCTGGATGCCTACCACTACTACCACCCTTAGCCAGGGGGCAGGATGCCTACCACTACTACCACCCTCACCCAGGGGGGCAGGATGCCCACCACTACTACCACCCTTAGCCAGGGGGCAGGATGCCTACCACTACTACCACCCACACCCAGGGGGGCAGGATGCCTACCACTACTACCACCCTCACCCAGGGGGGCAGGATGCCCACCACTACTACCACCCTTAGCCAGGGGGGCAGGATGCCCACCACTACTACCACCCTTAGCCAGGGGGCAGGATGCCCACCACTACTACCACCCTTAGCCAGGGGGCAGGATGCCTACCTCTACTACCACCCTTAGCCAGGGGGGCAGGATGCCCACCACTACTACCACCCTCACCCAGGGGGGCAGGATGCCCACCACTACTACCACCCTTAGCCAGGGGGCAGGATGCCTACCTCTACTACCACCCTTAGCCAGGGGGCAGGATGCCCACCACTACTACCACCCTCACCCAGGGGGCAGGATGCCCACCACTACTACCACCCTTAGCCAGGGGGCAGGATGCCCACCACTACTACCACCCTCACCCAGGGGGGCAGGATGCCCACCACTACTACCACCCTTAGCCAGGGGGCAGGATGCCCACCACTACTACCACCCTTAGCCAGGGGGCTGGATGCCTACCACTACTACCACCCTTAGCCAGGGGGCAGGATGCCTACCACTACTACCACCCTCACCCAGGGGGGCAGGATGCCCACCACTACTACCACCCACACCCAGGGGGGCAGGATGCCCACCACTACTACCACCCTTAGCCAGGGGGCAGGAAGCCTACCACTACTACCACCCTTAGCCAGGGGGCTGGATGCCTACCACTACTACCACCCCCACTCATAGGATGGACAATGCATGACACAACAAGCACACCACAACCTAGGGAATGCAAGATTAAGACATCCCCCACCACCATGACAAGCGTGTGAGCAGGCTGTGTCAAATGCCTACAACACCGAACATGACATTGAACATACAATGTGACCCCCTAGCACATGTGCCACACATATATGTGTGTGGCACCCACAATGCAAGCAGCCCATGACCATTGTGGCAATGGGGCCTAAACCCCCATCATCACAGTGACCAAAAGGCAAGTGTGGGGTCCATAGCTGAAGCACATTTTGACCATTGTGGCAATGGGGTCTAAACCTCCATCATCACAGTGACCAAAAGGCAAGTGTGGGGTCCATAGCTGAAGCACATTTTGACCATTGGGCAATGGG